>CM076575.1:1749613155-1750147468 GCA_034641835.2 Pinus albicaulis | reverse complement strand
GTTCAGATTCAACCCTTTACTTCAGACAGATGTTCGCCTCATCACAGATCAAATCACTCCATCAACAGATCTAGCAAATACAAGTACATTTCAGATCTAGATATCCCGCTTCATCGTTTCTTCATAGGTGCATCATAGATTCAGATCTATCATCAAACCTTTACCCTTTCCATATAGATATACTTCACAGAGAAGTATTCATTCAAGCTCAGACATCTTGCTCCCACACTCATGATTTGCACAATGAATTTCTTCTCCTTATATAGGTTTACCCTTTTTTCAATACCATGAGCCAAACCAATACCATGAGCCCAAAACTACATTATTTCCGATGGTATTCCTGGACGGGGTCAATTAGGCGGATCATTACCCAATACAATCAGTCAATACCATGGTGGTTACCCCTGATTTTGCACTTTTTGAGCGGTTTTGCCCATACGCTACTTGGCACATTGTTTTCCGCGTGCATACGCGACTTCCTCTAGGCCAATCCGCGTATTCCTAGAGACATACTCTTTTCACCATAGATTTAGCACATGCTGAAATCCTTTCTTCATTGCCTTCTGTACTCACTGTAGATACATCAGATTTACTTCATCAAGAACATATTCTATCAAGCACAAACTTCATCAAGTAAGTTGCCATCATCTTCATCAAGTGGGTTGCCATTCAGGGACAACACTCAGCATCATATTGCTAACAAACATCATTTCATATCAGATTTACATCATTTACCAAGTCCATCAAGTCAAGAATAACTTCATCAGGTGTATTTCCATCAAGGACAACACATGCCAACAATCTCATGTCTTCATCTTCATTCAGTGGGTTGCCATCAAGGACAACACTCTGCATCATATGGCCAACAAAATTATGGCTCCCAAAATTATATCCACTAGATCCCATCTAGATATGAATACCCATCCTATTGTAGACAATCCTGAGAAGATATTGAGGAAAACCCCTAGAACAGACAGTTAAACAAGTGACAGGATTCTTTACAGGTCTAGCTCCTTACCTGATAACTTTGTCACTTTCCAAGACGTTCAATTTGATTTACAATTCAAACAAGATCTCTTCAGAACTAAATCTCAGAATTGGAATTACCTTGTTGTTTTTTATCCATCCATATTTTGTACCCCTACCCATCCACCTTCACCCACTGTTCATCTCCCTCCAGCACCTCCACCTAGCATGGCAACCAGGTATGCCCCATTGATGCTGCTAGTACCTTTACCTCCATGCCCCAGGAATACCAATCCAAGATTCCACATTTTCACGGAACTAGTCCTGTAACCACCCAACAACACATATATAAAATGAATGATTGTTTTGATCCGCAAGAAATTGATGATGACAGTGTAAAATTGAGAATGTTTGCACAGATTTTAGGGGGTGAAGTCAGGAAATGGTTTAAAGGTTTAAACGATAATAGTATCCATGATATCCATGTTTTTCACCAAATATTCATCAAAATATGGGAGGTTAAGAAAAATCCACTGTAGATTTTATCAGAATACGAAACTATTAAGAGATCTCTTAAAGAGAGTGTGCAAGACTATTGTACTAGATTTAACAACTTATACAACACACTCCTTGCTATCATGAGACCGCCCCAAGGGATAGTCTTGCTTAAATTACCAAATGGATTTGACCCATACCTGGCCTATCAGCTTAGGGAAAGAGACTCATCAACCTTAGAGGAAATGCAAAAAAATGTTGTGAGTGTAGAAGATAATTTATTAGCTAAAAGGGATAGGATGAGGACCAAGAGGAGAGTCACAATAAGAGAAGAACATGTAGCTTCTACATCTGATGCCAAAATGGACAATTTGGTAAGGACTATGGAAAGGATGATGGAGAGGATGAGTTTTAATGAAAGAGTAATACCCAAAGAAAATCAACTAGCATCTCAAAACAAAAATCAAAACCCAAATAGAAACCCTCCACAAATTAGACAGAGAGAGAAAAGAAGTCATGATCCGCAGATTAGACCTCCCTTTTAGGAAAAATATGTTGATTATGATGAAGGAATAGTGGAGGAAGTTGAGTAAAATCATATAAATTTGATGGGGATTAATAAAGATGATCTTGTTTTTCTCACCAAAGAAGAGCAAGACTTGTTTTCACCAACCCAAGCAGACCTCAGACCCGAAGTATCTTATGAATAAAAATTGGGTTTTGAGAATTCCATTATGGAGGTCCACAGACAATGCAACTTAAGGAGCAAGAAGAATTTGGATAATTCAAATAAAGGGAATTCAGAAAACTCTACCAAGAAAGTATCGGAATCTGAAGTTAAGAAAACAATAGAAAAAACAAAGAAAAATTCAAATAACTCAAAAAAGAAAAACATAGAGAACACTACCAAGAAATAAGTATATATTCCTACTAGAAACTCTCAGAAAGACATCCCCAGTGGAAGCAAACAGACTGAAGTTACCCAAAGAATAGAGGCTGAAAGGATTGAGCTGTCAAACCCACTGAGAAATCAAACTCCTTTCAATATTGAGAGTGAACGTGCTAAGGTAAATATTTCTATCCCTCTCACTGAATTGATCAACAAAAATGTCTACAGATCGCAGGTCTCGAAAGTGTTAAACATAGGGGAGATCACCGGCATTGTCAATTTAAGTGATGACCACCCTCAACTTTTGTTTGGGCCAGAGGTCGATGGAAGTCCACAAGAAGGAGGCGTCCTTCCTTTTTATGTCAGCTTAAATGTTCATGACAAGATACTTCATAATGCCATGTTGGATTTAGGTGCATCACACAACCTTATGTCCCAGGCTATCATGGAGAAACTTGGCCTCGAAATAACCAGACCTTATAGAGATTTATACTCTTTTGATTCTAGAAAAGTTAACTTCCTAGGTCTAATTAAATATCTTTTTGTCACCCTAGCTCAAATACCCGTAAATATTTTAGTGATGGATATTATCGTGGCTAACATTCCCCCTAAATATGGAATGCTCTTATCTCGCTCATGGGGAGAAAAAGCTGCAAGGGACACTGCACCTAGACATGACATATGCTACCATTCTGGTGTTTGGTCAATTGAGAAGACTTTATAGGGAAACACTAATGAAGTACATGGTAAGTAGCCAAGAGAAGCCTCACAATTACCTCTGTAATATGTTCATACTGACCTTGATTCTTTCATTTTTTACAATGATGGAATCATTGATTCACAAGTTTTCTAGATATAAAATGATTCCACATAAAATAATGGCAGTTAAGTATAAGCAGGGCAACCAGACTCACCCAATGAACCCCTTTAGAACATTAGTTTTGATGGATCATGTGGAAAAGTGGGCTTAGGGGCAGGAATTTGGGTGTATGACACAGGAAACAATAGTGCACAAGGTCATTCATACAAATTAAATTTTCAGTGCACAAACAACATTACAGAATATGAAGCTTTTCTTTTGGGACTACAAATGTTGAAAAAATTAGGAGCGAAAAGGATCTTTCTACATGGTGATTTTGAGCTAGTCATAAAACAAGTTAAAGGACTGTATGTATCCAAACACCCTAGAATGAGAGCTTATATAAATGATGTTCTTGTTTTTTTGAGAACCTTTGAGGAATATTATTTGGAATTAATTTCCAAAAACCAAAATGTCCTAGAAAATGGCCTAGGCTTTTCTGCAAGTACCTACAATCTGCCTCACCCAAATAAACAACATATAATAGAAGTCAAACATTGTCCTTTTGTGCCATATAACATGAAGTACTGAAAAGTTTTTGGAATTCATGAACAAATTGAAATCTTACTACAATCTAAAGATTAATTTGAAGACAGTAATGTGGATATGGATTGTGAGGAGGACAGTCTTACTGATGAAAAAGTACCTAGCAAGAACAAAATGTTGTTCTAGAAAAAATTGTTTTAGGTGTAAATACGAATGTAAATATTCCAGCTGACAACACTGTACATAATTATGATAATAAAAAAGACTTGGAAAAAGAGGAATTTGAAATAATCCAACTCAAAGACAATAATATGCCTAGAGGGTTGGTCCCTTTAGAATAATTATTTGACTTTAACGATGTGGCCAAAAAACCTAAAATAGAGCCAACTGAAATAGACATTGAGGAATATAATATAGGCACAAAACAAAACCCAAAAATTATCAAACTGTCTAAAGCTCTTCCTACTATTACAAATAAAAAATATGTGGCCTTGTTCAAAGAATTCATTGATGTGTTTGCAAGGATCTATGAGGATTTGAAGTCCTATGATACCAACATCATTCAACATAAGATTTCAATTAAAGAAAATAAAAAACCATTCAGACAGAAATTGTGAAGTATAAATCCCGTTTTAATGCCTTTAGTTGAGAAAGAGATTAAAAATATGTATGAATCAAAAATCATAGTGCCACTCAAATACTCCAAATGGGTCTCCAATATTGTCCCAACTAGAAAGAAAACAGGTGAAATTAGACTCTACATTGACTTTAGAAATCTTAATAAGGTATCTCTTAAGGATAATCACTCGCTACCTAAGATGGATCACATATTTCAAAGGGTAGTGGGTTCTAGTAGGATATATTTGTTATATGGTTTATTTGGTTACAATCAATTGTTAGTGCACCCTGATGATCAATATAAGACAAATTTTACAACTCCTTGGGGAACTTTCATGTATGTGAAGATGCCTTTTGTATTAATGATGTTGAAGCTACCTTTCAGAGGGCCATGGACATTTCATTCGCTGATGACATTGGCCACTATATTATGATTTATTTGGATGACATAATTGTGTTTTATAAAACCGATGAAGAATATTTAGCACACTTGAGAAGAGTTTTTGAAAAATGCAGAAACTTTGGAATTTCCCTGAATCGTAAGAAGACATTATTTGGATTAGAAGAGGGAAAACTGTTAGTTCATATTATCTCTAAGGATGGAATCATAATTGACCCTAGTAGAAATAAATGAATATTAAAAATAATCCATCTCAGAAATCTAAAAGAACTCCAATCCTTCATTGGTGAAATCAACTTCCTAAGGAGATTCATACCCAAATTAGCAGAACTTTTAAGGAACATCACTGATATGCTCAAGAAGGGATCAGAAATAAAATGGACCATGGAAGAAAAACAATATTTTGATTTGGTCAAGCTATCAGTGACAAAAGCCCCAATTCTAATCAGTTCGGATTTCACTAAAGATTCCATGATTTTTTCTTTTTCCTCTGAACATACTATTGCTGAAGTTTTATTACAGAAAAACAGTGAAGGACACAAGCAACCCATAGCTTTTTTCAGTAAGGCATTAAGAGATTTATCTTTGAAATATAATATCATAGAAAAACAACCTTTTTCCCTGGTTAAAGCATTGAAAGACTTTAGAGTCTATTTTTTGCATTCACATATCATTGATTATGTTCCAAATGCAGTGGTAAAATACATCTTAACACAAAACGCTTATTTATCTCTTGTCCCAACATGGTTAGTCATCACCACTACCCATGAAAATTTTAACATGATGGGATCGTGGCCCTATATAATCTTGGAAGAAAATTTCAAAACTTAGTTACACAACATCATGGAACATTATTATAAAGGTTTCCCATGCATTCTAATCAACAATATCTGGTGGGATCGGAACAACAACTCATTTTTTTCACGAGAAATATCCATGATATTTTATGAATCACCCCAAAATCTATCCTTTATGCAAGTCATATGATGATATTTATTCACACTTATTTATTTCTTGTCACAACACAGTGCAGGACATCACCACCACCCTTGAAAATTATAACATGATAGGCTCGTGGTCACAATGCAGGTCATCACTAGCCAGATGCTCTAGCACACATGGATTGTGATGATCTAGTCATCCCTAACAATTCAAAAGAACCAAAAAGGGCCTCGGATTTGCCTCAAAATTGACTTGGGATTTCCCTGGACCCATATTCCCAAGATTCTCAAAGCAAACAAATTTGATCCTGAGGAAATGACTCTGCACTAAGGCGAGCAGGATTAAGGCTCTGATCTAGAGGATAAGCTTCCAAAGGATACTAAACCCACTCAAGAGGTAGCTAACAACATTTTATTTTTATTTTTTAATTATAGGAATGATTGCAAGAAACATTCCCTTGAGGGACTTCCATTGGCTTAGGTGACGGGTCTAAATGGTAAATATTCTTCCAAAATGGCCTAGGGCTTTCGTGATATGCCATTTGGGTGGCACCATTACTGAAATAAGTAATTGTGAGATTCTACTTGAATTACAATAGGAAAATACACAATATATTTTAAGAATGACATTATTAAGGATTTTTTATGGTGTGGGAATGGTATGAAGTGAGTGGCCACTATTTTGATTTTCTTTCTCCTTAAAGTGCTTATCCTTATGAGAGACCCATCTTGAGAAAATTACACCTTCGTCATGCTTACCCTCCAACTTCTAATATTCTCAAAATAAAGGCCAAATTGCACAGTGAGGGAAGTCATGTTGGCCTATGGTGTTTTGAATGACTCGGTGAGAGTGTTAATGTACTATGAGAGGGACTGAACCATTTATTTTGTGTCCTATATGGATTACATGTTTTAGGTGTGTGTCATGGAACCACAGGGCCACTAGAAATATTGTGTATGATATAAGCTAATAGAATCAATGCCTTGATAGAAATTAGTGGAGAGGTATCCAAATAAATTATATTGCTAACGCCACCAAAAAATATTTATTAGAGAGTGACACCATGGTGATAAATTCCACATATGGAGACTTTTGAGCTAGGCATTTATTTTTCTAAAAATTTGTCTGGAGTGTCACCCAATTGGTAAAATTCTCAAATTCATGACATTTTAAATTATGTAGGAACCTTTTTTATTTTATTATATAGGCTAAGGTTTTCAAGGAGAATATAGGGTTTGTAGGGTCTTAAGGGAAAAGAAGCATCAATTTATAAGTCTTTGATATACTAAAGAGTATGGATTAAATGAGTAATAGTTGATATGGATTATATGACATTGAATCCACCTTCAGATTGTGCCCCAAATATATCTTATGAGATTCTTGGCATCAATACACTGAATGTGATGAGGCTCGACCATGTATTGACTCAACGTGTTCACTACAAAACATATGTCCAAACGTGAGTTCACTAATAAAATAAACGCCCTCACAAGTTGACAATACTAGGTGGGATTTCCCAACTCTGGCCCATCAGCACTTCCACGCAACTTCTTAAAGTTTAGTTCCATCGGAGTAGTCATGGACTTGCAGTCCAACATCCCAAACCTCTTTAGCGACTTCACAACATATTTTCCTTGAGAAAGGAAAATCTCACCTGGCTTTTTCCAGACCTCCAAACCTAAGAAATAGTGCATGAGTCCTAGGTCCTTCATCTCAAACTTGGAAGCTAGCTCCCTCTTACATTGATGAATGAGAGGGTCAACACCTGTCAAGAAGAGATCGTCCACATAGAGAACTGGAATGAAAGGCTTGTCATTATCAACCTTAAAATAAAGGTTTGGATCAACATCACTTCGAGTGAAGCCCGATTTCATAAAGTAGCTATCAATCCTCTCATAGTAAGCCATTGGGGCTTGCTTCGACCCATAGAGGGATTTCTTCAACCAAAATCTTGGACTTCAAAACCCAAAGGTTATTCCACATAGACCTATTCCTTAATTGAACAATGTAAGAAGGCACTCTTCACATCCATCTGATGGAAGCTCCATCCTTACGTTGCAACAATGGAGAAGTTTATCCTTGGAGAAGTTTATCTTTGGGAAATTGCAAGGTGTGGAGAAGTTTATCCTTGGAGGAATGCACCCCTTGAATATTTTAGGTTGCTGCCAACACGGAGGGTTAAGGATTGCATTGTCCCCTAACCAAAATTGCAATAGAAACAAACTAACAGTGTGGACAACAATGTTTTGTGGAAGTGTGTTGGATCAAAGTGTTTAACTAGACTGGATCGTGTCTTTGCAGCCTATGGGAGTCATGTTGGAGGATTGTTTGGGTGATCGCGAGCCTCCTTAGGTGAAGATCTTGCATATTTTGGAATGTGATGCATTCAAAGGCATCAAATAAAGTTATGAAAATATGTTAGCATCGGTTTCTTGGCATTGTCTTTTTTTAGCCTAGATATTGTTGGAAGGTTGGGTCAGCTCATCATCAATTTGAATAAGAAAAGGATTGAATTGAAAAAGGGAAAAAACAAGGAACTAATGATCCCATAGACTATTTATAATCTCATGGACGTTAAAATTTCATTTCATTTCATAATTAAAACCAACTTGTTCAATAGTCTATATCTTCCATCATTTCCATGCCATTTTTTGTTTGAAAAAGTCTTATTTTTTCACAGGTCCTTGACATTACACCGAAGGTGTTCCTCTATGGGATTTTTCTGGGTAGATTGGGCCAATCAGATACATCGGTTTTCTTCCTCCTCCCTCAAATCAAAATTTATACCTTGTGAAAGATCTCACGACTACCGTATTTCCGGAAATGACTTCAGCGGTCTAGTTTTCTCTGTCTAAGGGAAGATCTCCAAGATATTTTTAATCATCTAATACATATCCTCTGATTCTCCAATTCCAATAGTATTTTGATTGTGCATGGATGGTTGCTGGGGTGGGTTCAGACTAGCAACAAAACATCAAGTCCCTGACTATAGTTTCAGTTGCACCAGGGCCTATTTATCAGTGATATGGGCGAAGGGGACTCGAATTTTGTAATGCATTGTATCATACAACTGGTGATTCCTGATTCAATCTATTACTTCCATATCTGCATGCAAAGCAGAAAGTATCGCACTGATGACAAGACATCTCATGAAAAATTTTTACAACCTCGAATATCAATTCATGGATGACAACAAATATGTCAAGAACATTATGGTGAGTATCCTCTCTTTCCCATCAGTCATCTTCTTCCTCAATCAATTTGGATGACTAAGAAGGGTAATTCAAAAGTTGGAAGTTGTTTAATATGGCTAGATGACCAAGCTCCAACTTCAATTGTTTATGTTTCTTTTCATACAACGTGTTCCCTATCATGCCAACAAATCCAGGAATTGGCTCGAGGGCTTACTAGTAGTTTCTTAACGCAATGCGTGTGGAATTAGACTTTGGAGAGCATCAACATGGGTGTTCACATGGTGGCTTGGCCACAACATTCAAACCAATTTTCCAACTCGATACTGGTGGCGAAGGAGTTGAAAGTTGGCATGGAAGTGAAGAAGTGGAAAAAGGTAGACGATAATGAATTCGTCACAACGGATGAGATTTAGAAAGCCTAATGGCAAAAATTGATATGGAAAAGAAGAAACTCACTATTACACTCCATTGTTTGCACAGGGAAAAATGGGAAAGCGTTGTCGGTTCAATGGATTGAGATTGAAAGAGAGAACTTAGCTGCGTGATTCTCTTCATCCTCCTAGGGAAATGCATGGTCCTTATTTGAAGCCTAATTTGGTATCTTTTCTCTATCCTAGGGAAATGCATGGTCATCATTTTGAATGAAGAGGAACAATCCATATCACTTGCCTAATAGTATCACCGATGTGTAAGAAGAACATACATATAGGCTATTGTGTTGATTTCCACGAAAGTTATAAAGTATACCCATGAATTTATAGATTTTTCCATAGACTGAACAAATCCTGTGACGTGGGAACACTCATGTTCCATTCCCAATCATATTGAAAAATTGTTCCGAGTGTTCAAAATTTAGTTTCATATGTGTAGAAGTGTGGCTATATATATACGTTTTGTTAATGGAGCAAAGTTGTTTTCTGGGACCTCAGTTCGATATGTAAAAGTACTCGAAATATTTAGTTAAAATATTGGGAAATAACTTTTTTACTACTTTGTTTAATCGTGACTCGGTGAAGTGCTTAATTTTTTTGGTCTTTAATCAACTTTACATAGTAATTCACCGAGAGACTGACCTTTACTAAGCTAGAAATTACCCCTAACCTTTTCTAAAATGAATCTCACAAAGATTAAATTACCTAGATTGATTGAAGTTGAGGAAACAACGTCAAAACATAAAAACAACCTTCAAAATAAATAATTATAGATAAAAATTCAATGCATATCCAAATCAATTTTCAAACCAAATTAACATATTCAGGAACAATGAAAATAAAACTAAAAAATAAAACAAATATGTAGCAATACCATGTCATCCTACTTTTAAATACACTAAAATACTTTAAACATTTTTAAACATTTTTTTAAAATATAAATAGAGATTGATATCAATATTTATATAAGAGTTTTCATATTTAATAATAGTTTTTCAAAACGATCTTCTTTTCCTTGGATATCTTTCCACTTTAAAGATCATTGCTGGAGCGCCTTATCCATCTAGTGTTAATTGACTGGTCCCTTGCCTTCCTATTGGCGTCAAAGGTCTAGCACAGGGTTTGAAACTCATTCCAGATCCCGCCTTCTGAATGGATTCGCTCTTGATACTCGCAGCCAGGCCTCTCTTCTTCTCTGATATATCTTACATACATATCTTAGGTATGGTGAAATTGGATTCCTCCTAGTTAAGACAATATTTTTCTTAGAAACATTTTGTGAAATGGAGGTTTTACTGAGAAAATATGTGCAAGATGGGGGTTTTGCGGGAAAATTACATGCAAAATTTGAGGGTACAGTGTCAAATCGATACCTTATATCAGCGCAGAAGCTTTTGAGGGTAGCCAGTGGGAGAAATTTGGTAGAAATGACTCCACAACCTTTAGGAAGTGGAAAGCCTATATGTGTCACAGATTTGTTCGGCAGACTTCCAATGACTATTGATTTTGTGTATGTCAAATATGCTTCACATTCTCCTGGTCCTTCATGAGGACAAACGATAGTCCAGTTTCGAGCAAAAAACATTAAGGGAAAAATATATCTCTGAAACATGTAACTGCTTGGTTGGCATGGACTCTCTACCTACAAGAAGTGGAAAAGTGGCTGATGTAAGAGAGTTAAACTCTACACTGGCTAAATCCTCTTGTAATGTAGACAAGGAAGACATCACATCAAAGAGCCGACATTTAAATAAGGCCATAGGAGCAAGCGTAGCAGGTCTTGGAACATGCATTTCTTTTAACACCGAAACAAGAAGAGAATCCCTTGTTTGTGAAAATGGCATTGTGCATGAGATTTATTCTTTTCACGGGTCTTCTTTCAACCCTCAAGGTGTAACAAAAGGTGTTGTGGGAAATTTTTTCTTCCTTCTATCTTGGAGAGGCCAGAGAAGCCAACGAACCAAGAACCGAATGACAGACAGAGAGAGCTATCTGTTTCATAAGGTTTGTACTGGCAGTGATCCAAGAGATCAAGGCTTCATTCTAAAAAATAATAAAGGAACATTGTCGAAGCTGGATCTACAAAAAAGTGGCTTATCTATAGATGATGGAATACATTTGATAGATATCCTGGAAGGGCTTGTAAGTCTGTATAAGAATGGATTTTTCTCCAATCCGTTGGAAGATTCCTTTGGGCTAGATCATTTGAAGACGCCTAGAAAACCAATAATATTTTCTTATATGCGACATATGATCCATTCTAAGGACTACATGACATGGAGATCATTTGTTTGAGGACATCTACGTCTGTGGGATGAATTATAAAGAGAGAGGCTCTAGAATTTGGAATGTTGCACATACTTTATTATATTGTGGTAGAAAATATCTTGAAGAGTTTACAGATAAAGTAGAAATGTGTTTTGGTCTCCCAAATGAAACTAGGGAGGGTAAAATAACATGTTATCTTGAAGATTTTATCAATGGCCATCGTAAATGCTTTATCAAGATGCAAAGTCCAGTTTCTAAAAAAAGGGAGAAATTACCAAAGTTATATTACCTGTGAAATATATAATATGCCTGGTGAGAAGCTTGTCAACCTATTGATAATCGCTGACACAAGTCGTATCCCTAAAGATGAAATCTTCCAATATGTATGTGGTTCTAATTTTCCATGCACACAAAATATTATCTATTTTGAAGAACTGGAGTACAGATCAAACACTGAAACTATATTGGATAATATTTCTAAGGCTAATCTACAAGTTCAAACAGATGATTCAATGGTTGAAATTTTAAAATGCACTAGAGATGAAATCAATTTCAATCCTATTGATCTGGCCACTGAATGTTCAAGTTCACTTGAAGATACAGAATTTGACAGTGATAATGATGATCCATGCTCTAGAATGTGTGATGCTACTGAAGTAGAATTAGAGTTGCGTAATGGTAATAGAGTTGCAACTTCTGCAGCAGTTGATGCAAGTGGATTAATGAAGAGGAAGAAGGCATTAACACTTGAGTGGAAAGGTTATAGATGTCATATTGAATGACAGTGATAACGGATTGAATTGCGAATTAGAGAAATTTTATGTCGAACTTCCAGATACGACCACTTGAATTTTTTCAAGCAATAAATCCATGGAAGGATGAGAACCAAGTTGTGAATGCATTTACAGCGAGATCTTCCCCTTTAATAGATAAAACTCACAGGCATCGGATTTTTCAGTGCAAGCAAAGAAAAAAAGTTGAAAATGCAGTGGATTTGTGTTTTGATATCTCTCTTCATCCCTTTTTTTCTTTATATGTGAATAATAAAATATTGGAAGTGGATGGATTTTCAATTGATGATGATTCTAACAACACGAAAACAATTACAGGTAGTGTGAGTAGTGATAGATTCGAGGAAAATGATTTCAAGGATCATTTAACAGGGACAGAATCCATGTATGGAGAAAAATCCATAGAGCAGATGTTAGGATCATTTAACGGGGACAAAATACAAGGACGGAGAAAAATCCATAGAGTAGATGTTACGGAAAATTGAAAATTTACAATCACTTATACTCAAGATTAAAAATCAACTTTACAGATATAAGTCTAGAAAAGTTGTGAAATAGTCTGTTAGGAACATTTCAAACAATTTCTATATCAGCGAATTATATAATTTATAATGTCTGGAGTATATTGTATTTATTGTATAGTATAGAATAGGTTGTCCAATCCCTAGTTCCTTACTGCCCATAGTTTTATGCACTGAAAATACTCAATTCGAACCCCGGTTCAAGGGTTTGCACAAGGAAAGACTAGTCGGAGAATGGAAATATGGAAGGCTGAGCATCCTGTACTTACTTCACAACAATGGCTACATGGATTTCTTCAAAGGTTTAGGTGGCCTAGAGTTTACTTGAACAGGTAAATATATTCATATTTCTTGCCTCTTTCCACAGTTTTTCTAATGCCTTTTCCCATTTCTCAATCCATATCGCATGCATCCATCAAAATTACTGCATATTTCTACTTATTTCTTCTTAGATTATGAATTTTTATCTTGAACAAATAGTATGCAATGAATGCCAGAATGTTAAATAAAATTCATGTTATTTAACAAAACCTAATGCAATTTGAAAGAAAACCTCTGGATTCCTGGCAATTTTATACCTTGCAAATCCTCACTTCATTACCTATGTTGTTTTAAGAAAATTATAAAATTCTACAGATTTGCCATCGAAGCTCTCTTGGTAACATTATCTAATGAGATTTGAAATCAACCCTTTTGGATGTTTGGGGATTTTCTATTGTGCTAAACTCATCGCATTAGTTTTGGTGAATTTTGTGGAAATTATTTAAATTATTCCTTCTTAGGATTCTCGAATGCTTATCTCGAACAAATAAGACGCGCTTTCAAAACGCGAATGTTAAATAAAAATTCATGTTATTTAACAAAAATCCAATGCAATTTGAAAGAAAACCTCTAGATGCTTGGAAATTTGCTACCCTGCAAACCCTCACTTCATTACCTGTGTTGTCTTAAGGAAATTATGAAATTCTATAGATTGACCATCGGAGCTCTCCTGGTAACAATACCCAATGAGATTTGAAATGAAACCTTTTGTATGTTTGGGGATTTTCTATCGTGCTAACCCTTACTACATTAGTTTTCGTGAATTTTTTGGAAATTATTTATAAGATTTCAATTCCATTTTAGTAAATTGTGTAAATCCACAGATTGACCAACAAGGTTTGGAATCACTTGGAAAGTAATAAAATCCTCGATCCAATGAACTTGACATTTACTTTGGAAATCCAAATGGAATTCCTCCTTTGTAAGATCAATTCAATAAGAAGTCACAGGACACCCCTCAACTTTTGAATAAATTACAAAAAAAATATTCGTGGTGAAAAACATTCACTGACCTGACATCTCCATGGCCTTTAAGAAATCCACTTCAAGTTCAATTGCCTCAGAACTCGAGGTAAAAATATAAGAGGAACTTGAGAGATCATTGCCTAAGGTTGCTAAGACATTGTCGGTCCTGGGAAATGATGACTGGGCAGAACTTTTGGCCTCCCCTGAGCTTGCTAGTCATGGAAGTAGTTTGAGAAACTCTGATAATGTTGGAAATGGAAATGTTACAGGTAAGACACCTTTCTTTGCAAGTAAATATGCACACAAAAATGGGGTTTCAAATAAAAAAGTATCAACATCTGTTGGTTCTAAGCATGCTCCACCCAATTCATATAATTCAAAGTTTTCACAGAGTGCTCATCATTCAGATGGCTTGGCATTGTCAGTATCTCTTGATTCAAAAAAAATTGTGAGACACAATAATAACTTAGAAACTGATTCTAGATGCAAAGGATATGGATACATAATCTAGAATGAGACACCTGCTATAAGAGGTGAATCCTTCAGTATCATTGAGTGTACAAATGAACCAAAAATCATTTCTAGTAGTAACTCTTCCACTTAGGGGAGCGGATATAATCCATATATATCAGAAGTTTTAACAAAGGCTCAAGATGGGGTAGAAAACGTAGACATAAATGGTTACAAAGGGATTCCCGCAAATGAAAGTGTTGACCCACATGATGAAGCTTTAATTATTTCTGTGTAATATTCCCAAATAGGAAAAGCAGGAATGTAGCTCACAATAATGGAAATAGCAGCAAATATTAACACATTACATATGGACCAAATTATAGATCCATGTTATTAAGCACAACAACAACAAATGTATACAATATATTGGAGAAAAAACCCCTCAAGCTAGACAAGAGAAGCCTCCATCAACCAAAAGCACCAATACATGAGATGCAGCTGCTACACAAAATGTCTAATAATACAGCTAGAGAATGTAAATGAATGGATCTGATAATACCATGCTCATAAATGGCCAAAAATGGAGATCTGTGCTCCCATACAGTTTTCCAAGACAACCCAGGAAGGGTTTCCGGAAATACACAAAATATCAGAATGCCAGAATGCAGCCTTAGGGATGAATAAAATCTACAACTGGGCACCTGAAAAGGAGTTGGTTGAATCTAATGTATATCTTAAAGAACTCCTCCAAAATACTCTCTCAATGAAGGGTTGATCCATTCAATGGAAAGAAAACACTCCCAATGGAGCACTAAACTCACCCCTGCAACAGATCTCTAAAATAATGCAGTCATGGACTAGAACTGCATTATATGGGAAGACGATGACTTGGCTTGATGTCAAAATATGCTATGAAGATCAGGGACCTTTCTTACTAATCTCTCAATGGAAAAAAACCTCCCTCCCTTGAATACAAGCTCAGAAATGATCCAAATAAATCCTCCACTACTACACCCTACAACTCGACACATAACAGAATCTGCATTGTAGAAGAAAGTTGTAGCTTGGAAAAATTCCAGAATGTACAAATGTAGTGAAAATACTCTTCCTTAGAGGTCACTCAAGGATAAAGGTGGGATTCCCGCTCAAGAATACCCTTGTGATAAACAACACTGCAATCTTAGCTAAACAGCTGAAGAGAGCCAAAATTCTTAACATACCACAATGAAGAATAATCTAAAACATGATCACAATATTCTTGGAGAGCTTACTCACCATTGGCCCCACTCATTAAAGGCATTACTTCCATGCAAAGGATCTCCCTCCAAAATTATGTTGTCCCTCATTGAATGTCCACTACTTCCATACCAACGTTGTTGATTTGGTCGAATTTGACCCAGTCCACATGCTTCATCCCTTTTTCACACATACGGGAGCTTTCTCCAGCTCTTTTGATTCCCTCCATTCACATTTGGAGTGGATTTATTCCTACTAATAAGATTTATGGGTCTCGCTACCCTCTTATTCTTCTAACTAAGAAGCAAAATTAGATTTTAATTTTCCAATTAGCTGCAAGATAATTTAGAAATATTACAGTCCTCCCCTCCAAAATTTTGCTTGTCCTCAAGAAAATTCAAGGATACTACAAAACATCCAATGGATATGTGTCCTCCCAAGTATACAAGTATACAAGTTAGCCTTTGGTGGATAAACCAAATAGTTCTCATCATGAAAAAGTGGGAGATATATGGAAAGAGTTGTATGTTTTCCATTGGCCTCCTCAAGGCATGAGAGATGGTAAATGTTGGGTGACCCAATCCCAATGAGAATCTCCAATCTCCATGCCATCATCCAAACAAAGTGATCCATCCGTGGTATCTCATAGAAACAATCACCAAGCTCCTATTTCTGCAATGTATAGGGGCTGCATGGCTGAAAATGAGAGATAAAATTGTTCAACTTATGCTGTCTCTCTCTCCGTTGATGATAAATTTAGAGATGTTGATCTTGGACTACAATAATATAGTCCTCATGAAGCCAAAAGATACTTGGAATCTCATGATTCCCCTCCTTGGTTCTAGGAACCTCTCTTGCCCAATCCATCCCACATATAGTGAATAGAGTGTCATCACCATATGGGCTCCAAAATAAACAAGATCATGCGATGGCATACAATGGATGTACTAAATAGTCCTGCTGGCAGAGGAGTGTTGTTATTCTTCTTGTTGTCTCCAAACATGATGTGATAAGTGGCCATCCAACCACTTGCATGCTGCCATAAGCTTCTCACAAGCTTGAAAATAGTAGAGGGCATTAAGTGTTGGCTGAATATGAACCAGGCAAAACAAGTCTTGCCCAAATTCCTCTAGAAAGTGGTCAATCCCATCACTAAATGTAGTCCCAAAAGGACCATGAAATCCAAAGAGAGGCTTGCTTTCTTGTGGAGAAATGTGCTGCAAATGTATGGTAAAGTAATGTACATACATTGTTAGCTGATCAATAAGCATCAAAACACAATATTTACCATATATTGTAGACAAGTTTATGAAGAGGTCCTCAGATGAACCTTCCCATCTCTTCATCAAAAGGGGAAGTGACTGAAACAACCTTGCAAGGTGGTTGCCTTCCTCCTCATACATCAAACAAGCTACATATCTCTCGATATGTTGGTGCACATCTCCTTTGAGATCCTCCCAATAGAATCCCTCCATGATGGTGTGATAGGACTTAATAGAATCCTCATGCCATGAAAAGAGTGCCTCATATGCTACATGTAGAATTCCCTCCTTTGGCTTGGAGTCTCTAGTTAAGTAAATATGATCATGGAAATAAATGACTCCATCAACCACTCTATATCTCCCATCTGTCACTTTTCCATCGAGAACCTTACATGTGAAGAGGTTCTTGGAGTATTCCACCAATAGTTGGGACTCCCAATATGGATCTATCCTTCCCAACAATGATAGCGCTGTAGAAATCTGAAAGGAAGCACCTATCACATCATAGCTCTCCTCTTTGAAATGCTCAATGCCAAAGCCACATGTTGGAGTAATGCTACCCCACTGTTATACTAAAAATTGTCACCATGATGTTTTACTATCTGTATGGGTTCATAATTACTCACACAATACTCCCTTAGAAGTCTACAAACATCAAGTTCCTAAAACCAAGCCTTGAAATTGAGAGAAAAGCTTATAAAAGTCATAAAAATACTTGTACCGCACTTTCTCTTAGTATTACCTGTGGTGCCACATCAGTTTGCTCTAGAACATGGGGAACTGGCCGCACTTTTTCTTCATTCAAAGTGCAAACTCCTGTAAAAGGTAAAGTGAAGGCGGAAGTAAAATTTGGAAGCCCAGCTGGTTGAATCTGGAAGCAATTATTTGGTGGAAAGTTCGCTCCTTTCATGTACATTCATCCCTCCATTAAAGGAGCCTACCTCTTGGTATGTGGAACTTAATCCCTTGAAAGAGGATTCTATCCCTTCTTATTTGGAGCTGCAACCTCTTCTTTTTTGCTATAAATTGAGGCCATAGTTTAGCCTCAAGGGGAGTTAGGCTTTGAGATTTTTTGAGGAGAATTGCTGGAGAAACTCAGACTCTCTTAACTAATTATCATATGGGAATGATTACAAACTCATGTGTATGTTAGTCGAGAGAGTGCAAAGGCTTGTCAAAGTAGAGGAAACGCTTGTTCCAGACCCCAGAAGGACCTATACGACATCAAGGTGAACATGGTTGTAAGGCTCCTTCGTTCATCAAAGATAATACAAATGGATCACGTTTTCTCAATATGTTGTTTATTTAAATGATTTATTTCTTGAATTCCTTGATCATCAAGATAGGTTTATGGCTTATGAATTAATCTATATTATGCAGGTGCTTCTGATCCTTTCATGTTTTTTATTGTAGATCCAGAAAGGAGAAGTATTCAAAGCGACAGGAAAGAAGACTACGATGAGCACTGGACTACAGGTAAGTCCTAAATCCTTCATTATATATAATTCTAGATCAAATATAATCTAGATAAAGTAGTTTACAACTATCTGTTTGTTGCTATTTATCCTAGGATACTAGGAAGATCTGTCTTGTTCGCAAGAACAATTTATCTATCCAACGCCCACCTTTTTTGCCTCCTTTGCAACTGATATTGCCTAATAAAACATTGAAGTACATGGAGGTCAACCTCCTCTTAGAAGGTTTTTTCCATCCAAAACTTCCATAGTTTGGCCAATGCATACAAGAGTGTTAATAACCCCTTGTCATATTCATAAATATTCCTCATGTGTGGAAGTATCATTTGCCACTCCAAGGCATTGGAGTAGCCCTTTGACACCATTCTTTTTCTTTCATAGATTCTTGAATCATCATATTCCGGCACAAATAGCTGAGTGGGAAATGGCAATTTCCAAATCAGAAAATTGCTCATCCCTCCTTTAAACCCATCAAAGTTTCTTTGCATTGTGCTAGCTCCTACAAAGGCTCCTCCCTTAGCGAAATCTATCAATGATGCACCATGTTGAGAGAAATCTCTGATCATATTCCAATCAGGGGGTCTCCTTGGTGGAATTCCTCCATGTAATGAAACATCAAGGCCTAGAGTAGGATGTATATGTGAGTGGACTTATTTGTCCCTGCCCTCATTACGCAAATCATCCTCCTAATTTTGTGAATAAATCTCCTAAAAAGGATAGGTGTGTATTCTCCCAATCACTTGATTCTAGCCCTCCTTCTCATCTTCTCCTACCTTCTGCAAGATCTCACAATTTAAGGTGTTCTTCTCCAATGTAATCAACCCATGCACACCCAATGTCATATTGGTGTCAAGAGTCTTAATCACAAAGAAGTGATCTATCATGGTGTATGTACCCCAAAATTGTTGTCAATGTTGGAACACACTTACTCCATTGTTTTGTCTCATTTCCTATCAACGTAGACACATGTTGCTCCTGATATTCATATGTGAGATCCTTTGGAACTTCTTGCAAAGATACAAGAGCTCCTCTAGTTGAAGCAATTGCTTCATCTCCATCTCCAAATAGTGGTGGATATCCTCCTAATATTACAGGGCTGGAGGCTCTTTCCAGTTCTTTCTCTTCCTTCTCCTCATCATTGGAGAATACCTCATCATTAAGAGATCCTTTGTCTTTATCTCCTCTTGAAGAAGGAATCCTCATGTCTTCTTCTTAAGAAGAAATTTCTTGCTGAAGTGGGGATTTTTTTCCTTGGAAAAGCATGTTGTAGATCTTTAGCCCCTCAATAATGTTCTAAAATGGAGTTGACCTCATGGATCCTTCCAAATCATGCAAAGTTTTTGTATGTCTAGGCTTGGAAAGCTCAACCAAGGTTCTTTCAGAAATTTTTGCATCAAATATTTCCACTAACCTCCTAGTGAAATTTTCATAAGTATATACATTTACATGATTCAAGGAATGAGTTTCATAAAACCACTAGGCATAAGCCTTACCTTCAAGATGCAGTTTTGATACTCTAATGGCTTCATGTTTTGAAACTTGGTGATGCTGCAAATATGTGTCTAGCTTCTTCACCAAAACCCTAGTTGTGCATCTAGGTGACCCGTCAAAAGTAGATAGAAAGAATCCACCCAAATTATGTTGCTTGCACCTATTGCTTATATTTTGATTTCTAGGTCTCCTATTCTCCTTGATCTTGCAAAACACTTGGAAGTTTAGATGATCTCTGAACCTCTGTGATTGAGATTCATACTCTTGAAGATAGTCACCTAGAGTCTCCTCCTTTGGTACATCTCCTTCCTCCATCTCTCTTGCTATGAACATAGGCATGGTAGAGCATTGTAGATCAAACTCTATGGTTGAATTATCACACCCATAATATGAAGAAATAGAGCTTTCTTCATGTGCAAATCTTCTTGAGGGATCTCCATGTATTTCCATCCTCATTCCCTTGATTTCTCTATTAAGCTCATGCATAGTTTGGAGAAGAAGTTTTGAAAACTTCTTCCCCCCCATTTCTCCAAATAATGGAGACTTGCCTTTGTCTCTTCTGTGAGTCTTATATTTTCTTTGAGAAACTTCTTCTTCTTCTAATAACATAGATGCAATGTCTTCACAGGCTGAGCCAATATTATGATCTGATACCACTGTAATATTCCCAAAGGGGAAAAGCATGAATGTAGCTTAGAATAATGGAAATAACAGCAAATATTAACACATTACATATGATCCAAATGATAGATCCATGTTATTAAGAATAAAAACAACAAATGTATACAATATATTGGAGAAAAAACCCCTCAAGCTAGACAAGAGAATCCTCCATCAACCAAAGCACCAACACATGAGATGCAACTGCTACACAGAATGTCTAAAGCAAGTACAATGCAGTTTTAGTGACTAATACTACAGCTAGAGAATGTAAATGAATATATCTGATAATACCATGCTCATACAAGGCCAAAAATGGAGATATATGCTCCCATACACTTTTCCAAGACAACCCAGGAAGGGTTTCCGAAAATACACAAAATATCAAAATGCCAAAATGCAGCCTTAGGGCTGAATAAAATCTGCAAGTGAGCACTTGAAAAGGAGATGGATGAATCTGATCTAGATCTGAAAGAACTCCAAAATACTCTCTCAATGAAGCGCTGATCCATTCAATGGAAAGCAAACACTTCTAATGGAGCACTAAACTCACCCCTGCAACAGATATCTAAAATAACGCATTCATGGACTAGAACTGCGTTGTAGCAGAAGATGATGACTTGGCCTGATGCCAAAATATGCTATGAAGCTCAGGGACCTTTCTTACTGATCTATCAATTTAAATATCCCCCCCCCTCCCTTGAAGACCCCCCCCCCCCCCTCCCTTGAAGACAAGCTCAGATATGATCGAAAGAAATACTCCACTACTGCACCATGCAACTCAACACATATCTAAATAGAATTTGCGTTGTAGAAGAAAGTTGTAGCTTGGAAAAATGTTGGAATGTGGAAATGTAGTGAAAATACTCTTCCTTAGAGGTTATTGAAATATAGAGGTGGGATTCCCTATCAAGAACACCCTTATGCTAAACATCACTGCAACTTAGCTAAATAGTTGAAGAAAGCCAAAATTCTTAAGAGACCACAATCAAGAATAATCTAAAACATGATCACAATGGCTGCCATCCTCTTCCTTATATTGTTGGTGAGCTTCCTCACCCTTTTCCCCTCTCATTAAAGGCACTACTTCCATGCAAAGGATCTCCCTCCAAAACTGCATTTTCCCTCATTGAATGTCCACTACTTCCATACCAGCACTATTGATTTGGTCAAAGTTGACCCAGTCCACATGCTTCATCTCTTGTTCACACATAGGGGATATTTATCCAACTCTTTTGATTCCCTCCATTCACATTTGGAGAGGTTTTATTCCTACTAAGGATATTTATGGGTCTCCCTACCCTCTTATTCTTCTAACTAAGAAGCAAAATTAGATTTTAATATTCCAATTAGCTACAAGCTAATTTAGGAATATTACATTCTATCAGCAGTATTTCTCCTTTACATGTAAAGGAAGACAACTCAATAAAAGCCCAACTGGAAACTTCTCACGAATTCACATTTGCGTTTCAAGTTAAAGCTACAGATAAAACATCAATGAATTTAAAAGAAGATGGCCTCCATGGTCAAAATTGAGGACAATGAAGCAGGAACTTGAAACGAATAATGTTAACTCATAAAATTGTGATCGTCAGTAGGAAAGGGGAAGACTCCTTTAGTACATATCTTGGGAAAACTAAGAAATAAATCACTTATATACCACGGGACAACATACATGGTAAAGAAAGAATTATATTTTCTGCATATGTTTCAGAGTTGCAGGTTGTGGACATGAAAAGATGCACCAAGGAAGGACAAGAAAGAGCCAAAGTTGAATTAGAGGATTTCCAAGGTATTTTATTAGTAAGTGATAAAGGTCAGCCACAAATAGATTCATCTTCAAGATCTGATTCAGAGGATGTCGAAGTGGAGATGAAGGAACACATGGTTGCAGAGGTAGCAATTGTTGAAGTCACTAATTCTACAATAAAATAATGAGCAGAGTTTGTGAAAAAACTTGAAAGTGAGAAAGAGAGATCGGAGAAAATATTGGCTAAGTGTGAAGAACAATAGTCTAGAGAGGTTAGTTCTCTTTAATTATCTTCTATTTATCATTATTCAATTTTCTTTGATTGCATGGTTTAAGCCAAGTTATCCAAAATTCCTCCAAATATGTGATTTGTGCCTTGCGAAATATTAAAGGTACCCTCAATGGAAAAACACATAAATATTTGTGGCCAAGTGCCCTAAATGTGAGATGTTTCCACTTGTGCAATTGTGTCTGATTTTGATGCTCACAAGGTGTCACTTTGGGTCAACTGAGGGTTGTTGGCACTGTCACCTTATCAACAAATCCTCTCACTTTGGATTACTTATTGAATTTTGGGGGTATCCCAAAGCACAAATATATGGGGTATTTTATGTGACTAGATCACTAGCACTGAAAACCATCTTTACATTAGATGGTTCAACATCTTCATGATCCTTGTCCTATTGACCACACATTTTTAAATCATTATTGATTTAATTGCAACACCTCCAATAGATATTGATGGTGTTCATGAAGCCTATTTCTAGTTCTCTTCTTTGTGGAAACAATGTTATCTCCAACGCCATTATTCCTACCTTTGCAACTATCAGTTTTCACTTCTATCGCATTGGCAAAGTATCTTTCGTCGATGAATGACTACACAACAAGGACCCTATGAGCCAATCAATGATGTTGTCAATGTAGTTCCCACATGACAAAAAAAATCGATGGTTTATCATAGCCAAGCACTTTATGATGGGTTTCATAGATACCCAACCTAAGACAATGAGCTGCATTCTATTGCCGAAGCCTATAAGAAATGGAAGAATTATATTTTACCAAAGGAAATGGCCATCCACATTAGTTGTAGGCCTTTTCCTATGCTAGATAATCCTTGGGAGTTAGTTCCCCTATATTTTATGTCATGTTTTCCCTCAACCAAGCATGGTATTGGATGTGTTTTTATTGTTGTTTATTTCTTCCTTAGGATGGAATTTTGGCACCTTGTAAGAAGATTGCCACAAAAAAATCCACTCATAAGTTATTCTTCGAGCATATTTGGGTTCATTTTGGGTTTCCATAGACCATTTTTCTTGATAGGGATAGTAGGTTCCTTAGTATTTTTTGGTTTAACCTTTGGTCCATGATGGACATCAAGGTTGACCAAATCCACTACCTTCCATCCCTATATTGATAAATAAAAATAAGTAGTCAATAGGATTATTATAGATGCCTTTAGCGTATAAAATTTCAAGAATCCACATACACGTGTTGAAATCCTTCCATATTTTCAACATAAATTCGACATAGATCTTCATATTTCTTCCCTGCTCTTTACTCCTTGCATATACCTGAAGATGATATGCCTTGTGTCTCTTAGGATTTTCTTTGGGATGTTGGCTAACTAAATCCAATACCACCAGAACTGATTTCAGGACACTTCTGATGAAAACTATCCTATGACCCATTGAGATCCATCTGTGATTCCAGTGCTCTATAATACCCCTAATTTTGTATATTAACCACATCCAATCCTTGTACCTATAATTGTCTAGCTTAAAATGAAAATCCAAGGAGATTTTGTGCTCAAAGTTCTGCACAATGAAAGGGAGGAAAACAAGGATAATTTTCCTTTGGGCTTGACTGAAACGATTTAATCTGATGGAGGACTTTCTAAGGTTGATCTCAGTTCCTGTTGTGCCCCAAAATAGGTTAAGGACACCTCCATGGTTTCTTGCCTCTCCCACTGTGACATTCCAAAATTAAAGGAGTTCATCCACAAACATTAGGTGGGTGATGATTATTCCTTTGGGAACCTTCACTCCTTTTTTGTCTTTCCCTATTAACCTTTGCTTGATTAGCATACTGAGCCCTTCTACTACCAGAAGCACCAAAGGGGGCAAGAGGGGGCAGGTCTACCTTAGACCTCTTAAAGGGTGAATGAAATTGATGGCTATTCCATTGATTAAAGCCACATACACAAATGAATTGAAACACACTTCCATACAAACAATGAGTGAATGAGAGAATTGTACTTGCATGAGGATTAAACATAGATACACCCAACTTCTTTGATCGAATACTTTGGTGGGATCTATTTTCTTGAGCCTGGGCCCTGCTTGGTAATTTACAATACCTCTTGCACTATTTTTATTGCATCCAGGATGTCTGGATCTCTAAGGAACCCAATTTGTTCATGTGAGATTTCTTTGGACAAATTTGGCTTTAGTCTTGAAGAAATGGTTCTTGCAATAGTTTTATATATGAAAGTGAAAAGAGAACTTGACCTGTATTGGCTAATGTGAGTCAGGTTATTTTCCTTGAGAACTGTAACTATGAATGTTGATCTGAAAGCTTGCAAGATCCTCCTATTTATTCCTAATTCCCCTATGAATTCAATGACGTCTTTTCATAAAAGATCCCAAATTCCTCTAAATAATCTTGTTGGTAACACATCTGGTTCTAACCTCTTCTCATTCTGTAGTTTCTTGAAAATTTATGTTATTTTTTTCTTGTGTATTGGTCTGTACATTTATTTTTTCATATCTTTGTACCCATCTAGAGAAGAAAATGGCCATTGATATCCTATCTAGAATTGTTTCCATGGGAGGTTGGGTCTATATATTTTGCATGTATGAGGGTGAAGAGTTTCTAATGTCTTCAAATGTTTCACAAATTTCGCTTCTGTTGTTAGATTTATTCAAATGTAATTGTATGCTCTCCTTGGTTTGGTTTGGTTTGGTTTTGTTATTAAGCAGTGTTCCTATCTCCTCTTTTCCTTTAACCAAAATTCCATGCTCTTCATTCTCCATTTAGCCTCTTCCCAGATTAGAAGATGATTCCTTATAGCTTACATTTCTTTTAGATTCTCAATCTACTATGAAATAAAATCCCCATCCTTTGCCACCACTTGTACATGCTTTGTCTTTCCTTCCACTGTCCTCAGTTGATCATATATATTTCAAAACTTACTTCATACACATTCCCATATTACATTTTTTGATCTTAGGTACCTTTCAAAATTTCCATGGGGTGTTTGTCCTCCGTATCGAAGGGGACACAAATTCTTCTGATGAGATATTTGTTCAAGGAATTTGAGCCAGAATGGGTTAAATTTAAGGTGTGATGGAGTTTTCCTATTCTTTTTTACCATCTCTACAATAAATATGGAATGGTCTGAGGCCCCACAACCATGGTGGAGGGAATCTCCCACCTAGTTGAGAAGAGCATTCTTCACAAGAAATATGCCCATTATTTCCCCATATGTAGTCTTTCCCAGATGTTCTGTGTGTCCATGTGGGGGGGAAGGCCAATGTATTCAATACATAAAACGAAATCTTCAAGAAGTGTTTGAAAATTTAGGCAAGATAATTTCATGCCTTTAAGACCCTTTTTTCTCTGTTATTTAGAATCAGATTCAAATATCCACCAAGTATTGTCTAACAAGATTCTCTCCTTGATATCCTACCAAAAATGTCATCGTTTTGTCCAATAGTCCATATATATTTAGAGAATATAAACATTTTTTGAATTATTTTGAGAATCTTATAGCTAGCATGGCATTATCTGATTTGAGGTTTCTTTCCTTTTGAAAGTCTTGTCTCCAACTGATCATTGGTCTACCCAGTTGTCCTTGGGTGCTAGTGCATTCAAACCTGACATTCTAAAAAATTATTCCTTAAGATAACTTTCTATCTTTCTCCTAATCTTGCTTCTTCAATGAAAATTATTGATGGTTTATGTACATATATTATCCTTCTCTTGGAATTTTATTACAGGTAGTTTCCAGTGGGTTCTTGCAGGTAGTACCCATGCCCTTTTTATTGGTGGAGAATAATATCATTGGAGTGGAGCTTGGGGAGTTTCTCTTGCTGTAAGTGCCCCCAAAATAGTAATTTTTCTGCTTTATTGTACCTCTTATTTTTCTTGTGAAATGTTTTATTTCCTCCCTATAGGTTTCCTACCTCTATCTTGTGGTAATTCCTATCCTAGCAAAATTTCGTTAACCTGGGATGACACCTTGTCACTTTTTATTTTTTGGATCTAGTGAGACAGTTGTGGCTTGAATGGGTTTTCCCTAAGGACGGTACAAATGACTCGGGAGGGGTGAAGTCCACCTAGATCTACTTCCTTTTGGCCTCTATTACAAGGATATCTCCTTCTATATGAACCTGAGGCTTTTTCATTGAAATTTGGGGGAGATTGCCAGGGCCTTTTTTTGCATTTGAAGTGTGGTGATATATTTCATAGTTAGATTTTTGAGCTAGAAATTTTTCTAGTCTTTCCCTTAGCTTCCTTGTACACTTCAAATATTTTTATAGTCTCTCTTATATCTACTAATTTTCCCAAATCCTTTACTACATCCTTTATACAACCAACATTGTAGCTTGAGGCTTGCATTGGGCCTTTTCTTTGTCCCTTTCAACATCAAGATCTAGACCATTTTACTGGGGCCAGGAGATATGAAGGGAGATTCAAAAGAGATAAAGGGGTTTTATCACTTACTTGGCTCTTTCTTTTCCTTTCTAGCATATTCCTCCTTCCTCTTTCTTATGAATAGCACGTGGGGCCATGTATATGGGATATTCCCATGTTATCTGCACATGAAACCTCTAAAAGGGAAGTTGGTGCAGTCTAGCATCTACTAGTGGGAGCCTTTTTGGAGCTCTGATTTAACATAATGCCCTCGAGGAGCCTCTCATTTAAATTGACCTCTACGTAGATCTTGGCTACTATGGTTTTTCCCATTACTAATGTCTTCTTGCCAATTTTGAGGAAGGTCTCTAAATTGTTTCCAATTCTCTTCAGTATCTCCAGACTCCAATATTTAAGCAAGTGTTGGAGTTTTATCTATATTACCAGCTTGAATATTTGTTCTTAAACAAGGTAAAAACTAGGCTTCCAATATTTTATATACAAACAAGCAACATGATCAAAGGTCCTCCCTTGTGAATTATTTATTTATATTTCTTGCTTTTAAAAGGGAATGTTGGAAAACCTTTTGATCTTACATGGAGCTTGAGTGTATATCCAAGGCCTTTTTCCCTTGGTGGTTGAGAGTTGAGACCCATCCTTGGAGTGCTTTCATTCCCATTTGTCTGTTGTTGAACTTCCCCATAAATGCTCTCTTTGAGTATTTCATCACTATTTTCACCACCAATCTCTCCTCTATCTCTAGTTTCATTTCTCTCTTTGCTTAACGCACTTAGGTTTTTTCTTCCCCTTTTGTTTTCCCTTGTTTTTGAACTCTTCAAGGGTACATGATCCCTTTATTTTGTCTCTTCTGTTGTGTGCATCACCTCCCCTATAAAGTGAAAACCAAGTACCCTGTATTATCTACTGTAATGAGGATGGTGAAAATATTAGTTGGTAGCAAATCTTGGAGTAGAGCCTCCTGATCCTTTTCTCCAAGTTCATCTCCCCACAGTGTGGCAACATTTATTTGGCAAGTTGCAAAAGCCATATCTTTGTCAATTTATTCACCTCCTTTGTGATGATTATTCTCTACATGGGGTTCGGTGTAGATTTTGTTGTCGTTGAGTACCTTGTTGTGGAGTGTCTTACCCAACAATAAATATGTGTTATGGGTAAGAATTCCATTCATAATGTAGCTTAACCGTATCCTATCCAAAATGGCCTCAACATGATTTTTTTTCTATTCCAAAAATGGTTTGGTGCTATTTTCACCATAAACAAGGAGCTTAAAAGAGATTTTTACTATTAGTTATTATAGCCTTCTTGTTTGTCATTTTTAGTGATGCCACAAAATACAAGGAAGTTAGTTGTTTATGGAAGCTATAGGGCCAATAATTTTATAAATATTCCACAACATTGTCTAATAAAATGATTATAAATACTTCTAATGGAAGTATGGGACCAAAATTTAACTAAATAATTTTCATGCAACAACTTATGCAACTTCTTGAAGTTTGAGTTTTCATAAGAGATGTCAAATAATTTGTTTTGCTAATTCTTGCACATAAGTTTTTGCAAACACGGTAGAATATTTGTGACCTTGTTTTGTTGGAAAAATTGGGGAAATTTTCTATAAAATTGATTTTTTTCCTACTTGTTCAATTTTTTTGTGATTGTTCTCACAGGGTTGCATAACTTACATAATATCATATTATTTTTTCATGTCCTCATTATGTACAAATATCACTTTGACATCATTGTCTGGCTTACATATCCATAAAATTAATTTTGAATATTATTTGAAGTTGAACTGAACTTGTGCAATAGCTGCAGTCATGGATCGACTCTTATTGTATATAAAGGTTGATAGTGTACATTCAAAAATTATTAAACTTCTAATACAAACTTCTAGCAATTAAAGGCCAAACTGGATCACCAAGTTGAGTCTTTGGGAATATTTTTCATCGAAACTGTTTTGAATCATTTGATAGTATATTCAAAATCAGTTTTCTCACTTACATGCTAGGACTTGGCATTGCAGAGCAAAATAAGAAGAAAATTATAGAGTTGAATTCTGAATCGGACAAAGCAAAAGCTTTGGTATGCCAATACTTTAACTATCTACATTTTCTTTTTTATGATGGTTATTTTGGTTTAAAGGTTATCATGTAAGAAAATATGTTTAATTTAGTATGTATGGATATCTGTAACATTTTCAGACTATTATTAAAATTTATGCAACCAAATCCGAAAAATGGACCTTCAAGAAAGAAGCTCGCAGCTGAGTCTGAAGGCTACTTTGAAGCCCTGTCTCTATCTTGAGATATCATGTGAAGATTTGATTAATTGTAAAGAAGATCACCTACCTTGGTTGATGAAAATTTGTTTCTCTTCCCTGAATGGATGAACACGTAAAGTGGGATTTTTTTAGGTGCACATTTTTGTTGTATAGCATCAGTATCCATATTCATATATTGTAGGCATAGTTTTAAATATCAGTTACTTTTCTAAGTCTCAGCCATGCATTCGATGCTATTCTCCTCATTTGAAGCATTTATTGCTCTCAAGAATTATGGGCCTAAAGGATACATGCTGTCAAATTTATTGATAACTGGTTTTTTGTATTAGTCGACAACAACTTCTCCTTTTGTAGAACGGTGGTGCTTAATTTAGAAATTTTTTATCTTGTAACTCATGGGTGCTTCATTCACCACTCTAAACATGAATTTCCAATATAAAGACATAATAATCTATAAGGTAATACCACATGCATGGATGGAAGGGGAAACTCCACTATATATTTCTTCCCTCCTGCCACAATCAAACATTATTTCCAAGAGTCTGGAGTTTAATCTCTTCTGGTCTTCCTCAACTATTGAGGGAACTTGTTGCCCCTTTCTTTAAACTATGAGAACATGCTTATTGCCCCTCCTTTCTTCCCCGTCTAATGTGTTATCATGCTTCTTTTGATATTGGGCCTCAATATTTGGGTTGATATATTACACAATTAAACCCCATTGTTAGGAATCCAAAGAAAAAGGGCTTTACCCCTTAAGTATGAATCCAAAATTTTCCTTGCACTTAATGCAATTCCATAAGTAGTTTCCACCTTATTTTTTTCCTTTTTCTCTATCTTTCTTTGACACACTTCCTTAGAGGGGAATCAATGCGAAATTTATGTTTTTTTTCACCATATCCTCTCCCTTCACCACTTCTTCCACCATGATTTCTATGATCATACATTCACCAAGATGATGAATGAGATTCCATAATAAGAATATAGGAGAGTCAGAAATAGAACAAATAATATTTTTGAGTGTTGTTGTTCTATCAAAAGCTCTTTTCTGAGTTCCTCCCTTCAAATATTCTTGGCGAAGTTATTTTTCAGTGTTGCTCTATTAAACACGTCACCCTAAGCTATTCTCATTTATGTTGTTCAAATCTGCTTTTCAAAGTATGAAATTGAAAAATGAGATGAGGTGGGGTTTCAAGTACTTTTGTAGAGAGTCAAAGGGGAAAATTTGATAAATATGGGGGGGGGGGAAGCCCTCTTCAAATTCCAATTGGTGTGGGGAGGCCATGTGGACACACTCTACCTATTCCCTCCAAAATCAGCAAGGTATTTTACAAATTATTTTTGATTTTATTCATAGAATGTGTCTCTTGTTGATCAGTGCTCTATCCTACAGATTCTAATGTGAATCAATAAATATGCATTTCCAATACAAAATGGAAACATGTTTTCCATCCTAGGATGGTGATTCGAAAGGTCGTAAATTGTCTAGGATTCATTGTGTATTTTAAACATTTCATTGCCATTAAAATAATTATTATATTTATGCTTAATATGCCTTGAAAGTATAATATGTCTAGTAGAAATGGAACTTCTATTATGTATGCTATGATATTCTAAGTCACAAATGGAGGCTAGAAAATAAAAATGAATCTAATGTTCTCTCTCCAATATTTCCAAGTAAAAATTTTCTCAAAATTGTATTCTTGAAAGTATCTCATGTGGTTGACTATCTCCAAAATAGCTGACATATTGATCATATCTTATATGCACTTTTCTTGAACTCAAAATTTATGGGATTTGTTCTATTCATGTTCACAAGTTCTTCTTATGGGTGCAAGTCACAATAATTTGAAAAAAGTTAAACATGGTGTTCAATATGCAGTGTTTGCAGCTTACCATCTAGCCCTTAAGACCTATTTCCTTGTAGATGAAGGTGCCACCTTGCTTGAACTTCCTTTGAAATTACTAATAATTGCTACATTTCTAGACAAATAATTAAGTTTATATAGATCTATTTCTATGATACCAGCTCTATTGTTCCTATTCCAAAACAAAACCGGTCAGGAGAAATGAAAAACCTAAAAATGTATAAGATAATGTCAACTATCTTTACCTTAGTAGATGACCCTATAATTGATAACAATAAATGAGAGTCCAGGATTCCTCCTACTAGTGGAGGGATGGGACCACCTATGTCACATGTTACTAGTAAAACTAGCCCTCATGGAACCAGCCTTGTTCAAACGGATTTTTTTTTTAAGAAATATTCCGTAGGAGCCTTACATGTGCTCAAGTTACAGGGGTAAAGTGGAATACATATCCATCTAAACGGAGACCTTTGTTTCCAACTACTCATTTAGGTGATTTATCTATATTTTTAGCTTCAATAAAGGCATATTCAAATTACAGTATATCTCTTGTGGGTCCAGGTTCATATGGGGCAGTCACGTCATATTTGGAACTTCAAGATAAGGAATCAAAATATTCAGATCTGGAAAATGGTTTCCCAATTTTAGTTTCATCCAAAGTTAATCCTAATTTTCAAATAACAATAGAGGAGCTATCTTGGAAGGTGGCATGGGAGAATCAAGGAGTAGTATAATAGGAAATAAAGTCCAAGGTTTTTTTGGATAAGCAAATTTTAGGGTACAAAAACCAAGAATAGGTTTTCTCTAAAGAAGACTTTCCACCATCTCCTTATGATCATCAAAGTATATTGGTTTTGTTATCGAGTCACTATGTGTTGAAGTGGACATTATGTTGGCATTCAAAACTCTTTCTTATAAGTATTATGGCAATTTTGACAAGCCACTAGGAAGGTACCTCCGGGATGATTTGTTTGACTAGGTAGATTTTTTCTTCATGTTTTTTTCTTCTTCTATAGTTTTCAAGAAGTTTTTTTCTTCATGTCTATTTCTTCTTACGTATTTTTCTCTTGCTAGCTTGTAGAATTTTCATTTACACAGTAATAATTGGAAAATTTTGATGTAACAAAATACCAAAAAAATGTGGAATTCTCGTTGTCGTTTCTTTAATGAACCCTCAGAAGCACATGTTCTTTGCTACACACACTGTCAGGGCGGATTCATGATATTGGTAAGATATTTACCTTTATTTTTGACATTACTTGGTGAACGTGAAGGAAAAATATGATGTGGCATAGGCTCTTAAAATTTGCAAAGAAAGATGGAGTTCCAGAAGCAACCTGATAAACCCCACCTTGCATGTTTGATGCTGCATGGGGTTTATCCTTTGGAAAATTCCTAGATCTTAGTTTTTCTAATGATGTTGTAACAAGTAGATTTTTCAGCTACGGTCATTCATTACATTGAGGATGCAGGCTACCATAACAACCAAGGTGCCAACCCAACAATTGTGATGCTCTAGGGCTCCAAACACCCTCCAGACCATAACCAATTCAATTAGTCAGTTAGCCCAAAACCCAAGTGGAACACCCTTCTCCGAGATGTCCAATCCCTCTGCAATTCCCACCTTCCAGGTTTCACCAACTAGTTGCTAGAATTGTTGTCGATTCTGGAACCCGAGCGCAAGACTCACCAACAATAATCCCCAGTCCGTGTACAACCCAAGTATAGGGTTCACCAACTAGTTGCCATAACCATGAATGGCTGAATAATGCACTTTTTTTCCTGAATAGGTTACCAACTCCCCCATTTTATAAACATATCTCTCCTTTATTTAATATTATAATATAATATTATAACATTACTTTTTTATTAAGAAACCTTTACTAGTCATGGAGTCATCAGCTCCACATACTCTTTTGTCCAGGTCCTCTTAGTATTTATTAATATGCATAAAGTAAACTTGTTTACCATATCAAGATTTCTAGTCTCATAGCATAAAAATCACATACACACATTGGCCCCAACACTTAAATACACATACACATGGGCATATTGCCCTAGAAGAAACTCCCAACTCACCAGCCTAATTAATTATGTCCTGACTCACCAACCTATTAATCTCACATGTACATGGTGAATACAACATAGGGGTTGAATATGGGATGTTATATCCTCCCCCCCTTATTTATGCACTTTCCTTGATGCATTTATTATATACATAATCCATAATTTTTGCTGCATAGTGACATTCTCCTCCATGCATTCATCCTCACAGTCAGTATGTTGTAGATCCATTGTTCCTATCCTACACTGATTTATTTATTCAAGGACATCCTCAATTTCCTGTGCATGAATAGGGTCCAGAGATATTTCTCAAACCCCACATTGATGGGTGTGCAATCTAGTACAAATCTCATCATACTTCAAAACTGAGATAACTTTTGAGTGCGCATTTTTTCAAAAGGCCATCATAAATACTTCCATCCTATGAATATCTCTCCAAAAATGAAATGCTTCCCTTGCAACTATCTAGGAGCATATAGTACTAATTTTTCTACCTCAAATTTAATTCAAGTGTTGTAGGATAAGGTTGAGCCTTTGTCATAGGAATAAACTCATCCTTATTACTTTTGTATTTGCATGAAAACATAGTGCTAAAATCCTCAATTCAAGGACATCCTCAACTCCCTATGCATGAACAGGGTCCAGAGATCTTTGTCACACCCCACATTGATTGGTGTGCAACCCAACACAATTTCCACCATACTTCAAAATTGAGATAAATTATCAGTGTATATTTTTGCAAATGGTCATCATAAAGACTTCCAGCCCATGAATATCTCTCCATATTTTAAATTCTTCCCTTGCAACTATCTGGGAGCATAAAATACTGCTTCTGTTGCCTAAAATTTTATTCAAGTGTTGTAGGATAAGGTCGAGCCTTTGTCATAGGAAGAAACTCATCCTCATAACTTTTGTCTCTGCATGGAAAAATAGCATTGGAATCCTCAATTCCTTGTGTATGAACAAGGTCGAGAGTTCTTTGTCACGACCCACATTGGTGAGTGTGCAACCCACACAAATTCCATCATATTTCAAAATTGAGATAACTTATGAGTGAACCCCAATTCCCTGTACATGAACAAGGTCAAAATATCTTTGTCACACCCGACATTGATGGGTGTGCAACCCAGCACAAATTCCATCATAATTCAATACTGAGTTAACTTCTGAGTGCACATAGTGCTACAATCCTCAATTAGAGGACAACCTCAATTTCCTGTGCACGAATAGGTTCCATAGATCTTTTTCACACCCCACATTGATGAGCTTTCAACCCAACACAAATTCCATCATACTTCAATTTTTTTCCACAATGCTTTGTGATATTTCATTCAACTTGGAGTTGTATTTATCCATGATCAAATTGAGATTTTTCCTCAATCACACATCACAATATTCTTATTTCTAAATTCAGTATATTTTGTTACACATTTTCTTACATCTAAGATACTCCAATTTTCCAATTGGGCATAGTTGAAGATTTTTGTAACTCCCATATTATGCATGCAACACTCTCGTGAACATAAAAATACCATTTTATCCTTTATGCTCTATTTAATTACATGAATTGGAGCAGGCATAAAATTGTTAACCTCAAAAATATGAATTGAATCAGAGCTAGACAAAAACTGGATCAAAAACCTGGTTGTCAAAAAATACATAAATGATTCAAATTTAGGAAAAAACATATATATTATTGTGCGTCCATATGAATCACAACCATTATACAAATTTTTTTTCCATTTAACTTGAGTTTTCTCGAGCACAGATTTGGAGGTTTCCCATAATGAAATTCTTAAATAATATAATGCCCTGAAGCCTAGTGTGCACCATATCATAGTTAATATCTAAAATCTTTGGCACCCTTAAGCCTCGCACTAGTCTGAGAATCAAATACCATACTATAAGCATATTTGTGCTAAGAGAGTTCACCATGCATTTAAAGCCACATTTTTTCTTAAGGGTGAAAGTGGTTCTGTATCTCATAACTTTGTTTGAAGGACAAATGTTCATATCATACAACAGAGACCAGCTTGAAATGTTTGTTCTATATCTAGAAGTATTTTTATGACATTGTTCACACACCAGCACTAAAGATGCAACGTATTATGTGCATCCTTAGATATGTTTGAGACTACAAGCTAACTGTACTTATATATTAGAAAAATAACCATCAATATTTTTCTTCTAGCATTTTGGGCTGAATTCACAATATTATGCTAAAAAGTGTCATTTCAATGTCTCGAAATTAGGATATATAAATGTGAGATATATAATCTACATCTTTGGGTTATCTAGTTTTCAAATTTGATCTTTTTTAGGCTACATATTTGTGTTATCTAATTGTTTGAAATTTTAACTTTGAAGATATTCTTGAATGGACTTTGTAAATACTTGACATATAGAGGTAAGGCAATGGTACCATAAATTGTGTTATTTCAAATATCTCCAAGGACTTGGTGCAGTGCCTCAACCTACCCACGGCCCCTCAACCATCCCCCTACCAATTGGGATGTGTGCAAAAAGAGGGTTCTTGCCTTATAGTCCCACAACACTATGTTGTGAAATTTTCACTTCGTCCTTTCTATTACACAATGGTCTATGATGTTTCTTCATTGGACTATGCCAATCCCCTGCTTATTCTCCCTTACCAAAAACAATGCCATGCTATCTATAATACTAAAATTCCAAATTTTCACAAAATACAATGTCCTAAATAAATACTTATCTATATAGAATCTATAGTTACATTTAGGATTATATAATTTGTGTTGGAGTTGTTCCTTTATGTTTTACTACAATCCTAATGTTGACAAGATTTAGCTGATTTTTTTCATCAATTGCTCATAGAATATGAAAAAGGAAATGATTGTCAAAATGTGGCAAAATTTACATTTCTCCTGATTTATTTTTTTATAGTTCATGACAATATAGTCATGTTGCATGAATGAGTTATCCTACAGTCTATTTCAATTTGTGGATTTTATTTTCTTCCCATTTTATTACAAGGATGTAGATCTCATTTTTTTTCATGTATCTTATCGAGTCCCAAATGCTGGTAATGGAGCAGATTTTGAGAAGTAGTCGTGGACACAGACTCTATCTGAGTTTAATGTTACAATACCATTTTCACCTGGTACCAGGAAAAGTTTAATGGTCTATGCATAAAGAAGAGTTATCTAATGGCGGGGTTTAAAGGTAAACCTCATGTCCTAGTTGTAAGTCATTTATTTTTGTTTCTTAGCTGTAATTCATTTGTTTGATTTTGAGCTTTATTAGATCAATTATTTCACTAATTCAATATGCATGGCCATTATTTCCCACCCGATGTAAGTTACTTGAAATGGTTGATATAACATTAAATTCTAGGCCACTTTTATTTTAAGTCAGAGATTATATTGATTAAAAGTATGTTCATATTTTGATTGGTTTACTGGGAGCTTGATTTAAAAAAAATTGTAAATCCTATGTGGATGTTATTTTTTCAGGGTGTGCTCTTTGCACCAGTAAGGTTAGATGAGTTCTGTAACATAGGTACACATCAAGCAGATCTTTGGTCTTTTTTGTGTATTTTTTATTCTTTATATCATTGATGGATGGTTATTGATTGATTTAAAACAAACGATGGGAAGGTCCTACCAATTATCTTGAATAAACAAAATCAAATGGAGTGGCAGAATTGTGTTTTATTGGGTGAGCCAGAAAATGATGGTATTGACGAGTCCTCCCCGCTAATCAGTTGTAAATGTTAGACCAGTTCCCAAATATCAGTTATCTACAATGGAAATAGTGACTAGCTTTAATATTTGTATGAATAGCGAGTCTGGCCATTTTCTTGTTTTTTTCCTATGAATGATATTAATTTTTCAAACTCCAACTAGTTTGTTGTTGAACCAATTAAAGATTTGATGAAAGACGTATAATTTTCAAATCTCTTTTCTAAATCTATTTTCTTGAGCAAATTTTTCTTTTTTATTTTATGTACCATAATTTCTACTATGTGACATATGTTATGATATAATTGCTTGGATAAATAGACAAAAGTGTTATACAATGTAGTCTTTTTTAAATATGAAGAAACATGATTTCCAAATACAAAGTTTATTAATTAAGAACATCTTTTAGACTTCTTAGATATGTTATGATTATATATTGGTAGGGAATTTTGTGTATGTTGATGTTGTGTTGTCTCTTTGTTTTCTGTCAGGTAAGAATGGTTAATAAGGAACACGTTCTTGACCAGCAAGAACAAATCTTATTCTACTATTGAAAGGGATCTCCATGGTTTTCAGTCATGGAAAGAGAAACACAGATGATTTTCTTGTTTAGTAAAATATTGTCGAGACTTTTATTTTTAAGATATAATTTTTAAAATTCTAAATATTTAAAGGGTGCTAGCAAAATGGAAGAGCACCTGCCTTACAAGCAGGAGGTTGGTGGTTCAATTCCATCTTGCCCTAATATTAATATGGAATGTTGGCGATCATTTTTTGGTGACAACTACTATTTTGGCCATCACCAATGAGCTTATGGTGACATTTTTTGACCCTCACCAAAATATGAAATGGGGGCAGTCAATGAATACCACCATATATATGCATCAACAGTGATGACCACGAAAGGTCCGTCACCATAAATCGTTGTTGATATGAAATGGTGAGGGTCATTCTTTTTCATTATAATCATTATTTGTGATGGACCTTAATGTCACCAATGAGCTTATCATGACATTTTTTGACCCTCGCGAAATATGAAATGGTGACGGTCAATGAATGTCGCCATATATATGCACCAGTAGTGACGGCCATTAAAGGTCCATCACAAAAAATCATTGTTGTTGATATGAAATGGTGATGGTCACTATCATTCATTATAATCAATATTCATGACATACCTTGAATGTCACCACAACACATACTTTCAGCGACACCACTTTTGGTGACGTTCAGTTTTTTGGTGGCTGAGGATATTTTCCATCACCATTGCTCATATGAAATGGTGATGGTCACTATCCATCATTATAAATCATTATTGGTGATGGACCTTGAATGTCACCACAACAACTATAGTTTCTGCGATGCCACCTTTGGTGACGTTCACTTTTTGGTGACGAAGACTCTTTTAACCCTCACCAATGAGCTTATGGTGACTTTTTTCGCCCCTCGCCAATGTACCTTTTTCTTGTAGTGGAATTTCCAAATGAACCTCCTGTAGTAGCCTGCTAACCCCATGAATCAACTTACCTCATCCACTTTCTTAGGAGCTTCCCATTCCACAATAGCTCTTATATTTTTCAGATCCACAACCATGCCTTCCTTGGAGGAAACATGTCCCATGTAATGTACCTTTGCATAAAAGAAGTTGAATTTACTAAGCTTGGAATACAATTGATTCTCTCTTAGAAATCTCAATGTTGTTTCTAAGTGCTCAACATGCTCTTCCTCATTCTTAGAATATATAAATATATCATCAATGAATAAAATCACAAACTTGTCCAAATAAGGTGACAACACACTATTCATCAAACACATGAAATTAGTTGGAGCATTAATTAGACGAAAAGGAACTATAAAAAGCTCATAATTCCCATGCCTGGTCCGAAAATCAATCTTGTAGATGTCCTCTTCTTTGGTGAGTGCATGACGATATCCTGATCTCAAATCAAGCTTCGAGAACATTTTTTCTCCCTTCAACTGATCAACCAATTCATCAATCCTCAACAGAGGGTACCTATTCTTTATTTTCACCTTTTTCACCTTCCTGTAATCAATGCACAACCTCAAAGTACCATCCTTATTCCTCATAAACAACATTGGTGCAACATAAGGCGACACACTTGGCCTAATGTGTCCATTCTCAATATTTTCTTTCAACTACAACTTTAGTTCCACTAACTCTGGAGTGCTCGTCCTGTAAGGTTACCTTGATATTGGTGATGCCTCTGGTACCAACTCAATCAAAAATTCCACTTACCTATGAGATAGAAATTATAAAATCTCCAGTGGTAATACATCCTGAAAATACATTAAAATCAGATACCTTTTCAAGACTTCTACATCCTCAACATCCTTACCTTTATCACTAGAAACATGTACTACAAACAATGCACACCCTTTCCTGCAACTATGTATTTCCTGCATAGTTGTAACCATCCTCACTAATGTAGGCTTCTTCTTACTGTGCACTATTCCCCTCTCCATCATTATCCAAACACTCGATATACTTCTCATAACAATCCACCTTAGTCATGTGAAGTTACAAAAAATCCATACCCAGAAGCATACTCTTTGAACCCAATGGAAGCACATTTAGATGCACTAATGTAGGCATACTAGTAAACTCAAATGCACAAACCGTTACCCAATGATGAGATATTTTCTTAGTACTTGTAGCCAACTGCACCAACCAAGACTCTACATGCTCTTATTTTCTTAAATAAAAATTTCCTACTAGGTCTGCATTAACATAAATATAATTAGATCGAGGGTCAATAAAAATAGAAACAACTTGATCACAAAGCTGACCTTCCATCTCAATAATAAATGCCTGGTAATCTTCCTAATTGTTACCAAATTTTGTGTAGATCCGAGGAATGCTTTTCCCAACATACCCAATTGTTTGTGCCTCTTGAGCACTATATATTTGAGGCCTACCACCCTGATAAAATGGAAAATCCTTCTTGTGATGATCCTTTCCACATACCCAACACTACAACCATCCACTACCTATTTTTTTGTGATCTCTAGGCTTAGGTCCATGTCCCTTATCAAGTGCATTAAACTTCCTGTAAGGACCAACATTCTCTTTATCACCTGCATCCTAAGGTCTTTCTTGCTTCGATGGCCACTTCTCATTCATATTATCATTCCCTTTCCATCTTTGCTTAGACTTTTCATTATGCTTTGATTTCTCATAATAGTGCTTCAACTTCCGAATGGATTCTTCCAACAATAAAGGCTCATCATACTCAATTTGTTCCTTAAATGCTAATGGAAATCCATTGATAATATATAAACTTTTGTCTTCTCATCTTTGAGGTAAGGTTCATACCTCAACAACTCAAGGAACTTAGTCATGTACTCATCATATGCCATAAATCCCATTTTCATCTCATAGAACCCCATGGATTATTTTTTATAGTATCTCTCTGATAAATAATACTTCCTCAAGAGTCCCTTTAATTCATGCCAACTCAACTCTTTTGTCCTGATGTCTTTGACACGTTCACATATTCCCACTAGATATTTTATTTCCCTTTGAGACAGAAAATAACTATCTCAACCTTCATGTTCTCCGTATAGTCATGAAACTCAAAGATATTTTTCATTCCAAGAAATCATGCATCTACATCCTCTATTTTATTCAACTCTCCATCAAATCTAGGTGGCTTGGCTTTCTTGAACTCAACCAGAAAATATGCCCTATCAGTCCTCCTATAAGGATGATAGTGATGATGACCATGATACTTGTGTAAACCAGAACTAGATTAGAAACCATATCCACTGCCTCTCCTATCAGGTGTATCCAAGGTTTTTCCATCTTTGATAGTGTCATCTCTGTCCAACATGTGCCCACCGTTAGAAATGTTTCCTTATGCCCCATTAGTATTGTCCTCCTATCCGTAACTAATTTATGGTTGTCCCTATCTCTACAAGTCTGGTAAACTATGAAGGATAAATCCATTGATCTCTGTTTTTTTTCCTATGCCCTAGAAATTCTTTCCTATGACTAAATTATCTTGTCATTGTCGAATTTGAAACTTCATCATTTTTCCTTTAAACTTATCAAGGCTTATACTATGTTAGGAGTGTACCCATATCTATTTTTCTCATATGATATGTAAGGAGATTCTCGTGAACTGTAATACACCATTTTGCTAGTCACCTTTGATATTCTTCTTCATGCAAGCATACCATATCAAATAACCAAATATAAACTTAATCAACATACCTCTATGAAGTTCAGGGGAGGCTATCTCATCTACAAAATAAATCCATATTAGCACGATAAATGTATATACAAAGTCATATAAATATACCAACCTCCTGCACGATGACCATAATCATGATACTGCATGCATAAAAACCACTTAGACACTCACATGCATACATAAAAAACATATTATTCCCATCTAGTCCAAGTATTGAACCATGTTCTAATACCACCCTATAATGCACTCCTCCCTTATTTACCCACTTTCACTACCCTGCTAAGATAAACATGAGATGAATGATAATATGACATGTCCCAACCCCATAAGTACAATTAAGGAAGTGGATTTAAAAAAATACAACTTTACTGACATTCCTCAATAGATACAGGATATATTATAGCTAAAACACTACTCCTGACACCCAAACCCCAAGTTGGAAGTTTTTTCAGTGACCTCAGCCCCCAACCGCATGCATGAAAATATTGACATATGGTTGAGGGCATCCCAACGCATGCATAAGCCTAGCAGGTAGTGGTTGTAAACTAAACTCTTCAGTTCAGAGAGTGAAGTCTTAGATTCTGAGCCTAAATTTTAGGTCAACCTCTAGACCACTACCCATAACTCAATGAAACTTTCCAGAATGATAAATAAAATCAGGAAAAATCCATTCGCACAAAAAATTTATAAAAAAACTTGACCCAACCAGGCCTAACGATGATATTCATTTATTCAAACATATTAGGAACATGTAATCTATACATCATGAATGAATATCTAAACATAAGGGTCTGATACTTATATGAGAATCACCAATAAGTTATAATGCCCTCTTATAATAGTAGCAATAACATTTTTTAGCTCATGATTTCAATCACCATTCATCAACTAATGAAAACATTTTAAGATCCATAGCTAGAACCTTTCATGAAACCATGCTTATAACTAGCATATAACCAAAATAATAACAATGATAGAACAACCATCAAATCCAAATACTAACAAGACCAAATACTCATGAAATACAATATTGAAATACCTCTTATTAACATATGAAAAATCCAACCAAGTTAGGGACTTCTAGGTACCTCCTAACCATAGACTCGTCTGAACCAAATATTTCTTTCAACCAATCACCCACGTGTCGTATTCCAAGCATGGATGCAGAACTCAAGACATAAAAAACTAGGGCTTCATAGAGATTAATCCACCTCCATCCTCATGATCCTACGATCTCGCCAAAACCATTCAAGAGACCACATAAGGAAACGAAGAAATAAACAACCAGGGCTTCCTAGAGATTAAACCACATCCACCCTATAGGTACCATGATCCCACCAAAATCAGCCAAGATATCAGTAAGAAAAAAAATAGCTTGGATGACTTAGAATTTATTCACCTCTACCTTGAGGAATTTTCTTGTCTCCACCCATCCGTTGAGGTTTTCCTGAAGATTAAACCTCCTCCACCCCAAACCCTTGGGAATTTTCTGGAGACCAACTCACCTGGTTCTAAAACCTTTCAAAAATCCAAATCTCAACCAAATAAAAGAACCCCATCATGCCATGGCTATCCAAAAATGGAAAGGCAAGGCTAAAACCACTGTGACACCTAGAAAAACCCATGCCAATGAAAACAAGAGAACCAAATACTCAAATGCATGTATCATGCAATCACAAATCAGCTATTAAATCACACATGCAACCTATTACTTATAGGTCTTCTTGTTTAAGCTTCTTGATCCAACCTTCCATGCTTGTCCTTAGATTTCTGTTGCTTCCATGTCCTTCTCTTTCCTTCCTTTTCTTGATTACTTTTTTCCTCCTCTTCATGCTCTTCACTCTATGGAACCATATCCAAATCTAAAATGACAAAGAGTTGTGAATTGATACTCATAATCATTTTTATAATTGAGGCCTCTATTTTCTTCAATTTCCTTTATTTTCCTTAAATTTGTCTCGCATGAAAATTTGTGACCTTTCATCTCTACTTTCTCCTATTTTCCTTTATTTTCATAAATAAATTTCAATTAATGTGTCTTTACCATTTCCAATGTCTTTTCCAATTTCCTTAGCCATAATAAACAAAAATGAACACCCACTAGGATGTTTTTCATAGCATTCACCTTGGAATATGCGTCCCATGACCTTAGTCTCATTTTTACTTTATTAACTTTATTACATGAACTTTAACCTAGGGACACAACTAACTCAACTAATGACTAGAGCTCATTTAACCAAGTTCAACTAAAAATAACTCAACTATATTTCTAGATCTTAACAATAAACTTGTTGTACCTTGGGAAATAACCTTCGACTGAAAAGAGATCAGTGCCCAAGATATTTATTTAAAATTGAAAAGGAATGAATTGACTATCCAAATTTTTTATCAAACCCCAGAATTTTGATTAAAACCCTTTAACCTTCCATATGTGGAAAATGTTTCTAAAGTGGCCTTCTAATGTTCAATATAAATGAAAGAAAGAGAAGAAATAAGTGATGGCGGAAATTATTAGATAATAGGTTTCCTTGCACATAATCGTTTATCTTTAACTTTATAAGAAATATGATTAGCATGCAATAAAATTTAGAAAAGAGGAGTGCATCATTAAAGGTTAACTTTAACTTACAGAAACTGAAACTCACAGAAATGTAAAATAAAATCCCAACAATTTCATTACGCTTTTATAAGAAGAAAACATTAACGCAAGATCTAAACAAGAAAGAATTATCATACCCAAAAAAAATTGGAATCACAGTGAAAAATTTATTCATAAGCATATGAAAAGTGAAAGTACAATATTGTGTTTTCCTCTAAGGTACAAAAATCTAGAAACCTCACTTCTTCTTTCCAAGTATTTTATACAAAAATTTCAAAAGAACTGTTGTAAAACTCTCAACCTCCTATACTACCTCGGGACCAAATATCCTCAAAATATTACACTTGGAAAATGAAATTACATTGAAATAAAAATATTGCTGCAAAAAATTATAAAATAAAATAAAACTCAATCGCTATAACACTTTGTCATTGGATGATATGTACTTCAGGGATAGTAGAAGGCCCTTCTCCTGCATCAAATGCTTGGGGTGACATCCATTCTCTTCATTTCTTCCACATATATTTTTTTGCATTTGGGCTCTTAATGAACCTCACATTAGCCATCATAAATTTATTGATCATATTGTATGTTGTCTTTTCAATAAATAGTGTCCTCATTTTCCATTCAAGGTGAAAATATTTGTCTAAATAATTAAAAATAGTGCCCCTTTTAATATTTTTGTATGCTCATATGTTGTACCAATTTTTATTTTTCCTTCCACAATAAATGTTTCAAAAGTCTCCAAAGGTAGACAATTTCCTTGCTAGTCCCAACATCATGGTAAGAACTCCCTGGTTCTTTTGTCAAAATCAGTATTAAATTTCATTACAAAATCTTTAAATTCTGTTAATTTCTTTTCAGCCAATTTCCTATACATATTCTTCACTTTCATCTTGTTTATTTCCATTACATATTCAATCATGTCTTCAATCCCAAGTTTGTTCAATTGTTATGCAGATTTGGAATTCAAAAAATTAATCATGTTCTTACCAAATTGGACTCTTTGCTGTAATTTCTTATTAATAGCCATGATTACACCCTCGAGATCCGTGAAAATTATTTTCTCTTCTTCAAAAATAAGCAAATAATCCCAAATGTTTTTCATTGTATTTATAATTTCATTCCATAATATTTCCCTTAGCTAGATAAGGGACATGTTCCCTTTCACCTTTTCTTTCAGTTCTTTGATCTCCTCGTAAGCAAGATGGAAATATTTTCTATACTTTTCAGCAGTCTCCTTTCTCATGGATAATTCATGTTCAGATGATTTAATGATATTATTTGCATTATAAAAATTAATTTGGTTCTTTTTCATTTATTTATTATCAGGTTTTAACTCATTCATGGCGTGAGTTATTTTTGCAGTTCGATCTTCTGAATCTTCTTGCATCAGAATTGTACAAACATGTGAATCAATTTTTCTCTACAAATCAGCACTCATTTCTTTTAATTTAGCTACTTCGTTTCTCTGCAGTATTTCATTACTCCATAATTCCTTATCTTTCTCAACCTATACTATCTCTGTAGCTATTGGATGCTCTACAAAATGTAATTTCAATTTATTCGTGAGTACTTGGATTTCTGCTTCAGCTCCTTGCAACAATTTTTGAACTGCACTTCTATCTTTAGGATTGACTCCAAGTTTAATAACCAAATTCTTCAATTCTTCATTTTTAGTTCTCAATTCCCTTGATTTTTCCTTTTCAAACTTTAGTTGACCAACAAATTTCTCCAACATGCCTTCAGCTTTGCTGGAAAATGAAAATGTTTTATTTATATCATTGTAAATTAATTCTCTAGTCTTCCTATGGAGATTAATCTTATCAAGTAAAGGAATATTATTGGAATCTACTATTAGATTAATAGTTCTGAAACCTATTGAAGAAGAAATAGATAGCATAGAAATATGAGAATAGGAAATCCTTAATTGATTCCTTTCTAAATCCATGGCTAATAATAAACTTGTTTGATAATTAGAAGATGATTGAGCCTCCAACTGAGCTTCCATGTTTTCTCTGATCTTCTGTTTTTATCCTTAATTTGTGAAAACACTTGTTTTATTATTGGTAAAAAACTATGAGTAGCTTCATCTATATTGGAAGAAGATGGTGTAAAAAAGGACTCCCCAAACTGCAATTGAAAACTAGAAAATTTTCTTTTTACGTTGGCATGAAGAAGGATGTAGCAAATTATGTGGCAAAGTGTTTGGATTGCCAACTATTTAACGCAAAACATGGTCATCCAACATGTTTGTTGCAACCACATAACATTCTTGAGTCAAAATGGAAAGAAATATCTGTGGATTTTATTGTTGAATTAGCGGAGACAAGCAGGAGACATAACTCGATTTTGGTGGTGGTAGAAAATCTTACCGAAAGTGCCCATTTTATACCTGTTAGAGATACTTATAAAGCATATAAAATAGCACAAGTATTTATCAATGATATATTTAGACTTCATGGTTTTCCTAAGAAAATCATATCAAATAGGGCCTTTGTTTTATAAGAGTATTTGGGACTAGCTTTCAAGGATCCATCCAAACTCAATTAAACTTTAGCACAACTTATCATCCTTAAAATAAAGGTCAAAATGAAAGAGTAAATCAATTTTTGGAGGACATTGGTAGAATGTATGCAATGGATCAACAATCTAAGTGGGAAGATTATCTTCCTTTAGTGGAATTTGTGTACAATAACAGTTATCATTTCTCCCTTGTTATGGAACCTTATGAGATATTATATGGAAGACCATGCAAAACACTTTTAAGTTGGGATAGGTTGGAGGACATGATATTGGTAGGTCCCTAAATGCTTCAAGAAATGGAAGAACAAGTATGTCATATAAGGAAAATATTAAAGGAGGGACAGGAAAGATAAAAGAGTGATGTTGATATGCATGGACTCGATCGTAGTTTTAAAGAATGATTTTTTTTCTCCAAGTAAAACCTCAAAAAAATTCTATTAAATTTGGAAAATGATCCAACCTCTTTCCTCGATTTTTTGGGCCTATTCATATCATTGAAATGATTAGACCTGTAGAATATCGTCTTGCTCTACAACCAATTTTTCATCGTATGCATGATTTATTTCATATTTCATTATTGCGTCAGTATGTTCATGATCCTTCTCACATTTTATATTGGAATCAATTACAAGTAACAGACAAGGGGGCTTTAAAGGCATATCTAGTTTTAATTTTGGACGATTGAACTTGACAACTCAGACATTGCATGGTGGACCAAGGAAAGGTCCAATGGGACCTGTATAGCCCTAGTTCTTCCACTTGGGAGGATACATCTTCTATGCCTCTTGAGTTTCCATTTTTGTTTGATTAAACTTCGGGCCTGGTTTTCTCTAAGAGCGGGAATATGTAGCATCCCATTTTTCCTAGTACAATTTGGTGACCCCTATTGATGGTGATTTTTTGACGGATTATATATGATAGACTTATATGTTATGGACTTAGATCAATCACTTGATTGAAGAACATAGTTATATATATATATATATTTGTTACATATTTGTATTTCCTCTTATGTGTGACTATGTGATTGATTATACGGATCATATCTATGTTAATTTACGTCTCCTTTTGTTTTATATCTAGCTTATGACATATGAATGGAAGCTACTATGTCGTTTAGTTAATAGACCATAATGTTGTTTATTATTTATGATGTATATAATTATACATGCTTGTCCTTGTATTTAGTAGGATTTGGCAGGGAACTTACTTACCGTTGAGAAAGATGTTGACATGAATATGGAGGTCATGTATACATTTTGGTAAAATTTGATTGAATTAAATTTATTATGAATCTTATTGATGATTTTAATATATGAGGATATGATGTGTAGGTCTGGGGAAACAGGGCCTTGCCAACATATCATCATATGCATATGAGCTCACAACTCATACCTTGAGGCAAACCATATAGATTAAGAGAAGAATAGATTAGAATATATGGGAAATATTAGGGCACAGAGTCCTAACTTTCGAAATATCAAGTTGTTGAGTCTTGGATATTTGGAATAGATCAAGGCGTGGAGCATTGATTCTACTAGGACGTGGAGTTCTAATTACATGGCAAGGGTGCAGAGTCCTAACAAGTCAAGAGAGGTGCACAATAGGGGTGTGTAATCCCTATTCTCTAACTGAAAAACACCACTTAAGGGATTACATCAACCAGGTGAATTAACCTAAGTTAAACTTTAATTTGAATTAAATCCAATTTACCCACTTTAGAGGATTATTCAAAATAAATATAATTTTAATGTAAAATGTTACTTTTCTACGTTTTAAAAATAAATAATAAGAAAAATCCATAAGTAGACACATGGGTGGTGAATATTACATAACTTATGTATCTAAATAAAATAAAATAAAAAAGGGAAAATTTGGAGAGGTACCACCTTGGGGGGGGGTGAAAAATACAAAGTTTTATAAATAAATAAATAAAATGGTTAATTTTGCATGAAAGGGGTGTGGTGTCACTCCACTCCATGGTTATAAATATGGGAGTATTTTTCCCCATGGGGGCGAGACCAGTAAGAGTACGGAAAGGTTGCCAAAATGACTACCCAATTTCTAAATTAAAAGACCATTAATTTATCCTTGTTGATTGGGACTAAGTGGTGTGAGACGAAGATAGGATATCTTCCTTAGTTTGCCCAAACATTTCTCACTATTGTTGAACTTGGTATTGTTTGTGAGCTCATAGAGTTTGGGGGTTCCAAGGAAAAAGGATTCCTTTGGATATGGTTGGGTGGTAAATGTGACAGGTCTATTGGAGTTGTCTATATGAGCCTCTAAAAAAAGTAGAACGAATGAGTATCAGGTTGGAGTTAGCCACTTGAGTTGTTGAACAAAGTAGGACTCACTTAAAGTTTCCAGATTTTTATATGTTTCTTTAGTTAACCTTTCTTGGATGAAAATGTAGCTAGTTTACCTTTAAAGTAGTGGTTTACCATTTATTTATTTTGGTTATACCTTGATCCAGGTAGATTGAAGAGGTCCAAGTACAAGTGGCTTAAGTACAAAGGCTAAAAAATGAAAGTTCCCTAAATGTCTCAAACTTAGTGTCAACTTGAATATCTCGGCTTTTTGATTCCAACAGTGTAGATGACACTCAATTTCAAGTATGTATGAAGGATTTAGGAGCAGTCAAAGTTTGAGGGTTGACTTGGTGAAGTGGTAGAATGAGGAGGACACAAATTGGAAGTTTTCTAGCCACTGGACTCCGACCAGCTCTGACCAGATTTTGGGCAAAATTGTTGGGTCGTTAATTTGACTCTTTTGACCAAATTATGGACTTTTCAAAAAGGGCAGGTTGTTTATAATATATATATATATATATATATATATATATATTGTGGGGTGGGACATGACTGCCTCCCCCATTCAACAAACATATAACAAAGTATATTAAATTAGGGGCCAACGGCCATGACTCCGTCGGACACCTTACCCACTTTCCAACAACAATTTATATAAAAAAAGGGGGTCAGCAGGCATGACCCCGTCGCCCCCAAAATTGCGGTAATGACCACCATAAACGGGTGGGGACAACGGTACATCCCGCGGCCCCAACCCACATGGCATATATGTACAACAGAGCCAACAGAAGTATGGAGGAAGGCTACCCAATGCGGCAACCCCCTCCCCTTTCGTCGGAAACTACCCTCTTTATTATTTAATATATATCGGTTGGGTCTTCAAAAAAAACAATTGCATGGTTTTTAAAACAACAAGTTCAACTTAATATGGTGGGGATAGGGTTTGACCACCTGACCCACTCCCTCCAAATGAGGATCATAACCAATTCACCCAATGACTTCCTTTAGTAAGTCCCCAGCATTTTTATATAAAACCTTAATTCATAAGTGTGCCCAAGCAAGCCAGGAGTAGGCACAGAAATCGAGACAATGGAACCATGAGCATTGTGCAGGAGGGGGGTTGAACCATGATCTGAGCCATTTTCCAAAGGGTCAATATTTTCACTTTGTTAGATTCATGAAAATTTTATATGGATTCTATAGCTCTCGATGCCACGAATCCAACGATGTTGTCCATTTCTTCATTAGAGGTATTCAATTTTTGTGCACTTTCAACTACGAAGGTATAAGGGTGTAATTTTGCATTTTTATACTTGTACTTTAATTTTTTTCCACTTAATGAAAGAGGGCCTCCCCACTATTTGAGCAGGGTCCGGAGACGTAGTCCCTCCTAGACGAACTCTGATATCAATTCTGTGTCTTCTTGCATGATGTTAATTAATTCTCTCTTCTTATGTTTATGCCTTTAAATTTTCTTTATTTAATCTACAATTTTCACATGTAATTGTTTAAAAAATATCAAGAAAAATATTTTGGATCAAGTGGTATCAAAGCAGGTGTTTGTAGATGTGAATTACGTACTTTTATGCTAACTATAAACAGGCTACGAACAGGTGAAGGGACACTATAGTTTTTTGATCCTGAAACGGGACGTGCACATCAGAGAAGAGACATGGATGACGATGTTCGAAATGAGGAATAGCTCAACTTCCACAAGACCTTATACACCATGGCAGATCGAGTCAAGAAAATTTTCTCTAGACTAGATAAAGCAGGGGAGAATGCTTCAGAAGATGAAATTTCTTCCTCCTCTTCTCACCATCATCATAGGAATTCAGGAAATGCATCTATTAAACCTTTCTTTAAGTTGATGTGAAATTTGATCTGCCCATGTATAATGGTGAAGTTAATGTAGAGAAACTTAACAAATAGATTAGGCGACTTGAACTCTACTTCAGGATTTAGCAAATTGTGGAGGATGAGGCAAAGATCCAAATGGATTCTCTTCAATTGAATGACACTGCTCTCATATGGTGGGAGAGAAAAATTCAAGGCAGTAGTAATTTGGGTAACCTTCTTTCCTCATGGTCGAATTTTATTTTTTCACTTAAAGATAAATTATATCCCTTGGGTTATAAGAAAAAATCCTTAATGGAGTTACAATACCTAAGGCAAGGTAAATGAAAAAATGTGGAAAGCTTTACCGAGGAATTTAGAAAACAAGAACTAAGTTTGGGCATTTCATTACATTCACCTGAAGTTGTAACTAAGTCAATTAGGTCATTACATAGTTACATTAGACATTCATTGTTAATGTTTGAACCTACTACCACTGAACTGGCTAGTGTAAAGGCCATTCATCTTGAAAACAATGGAAGAAATGATAAGGATGATCATTCAAAGAAACCACCTTTCAAACCTTCAAATGGAAAATTCAAAGGGAAAGGAAAATCAGACAGCATCAACGAAGAATAATGAAGGAGATAAGCCTTATTGCAGTCACTACAAAAAGGAAGGTCATGATGATGATCATTGTTAGAAGTTGTATCTAGAAAAGAAGCCAAAGAGATATGGTGGAAAGGGTAAGCAAAATACGGTAGCAACCGCGCAACAAGACCTTGTATCCAACTCTAGTGATGAGGCATTGATCATAGCAACAGACGTAAAAGGTACTCATTCTCTTCATGTTAATTCTGAATTGCATGAAAGCACTAGTTCAATAGATGAGCCTCTTCCTAATGAATGAAAGAGAATTGATTTGTTTCATATTAGAGTTGTCATATATCATACAAAATTAATAAAATCTATTTGATTCAGGCTCTCAAGAAAATTTAATCTCAGAATCCTTGGTTAAAAAGTTAGGCTTAGAAGTTAAGCCTCATCTAAAACCTCATCCACTTGGATGGATACATTTCAAAGTAAGACTAAATGTAACCAAGCAATGTAAGGTTAAATTTGTAATCGTTTCTAAACTAGTGGATGAAGTGGAACTGGGTGTCATACCATTGCATATTTGTGGTATTGTGTTAGGGAGTCCCTATCTTTATGACAGGAAAGCAATTTTATTTAGACATGAAAATAAATACCAAAGCACAAAAGATGGGGTATATTATATTGTAAGAGCTCATCAAACCAAGATCAGTGCCAGTCTTGTTAGTGCAGGACAGAGGAAGAGATTGGTGAATTCTAGGAAGGGGTTTTTTCTCATGGTTGTGAGAGAAAAATATGTAGAAATATATGATGCTTTCCGAGGATGTGATCCGGATCATAAGAAGGAATTATGTGATTTTATTTCTAACTATGATGAGTTGTTTCAGGAACCCAGAGGATTTCCTCTGAAACAAGAAATCAAACATGATATTCGTTTGCAACATGATGCTCCATTGCCAAATATTGGTATGTATAGGATGCCATCTATTGAGATGGAGGAATTGTTGAACCAATGGGTCATTCAGCCATGTACTTCTCCTTGCGGTTTTTCAATCATGTTAGTACCCAAGAAATATGGCACATGGAGGATGTTTCTGGATTATCAGGCACCAAACAAAATCACGGTAAAAAATCGATAGCCTCTCCTTGGCATTGATGATTTTTTAGATCAATTAAAGAACAATATCTATTTCACCAAATTGGATTTGTGTAGTGCTTATCACGAGGTCAGAATTGCAAAGCAGGATGTCTCAAAAACCACCTTCAAGAACAAACAGGGGTTGTTCGAATGGATGGTGATTCCATTTGGACTGTGCAACGCTCCAGCCACATTCATGAGGGTCATGAATGATATTTTTAGGCCTTTCATTGATGAATTTGTCCTTGTGTATTTAGATTGTATTCTTGTCTTTAGTAGGACTTGGGATGAACATGTATGCCATGTAAATAAAGTGCTTAATGTATTAAAGAGGGAAGAATTGTATGTAAAATTTTCAAAGTGTGAGTTCGGGAAAACCTTTTTGGTTTACCTAGGTCATATTTTTGGTAATGGTCAATTGAAAATATACCCCTCCAAAGTTGAGGTAATTGTAAAATGGCTTAAGCCTACCAATGTAATGGAGGTCCATAGTTTTCTAGGTGCAATACAGTACTGGAGGAGATTCATTTCCAACTTCTTCATTATTGCATCACCCTTACACGCACTGAAAATTATAAAACAAGCCTTTCAGTGGGGATCAAAGCAACAAAATTCCTTCAAAGCACTAAAAGAGAAAATCAGCACCACACGAGTCCTAGCTTTACCCGATCTCTAGTAGCCTTTTGAGATCAAAACTGATGCCAGTGGGTACAACATGGGAGTTGTACTGTTGCAGCAGAATAAGCCAATATGTTACCATTAAAATAAATTATCCTAGGCTATCATCAATTACCCCACTTATGACAAGGAACTTTATGCCTTGATCCAAAGTGTGAAAAAGTGGAAACACTACCTGATCAAGAAGGAAACCATTATCCACACAAATCACCAGCCTTTGTAATATCTTTAGTCACATACCAAGCTACAATAGTCCCGTGATTTCAGGTGGATGGGGCTTCTATAGCAGTTTCATCTGGTAATAAAGTATAAGAAGGGCACTAGTAATAAAGTAGCAGATATGCTCTCTTACCCTCCTATTGTTTCTTCTATTATTTTTCATAATGCTTCGTTATATTTTGAAAGTTATGATGAACAATACGCTATTGATGATGACTTTAAAGAAATATATGCAAAACTAACTCATGGTTCACAAGTGGATAGCTATCATTTGCAGGGGAAGCTGTTGTATCACCTTTGAAAATTGTGGATATCCACTGCAGAAATGGTACATGTAATTCAATAGGCGCACACCTCTCTTGTGTTCGGTCACTTTGGTGTCGAAAAAACCTTATGTCATTTGGAAAGGTTTTGCTTTTGGTCCCCTATGAAAAACATTGTAACCCATTTTGTAAAGGGATGTGGGATGTGTTATGTTTCAAAGCCCTCTAATAGAAAACTCGGGCTCTACACACCACTCTCTTTTTTGGGTCATCCATGGGAAAGTGTGTCGATGGACTTTATAAGAGGTTTTCCTATGTATAGAGAGAGTCATGACTATTTTTATGTTTTCATAGAATGCTTTAGTAAAATGTGTGTATTAATGCTTTGTAAAAACCAGGTCACTGTTGAGCAGACTGCTTATCTTTTCTTCCAATATGTTTGGGTCCACTTTGGGTTACCCACACCGATTGTGTCAGATCAAGACTCTCGCTTCCCTGGAGAGTTTTGAACTAGCTTGTGGCGTATGATGGACGTCAAGTTGAAGAGAAGTAGGACATTCCATCCACAAACCGATGGACAGACAGAGGTAATTAACCATACCATGGTACACATGTTGCAGGGCTATTACATCAAACATCGCAAGTTGTGGGATGAGCATCTTCCATATGTGCAGAACGCCTACAACCAGGTAGTGCATTCCTCTATATAGCGTTCACTATCTGAGACATGTTTTTGTTACTTACCAAAGGACCATTTTCACATGATCTATGGAAGGGATGAAGATGTCAGTGGACGTGATGATAGGGACAAACCACAATGGTTCATCCAGTGGATACAGACAATTCACCAAGCAGTGCAAGAGTAGTTGGAAAAGATTTAGGCCCGATATAAGGCTCGAAATGATAAGCACCGAGTCGACCATCAATTTCAATTATCTGACAAGGTGTGGTTCCATATCAACAAGGATCTAATGAAGGGGGAAGCTAAGAAATTGTGACCAATTCAGTATGGTCCATTTACCATATTGGAGAAGATTGGGAATAATGCTTTCCAACTCGACTTTCTTGTATACATGCTGATGTACTAAATCATGAATGTTGAGAATATAATTTAGGAACCACCATTGATTATGGACACCGAGGAGGTGGGATCAGTGCCTACAGTGGATGACTTTTCACTAGAGTATCTCGATGAATTGCAAGAGGACATCATTCTATATCGAAGAACTAGGACTTCAAAATGAGGAGATGTGGAATATGTCCATGTTGGTTTCAAATGGATGCACCCAAGTAAATCTAAATGGATTGAAAAGGAGAATGTGAGAGAGAAATTTCCTCACTTTCCTGTTGATTGATAAGGATTTTGGGGTCCAAAAGCTCTTCAGTGGGGAGGAATGATCCAGGTGGATCAAACAGGTACAAGTACAAGTGGCTTAAGTACAAAGTCTCAAAAATCAAAGTGTCTAGAATGTGGAAAACTTAGTGTCAATTTGAAGATCTCGCCTTTCTGATTCCAAGGGCACAGACGATACTCAATTCTGAGTCTGTATGAAGGAATTAGGAGGAGTCAAAGTTTGAGGGTTGACTTGGTGAAGTGGCACACTAAGCAAGACACAAATTGGATTTTTTTTGGCCACCAAATTCTAGCCCACTCCAACTGGATTCTGGGAAAATTTGTGGGGTCATTAATTTGACTCATTCGGTCAAATTCTGGATTTTTCAAAAACGGAAGGTAGTTTATAAAATAAATATATATATATATATATATATATATATATATATATATATATATATATATATTAGGAGGGCAGGCCATAACCCCCGCCATCCCCATTCAACGAACATACAACAAAGTATATTAAATTAGGGGCTAGCGGCGATGACCTCGCCGGACCCCTCACTCACTTTCTGGCAACAAAATATATAAAAAAAGGGGTTCGATGGCCATGACCCCACCACCCCCAAAACTATGGTAACAGACACCATAAATGGTTGGGGCCAATAGTACACCCCGTGAGCCCAACCCACACGGAATATATGTACAACATATTCGGTGAAAATATGGGGGCAGGCCACCGAATGCAGGCCTGACCACACCTCCCCCCCCCCCCCCAACTACCCTCTTTATTATTTAATATATCTCCATTGGGTCTTTAAAAAAAAGGATTATGCAGTTTTAAAACAACAAGTTCAACTTAATATGGAGGGGGTGGGGTTTGACCACCTGACCCCCTCCCTCCAAATGAGAATAATAACCAATTCACCAAACAAATTCCTTTGGGAATTCCACCAACATTTTTATGTAAAAACCTTCATTCTAAAGTGTGCCCAAGAAAACCAGGAGCGGGCATGGAAGTAGAGATAGTGGAACCATGAGCACTGTGCAGGAGGGGGTGGGAACCATGATCTGAGCCATTTTCCATAGGGTCCATATTTTCACTTTGGCAGATTCAGGCAAATTTTACGGTGTTTTCCATTTCTTCATTAGGGGTCTTAAATTTCCAGGCACTTTCAGTTACGGAGGTATAAGGGTGTAATTTTGCATTTTTATAATTTTACTTTCATTTTTTGCCACTTAATGAAATAGGGCCTCTCCACTATTTGAGCATGGCCTGGAGACGTAGCCCCTCGAAAAACTCCGATATCAATTTTGTGTCTCCTATGATGATTTCAATTGCTTCTCTCTTCTTATGTGTATACCTTTAAAGTTTTTTGTTTTAAGCTGCAATTTTCACATGTAATTATTTAACACATCTCAGGAAAAATATTTTGGATAATACCTCCAATTAGTAATTCTTCATTTTAAATGTGTTGTGAGAAGACAACATGGTAGTGTCAATTGTAGTTTCTATAGATGTTATCCATTATAAGCTTACTTACTATTCTTATTTTTTATTTGCTTATTGTATATTTATGTTTATCAAATCATATGTTGAATTTGATTTTCTTATTGTACTTTTATGTTTATCAAATCTTTTGTTGAACAAGAGTTACTATTATGTTATTTGCATATATTTTCTTTATTGTACATTTTTATTTATGAAATCATATGTTCAACAAAAGGTATTACTAGGTTAATAATTTTTTGTTTATGAAAGCATATGCTAAAGAAGATTTACTATTCTATTAATTTTCTCTAACAGCCTCATTCTCTTAGTCTGTTTCCTTTAAGGTTATATATCTACCTTTCATCTAATAATATTTTTCTGTAAAATTATTGTTTCAGAGTTAGTAGTCATTGTTCTCAAGGCACTGGGCATTGTTCCTGCTTTAGGTTTTCTTTGAAATATAACACTTATTGTTTTTTCGGGAAATAAATTTCTCTTGAAATATAGCATTTATTATTGTTGCAGAAAAGGAAGTATTATTTGAAATGAAATTCTTATTCATTTTTCAAAAAACAAAAACATATATCTCTTTGAAATGTACTGCTTATTCGTTTTGCAGAAAAGAAAAACATATAACTCTTCTTAATTTTTATGTTTACAATTTGCTATTTTAGAGGGTTGTATCATTAAATGCAAAGGTGGATAATGGTTTTAGCATGATGGGTGTATATATTGGTGGGTTACATTTACATTGGTTCATGAGATGAATTAGTGTGGTAATATTTTGTAACTTTTGCTATAAAACCTTACGTAGATGAATTAGTGTGGTAACGCTTTATAACTTATAATATATAATCTTTCTTGGAAAATGATATTTTATGATTTATAAAATTTCATTATGTAGTTTGAAAGAACAGAGTTAGTGATTCCTCCCTTTGTAATATGTAGTTTGAAGTTTTCATTACTACCAAAATTATTGGTCCCAAATAGTTTCTGAAAGAGGTTAACCTTGGTAATATTTATATGCATTCTTAGAAGATGATATTTTATGATTTTTCCATTTCCATTATGAAGTTTGAAAGAAAACTTGATTTCCTTTGCAATATGTAGTTTGAAGATTTCATTACTGCCAAAAGTATTGGTTCCAAATAGTTTTTGAAAGAGGTTAACCTTGGTAATATTTATATGCATATTGGGAAAATGATATTTTATGTTTTTTCCATTTGCATTATATAGTTTAGAAAGAACACTTTGTTTTTCTTGTTCGTATTGCCGTTGAAAAAGGATACTTTGAGTCTTTTTGTAGGTTGGAAAAATGTACTTTGATTTTGTTTCTGCAATATGCAAAGGTAACAATAATAATAATTGTGGCCAATTACTTATGGACACCATACTCTAGTATTTTTATCCTTTCTTGACAAGGATGTTATTTGAATATTAAATTAAATTTGTTTTACTAAGTTTGGGATTAAATGGCATCGCCTTCGTTTTCATGCTTTTAAAGTAATATAAATATTATTGTATTACTAAGAAAATTAAATTGTATGTAATTTATTAGGTATTGAATTTATTTTACTAACTTTGAGATTAAATGGCATGGCCTTCTTTTTCATGCTTTTAAAGTAATATAAATATTACATTATTATTAAGTAATTGAAATTGTATGTAATTTATTAAATTGAATTTAGTTTAATAAATTTGAGATTCAATGGCATCACCTTATTTTTCACACTTTTAAAGTAACATAATATTACCGTATTATTAAGTAACTGAAATTGTATGTGATTTATTAAGTATTAGAAATTGTATAGCATGTTTTAAAAACTGAAATAAGGTTTATGTTGGATTTTTCCTTTTAATATATATATATATATATGTGTGTGTGTGTGTGTGTGTGTGTGTGTATATATATATATATATGTATATATATATATATATATATATATATATATATGTACATATATATATATATAGATATATATATATATATATATATATATATATATATATATATATATATATATATGTATGTATGTATGTATGTATGTATGTATGTATATATATATATACATACATACATATATATATACATACATACATATATATATATATATATATATATATATATATATATATATATATATATATATATATATATATATATATATATATATATATATATATATATATATATGTATGTATGTATATATATATATATGTATGTATATATATATATATATATATATATATATATATATATATGTATATATATATATATATGTATATATATATATATATATATATATATATATATATATATATTCCATTGGAATATTTTTCACATAAAGTTATTATATTGAAGAAATATTTTCAGAGTACATAAGGAGGTTATTTTAGTTGTTTAGGGTAAATAAGATAACTACTTTGGAAGTAAGATAAATGGATTTGAAATTAGCAAGATTATTCAAGTTATAGTATGGGAGGTTTTAAAAGAAAGCATTATTGTGGGGTCAACAATATATGAGCCAAAAGAAAAGGAAAATTTCTTTCGATCATGAGTAAGAATCTTTGACGTCGGTAAATAAGTTATGAAGAAGAGGAAATAGAGATGAATCCTGATGTTGTGATCATTTATTAAATTGGCATAATTTTGTGTATAAAATATATGATATTGTTGTAAAGAAATATTCTGCAGATGAATGGATGAAATGTTAACATCTGAAATTTATGTTACAAGAATGAATGTTTATGATATGATGAGTTCTACTTCAATTTTGGAAGACTTAATAATTTATGTGAATTTTTTTGGATAGGGTGATTTCTTATTCATTTTTGGAAGAATTATACTTTATGTGATGATTAATGTGTTTTGTTTCCATGTATTAGGAAAGGAGAAAAGTATGATAGAAAGTCTATGTAATGTGTTGCTAACATATACAAATAATATGGACCTATTTTCAATATTTGTATGAAAATGGATGGGTTTTATGTTAAAAACAATATGTGTGTGTGTGTGTGTGTGTTGTACATATATATATGACACACATTAATAAAAAAACACCTTTATTGGGTGGTAACTAGAGTTACAGACCTAGTTGGTAATGAGGGGATCTTACACATATCAATATGTCACTATGAGTTAACCATTGAAAATTTTCTATAATTGTATTTGATAACAGTTGCAAGCATTTGAATAGTTTGGCTAATTAACATAGATGAGCAGTATTTGGAGTTCTAACATGATGCTTTGTAATATTCCAAAATTTGCAAGCAGCAAATTCGAATATTAATTTTTTCTTATAGCATCTAGGAGGTGAATAAAATGGGTAAAATGTCCATGAGTAGGAATAAAATCCCTCATAGTGTGAAATGAATCCATGGAGTAGCTTAATTTTGCACCTCCCAGTGTGAAAACGGGAAAATGCATGAGGACAAGGTCAAGTTTGACCAAGTCAACAGCGTTGCCTAAGAGGGTGTGGCTTGCTTGGGAAGATAGCATAGTTTGAGATGGAGAAAGATTATTTGTGGACGAAACCCTAATGTGTGGGGTCTAGGGAAAAGAGACATTCGCTTGCATAAAAGGAGGAAGAAGCAGCCATAGTGAGACATGTTTGAGTATTTTATTATTTGTCTGTTTAGACTATTTGCAGTCTCTGGCTATTCAGCTGAGTTGCAGTGTTTTTTAACATGAGGGATTCCTGTTTAGGAATTATTCTCCTTCTTGAGAGCCCTCTTGAAGGATTTAACTTCATTTTATCCACATATAGGCTCAAGTCCAAAGCCATTCCTTCAGCTACAATGTTATCTCTACTCAAGTGTAACGTTGTGTTGCAGGGTGTTGCAGTGGAGGGGTTCCACAACACCATTCCTTGTCTCATCTTTCAGAGGAGGGAGCTTCTCTTCCTCGGGAAGGTTAGTAAGGAAGATTTATGATATTATTTTCATATCTTGGCACCAGGCCAAGCATATCCCAGCATCAACAATGCAAGTCCCTTTACTAGACTGTGTTATTTCAGTGAATACCTGTAGTGAGGGTTTGCACCATTATCTTAAAGGGAAAGATCTTCAAGGATAGGATCAGCCAATCACTTGAGAGATCCATTGGAGGAGGTTTGTTATTGATTGTACATCTTATTTAGCCATCTCCATATAGTTTTAGTTTTTTGTTGCAGCTGCTACCCTACAACTCTGGCATTTCTGTAGATTTGCCAACTTCACATGTATTGTAGCCAATCCTTTCAAGGATTGTTGTATCATTGTTGTATTAGTGTTTTCAGGGGTTGAGATCTAGCTCCCCCATCTTTCTTCAGCTTGATATTGCCATATCATTCTATTATCATTTTGTATGTTGCAGTGTCTCCATTAAATTGCGCGGATATAGCCTTGTGTAAACTCTGTGTAGTAGTGGTCTTCAATTTCTTGTACATGTTCTGTTGAGGCTCTCATTACCTAGCTTGAGTGATTGATTCCTTAAATCATTGTACTCTTTGCTGCTATATTATATATTGGTTGGCTATTTAATTCTTCATGTGTGCTGGATCATTAAAATAATGCTGCTACTCCATTGTATGTTATTACATTTGTTGCAGTCCCTTTATTGGGAAATTTCTGGAGACAAATAGGTGTGGGAGATCTGTTTAACCTAGCTAGAGGGATTCCTTTGGAGCCACCTCTTATATTCCAGTCTTATATGCATTCATGTAAGGGATCCAGGTCTTGGTTTCAATTCCTGTAGAATCCATTATTGGAAAATGCGTTTTCCAGTCATGCCTTGTCGACAGTTCCCATTTTGGGATATTACATGCTTGATAATGATTTAGAAGTTTGACTTTATGAATGAAATATGTTTTGAGATTTAGATCTAAATATGATAGAAAATTTTGGATTTTCTATGATGTGTAATGATTTGATTTTACAACTGATGATTTTCAATATGGACATAGTACACTTTTAGTGAATTATATTGGTAATTTGTGTTGACATCATTAGCTTTGATTCAATGGTTGAAGTATTGATAGTTGTGATTCAATATGAAATAATCTCATAATAAATGGATGGAACTTTCATGACTTATTCTTCATGTCTACATCTTAATGAATTTTTAGTTGATATTGTTTAGTAAATGACAATTTTTTGATAGATGAAGTCACATATTGATGTGAGATATACCTGTCACCTCATCTAAAGAACTTGATACAATGATATTAATGATTTTGATATTATTTATGATCTGGCCTCTAAACTTTGATAAGATGAATTATCTGATTTGATTTCACAATAATGATTTATGTAAGGATGAGCATGTTAGCCTAGTAAAGTGTTATGCTTTCATAAAGCATTGGATGAAGCAAGCTCCATGACCTTGGTATGTCCACATTGAAAAGTAAAGTCAGGATGATGTTTCAATCCAAGGTATGAATTTGATTTTATTTTTATATACTAATGACCTACTATTGATAGGTAAGGAGCCTCTAATTATTAAATCAATGGGATATGGCTTCTGAATCTCAAAATAATGAATCATGGCATGATGAATCAATTTATAAAGTTTGGAAAGAAAATATATATTGCGAAGGTATTGAAGAGTTTTTGGAAAGTGGAAATACAAATCCTTGGATAGACTGATTGAAGTGGTGAAGAGATATTGTTGAACTTGACTTGGAAACTCACAGTTGATTGAAGCATTGATGTTCGTTTTTGAACATTTGTTTGTGTGTGTGTGTGTGTGTGTGTTGTACGCATACCCTAAGTCAATTCATGATGGAGTCACTTCATACACATTGAGTTGTCACTAAGCACCCTTCAATATATTTGCATGGAATGAACATTTTTTGGACTAAGATATCCTTCTATGATATGTGATTGCATGGATGTGTTGATGATGATTGGGATCATTAATAATGATATGAGCACATATGAGTGCTTCCTTAGTATGATATTTTCCATGAATTTTTTAGATGAGAAGTTTGTAGCTTTAAGAACGATTGAGGTTGAGTACAATATTGCTAGCATAGTTAGCCATGAGGAAATATGAAGAAGTTTTTTGGATAGATGTTTGAAAAAGTTCTATGACATGGATACAATGTGATGACAAATAATGAGATATCATTGACAAAAATCCCATATATATTTGCAACTGAGATACCTTCATATATTGAGACAGTGTTTATGTACGAGACAAGCTTAGGCTTGTGGTTGGCACCTCCTTAAGAGAAAGGATGAATACAATATCCTTTTTGTGATATATATATTGTTGTTCTATCATGCTATCTGATTTGATGTATTTTATGAACATGAGACAATATCTACTGATATATTATGATTATAAGATATGTCTACGATGATATGTTGATGATCTACAGAGAGCGTAGTTGATCAAGAACATTGAGCCAACTATTCCCCCATATATGAGCTCTTAGGATGAGGAATTGAGATAGAGGATTCATGGGGTTGAAGAAACCCTAGAAAATAGGGTATCACCCCTATAAGGTTGGATTAATATCTCACCCTATCTTGGTATTTGTATAGTATACCTCAACTGGAATCATACCTACAAACAGAGCTTCTTGGGATTGTCCCTCCCTGTCTGGCCAATGGGTTGAGGAAGCTTGGGGGAGTGTGATCCTTACCCCTTGGCAAGTCAGGTATCTTGTCCAAGATTGGATTATGATGCAAGTGTTGTACCAGATGAATATTGAGGGTCCTTATTTTGCAGGTTGATAGGAAATAGGATGGGTTGAGTACTAGTTCCCCTACATCACCTATTGCTCAATATGGGGTCATAGTAGTAGCTCCCCCATGAGATTACAGGTTGAGATATACTCCCGATGTGGTTCCAGGTTGATATTTTATTCCTGATGATATGATATTTGATGTTGATGCAGGTCGTAGATCTAACTCCTCATCAATTTTCCTAGGTAGTTCTCACTCACAGAGATTTTGGGTACTATCCCAATGGATAGAGAGTGGCTGATTTAGCTCCCCTTCGATGTCAAAATTATTCTTCTTTTAGATTTGATAATGTTCAATATATGAGCAGGGAAAGTCAAGAGATAAGAAGGAATAATAAATAGATGAATTAAGATTATCGATGGAGATACATGATGATACTTGAGACTGGATAGGATATGATGACATGATGAAATGTTGAACAATGATCAGATATTTGCAGGTGGAATTCTCCCTAGTTGAGAGGGAGTGTTTAAATATTAAACTTGGTAAAATTCCACTTTATATGTCTCACTTTATGGAGATAATTATTGCATTGAATTCCTCTTTTCGAGAGGATAAAAACCAACCTAAAGATGACACAAATTGGGCAAGGGAAAGTGTTGAAAAGTCAATAAGAAATGTGTGTCTAATTTAATTTTCCCTTAATTAAATTGGATAATAATTGTAATATTATCTCATAATCACTTGTAACAGTTAACTAAGTGTGATAAACTCAGTTAGCTCATGAATTTCAAGTTTAGGGTGGTTGGTGAGGCATGTAGAATGATTCTATTAGTTTTTGTGTCCAAATTGCAGTTAGTGCATTAGTTTAATGCATGAGAAATCAGTCAACTCAATTAATAGAGTTAAAATAAATTCAACTAGTTTTAAATGTTTGTTGCACTAGTGAGAGGTCAAGTGAATTAAATCATATTTAATTCACATGCAGTGATATGTCATGTAACTGGTGATTTACTATTAATATATGCATGCATGTTAGTTCTGATGGAGACCCAGTTGAGACAAAGGTTAAAGGGATGTTATCTAAGAGTTGTATTATTAGTAAGCTGCCCGCATGTAGTAAAACACCCATAGGATTTCCCATGAGCATTGTGCAGTTTTGAAAGGCTAAGATTCCTAAAGAATATGGATTTCATTCCACATGAATTTCTCAATCAAGGAAGGATGAGTAGAGGCTAAAAATTGGCTAAGTGTTGTTCGAATTTGTCTAGATCAGTGTGAGACAGTTGTGAGAGTGCAGCAGACTCTTGTGAGAAGGGTGCATTGTAATTGTTTCATGAGTCCTTGGTGAATATACAATAGAAGATAGAGGGGTTTTAAGTAGCAAGCTTTCCCTAGGAAAATATCTTTGTTGTGGATTGGTTTTCTTCTTGCTTTAATTGTTGTGATTGGCAATCGTGTTTATTTTACACAATCAAATTGTATAATGATTCAGTGTCTTGCTTTAGAATATCGCATGATCGAATTGAATCCATTGGTATACATATTGTTTGTATAATTTCTACATGGTATTAGAGCCCAGGAAATCACTATAGTGGATAAGAAATTGATTTTGTGTTGAATAACATTCGAATTTGAAAAAATCTTCCTTGGTGCGAAAGGCGGATCAAGATGACTTTCAATGTCTTAAGATTGGAATATGCACTTGAGGGTAGTTATAATTATATTTTATGGAAATATAGAATGGAGTCAGTTCTATAGGACAATGAGTTGAAAGAATTCATTGATAATGATATTCCCAAACCCGCAGCAGCAAATGCCGCTCTTCTTGATGCTTGGAAAAAGAAGGTTGCAAAGGCGAGGAGGATCTTATTAGAGGGAGAACGAGATCGATTTTCTCGAGTCTCCATGGAAAGGTGACTCCATATGTAATGTGGAAGGCTTTGAAAGATCTATTTCAGAGTAGCAGTGACCACAGAAAATTGGCACTGAAGGACAAGGTTAGGAAAATCAAAATGGATAAAGGCGACACTATTCTGAAATATTTCAACAAGTTTTTCTAATGTCAAGATGAGCTTGGGAGTTTCAAAATTACTGTAGTGGATGATGAATTGGTGAGCCTAGCTCTTCTAAGCCTTCCCAAGAGTTGGCATAATTATCAGGACTTTATCAATGGGAGGGAGAAGCTACCAGAATGGGAGAAAATTTGGTCATATTTGGTACAAGAAGAATTCAGGCGGAAAACCAGGGATGGATCCTCATCTAGATGAGGAAAATTGCACCTTGGATGGTAAGGAAAAGAAGGGGAAGGGAAAGAAATCTTATTCCAAATATGAGACCCACAAAGAAGGAAAGAAGCGTGACATGTCCAGAAAATGTTTTCACTATCACGAGCATGGACATTATGCCACTAATTTTCCACATAAGAAGAAGAAAAATAATTCATTAGGATATGCATCTGGTGAGGCTTTGGCCTCACAATTTGTGTTGGACTTCTCGCTCATCGCATGTATGGTGTCTAGTGCAATGGGATCTATGTGGTACTTGGATAGTGTTGCATCTTTCCACATGACGGGAGAAAAAAATCCTTTCAGTAGCTTGGATGAGAAGGATCTCCAGATGCATATCAAAATAGGTGACGATGAAAGGTATAGCACTACCAGGATTGGTACAGTTAATTTCCAGAGACGGTCAGGTAAACCCTTATTATTAAAAGATGTCATGCATGTACAAGGCTTGAAAAATAATTTAGTTTTAGTTGTGATGTTGGAGGATAGAGGTTATGATGTGGTTTTTAGTGAAGGGAAATCATTCCTTCATCACAAAGCCACAGGAGAAGCCAAGAAGATTGGGATTTGCATGAAGAATCTCTACAAACTTGATGTAGATGGTTATGCAACATTGATGGGTAAAGCAGAAAAAGTGATGAGTCAGGATGAGGGTGAGTTATGTCACAGGAGATTGGGTCATCTACACCATGGAGCTTTGAAGGTCATGCAGTAGATTTCTATGGGCTTCCAAAGGGTACTCTTACGCAGATAGACACATGCAAGGGATGTACCATGGGGAAGTATGAAAAGGCCACTTTTCATGAGAAGGAGAGCTGAGTAGCGGAAATCCTTGAGAGAGTTCACTCTGATGAGTGTGGACCATTATCTATAGCTTTGACAGCAAGGCACAGGTATTATGTGATTTTTGTTAATTATTTTTCTAGAAAGTGTGAGATCTACTTCATGAAGTAGAAATATCAGATGTTATCAATATTTTGTGAGTTCAAAGAACTGGTTGAGAAAGACACGAGGAAGCATGTGAAGGCTCTGAGGAGAAAAAATTGTGGTGAGTACATCTCCAATGAATTTAATAACTTATGTAGAAAATAAGTAATTTTAAGAGAGTTAATTGTTCCTCACAACCCACAACAGAATGGGGTAGAAGAAAGAAAGAAAAGAATAATTGTGGGTGTAGCACGAGCAATGTTGCATGATCAGGGCCTACCATTGCATCTGTGGGCTGAGGCATGCAAGCAACGATATTTGTGAAAAATCGTAGTCCTCATCGGATACTTGGCATGAGTACACTAGAGGAGATTTTTTTGGTAAGAAAACTGATGTTTCATATTCTAAATTTTTTTGCTCATTTTTCTATTTCCATGTGACCAAAGAATCTAGGAAGAAGCTAGAACTAACAGCTGATATTGGGATATTTTTGGGGTGCACTAATACTCCCCACAACTATTGGTTGTATTTTCCAAACAACGGGATTATTGTTGTGAGACGAGATATAAAATTTGATGAGGAGAAAGCCATGCCATTGTCCCTTGAGAGGGAGCTTGATTTGCATGTAGATGAGGAATTATTGGTTCCAAATGATGAACCTCAAGATGTGGAGAAGCCACATGTGGAGGATAATGGAGTGGCAGAAAACACTCATGCATAGCCATCGACTAGACATGGTAGAAGGCACACCAAAGAAGATGATAGAATGAGACTTGATGCGGCAGAAAATTTAGGAGCACCTACATCATTGCGCAGACAGAGACAATCTCCAAACAGGTTTACTAGATACATGTCTCTGATGAGAAAGGGTATTGTGACATAAACATCCTCCTTTGAGGAAGTAGTGCAGCAACCAACTTGGGTTGACACCATGGTTGATGAGTATGACTCCATTGTCAAGAATAGTGCATGGGAATTTGTATCAAGACCGGTAGGGAAATAAGTGGTTGGATCTAGATGGATCTATAAGGTGAAGCAAGTAGTATATGGGAGTGTGGAGAATTACAAGACTAGATTTGTAGCCTAGGGATTCTCACAAGTTGGGTGGATTGACTATGAGGATACTTTCACACCAGTTACGAGATACTCATTGATTAGATATATCCTTGCACTCTCAGCGTAGATGGGGTGGCAGATACATCATATGGATGTGAATACTACATTTCTAAATGTATTTATTGAGGAAAAAGTGTACATAGAGCAGCCAGAAGGTTTTGAGACCTTTGACAAAGAGTCACATGTGTGCAAACTCAAGAGAGAACTGTATGGGATGAAGCAAGCACCTCGTGCTTGGTACACCAGGATTGATAGCTATTTCACTAGGTTTTGCTTCACGAAGAGTGAAGAGGATTCAAACTTGTACCAGATTGTGGCTGATGGTAAGCTCTTGATTATCGTACTTTATGTTGATGATCTAATTTTGACAGGCGATGAGAAGCTCATAATTTCTTACAAAGAGGATCTTGCAAGAGAGTTTGAGATGAAGGACATGGGACTCCTTCACTATTTCCTTGGTTTGGAGATATGGCAGCATGATGGGGATATATTTGTTTCTCAAGGCAAGTATGCCAAAGAGATTCTGAGAAATTTCCACGTGCAGAGTTGTAAACCCATGGAGACTCATCTTGTAGGAAACTGGAGGATGGAGGATGCTAGTTCAGGTGAGGTAGTGGATGCTACTATTTACATGTAGCTTGTGGGTTCACTCATGTACTTGGCAAACACCAAACCATACATTTGCTACGCAGTTTACCAGCTTATTCAAGCTATGGTTAAGCCGACCAAGATCTTTTGCAAGGCAAGGAAGCATGTCTTGAGATATCTTAGGGGCACTATATATTATGTATTATGGTACAAACAGATAGAGGGAGTGAAGCTTCAAGGCCTCACTGATGCACATTGGACAACCAGTCCATCAGATAGAAAGAGCACTTCAGGAGAGATCTTCAACATAGGATCGGCAATAGTTTCTTGGTACAACAAGTAGCAAAGATCTGTGGCACTCAATTCAACCAAGACAGAGTACATAGCATCAAGTCAGGCTGCATGTCAGGCCATTTGGATGAGAAAGATTCTTATTGGGTTGTTTGGTCATCAGATGGATTCGACGGTGATACATTGTGATGAGCATAGTTGCATAAAACTCTCGATTAATCTGGTATTCCATGATAGGTCCAAGCATATAAACATTTGATACCGCCATCTCAGATATTGTTTTCAGAGACACACTATGTTACTTCAGTACATTCCCACAGAGGATCGGGATGCTGATATTTTGACGAAGGTCTTGCTAGGAGAAAATTCGAATACCATAGACGCAGGATCGAGGTAGCTGATAATCCCTTTCTTTTTGAGAGGGAGTGTTGAAAATTAAACAAGAAATGTGTGTCTAATTTAATTTTCCCTTAATTAAATTGGACAATAAATTTTAATCTTCTTATAATCACTTGTAATAGTTAACTGAGTGTGATAAAATTAGTTAGGCCATGAATTTCGAGTTGAGGGTGATTGTTGAGGCATGCAAAGTGATTCTATTAGTTTTTTAGTCCAAGTTGAAGTTATTGCATTAGTTTAATGCATGAGAAATCAGTTAACTCAATTAATTGAGTTAAAATCAGTTTAACTAGTTGTAACTGTTTGTTGCACTAATGAGAGGTCAAGTGCATTTGGAAATTTACATTCAAAAACAAATATCCATCCATGTGGCTGCCAGTTATGGTTTGAGAATCTCGGTTGCAAACCACTTTTGCTCACTTCTAGGCTCCAAAAAGTGACTAGAAGCTTCCTTGTCACACACATGACTCCTCCTCCATGTGACTGATACCTAAATGATGTAATTTTAGTTGTCTAAATATTTTTCTCAATGATCAATGTGTTTGAAATTTGACCGTAGAAAGTGATAGTTCATTACAGGCTTCAAAATCAGGATTTTTACTATAAGCATTATTGAGTTCATTTCATGGATATTGTGTAGTTTTTTTTGTTGAATAGTTATATGGATGAATATATGGATCATTGTACTCTTTTTGTTTGAATCATTTGATGAAAATATAATAACAATAATAATTTTAAATGCTTTATTCCCATAGCGAATTCTCCCCTGGTCTCCGTCCAATGGTAGTGTCTCTATCTGTGAATGATTTTCTTCTATTATTCCTTTATGTTCCGCTACATTGATGATGATCATGATATTTTTATTTCTACATAGTCTCATATGTTGTTGAATAATGGTGTAAATATGAATAATGTTATGTTGTTATGGGGTGAATGTAATGTGTTAATGAAGAAATGAAATTATCAAAGAAAAGAACAATATATTCCTGACAAAAATTAACAAATGGTTGATGAATGCATAGGTTAACAAGTGTTTTTGTAGCTGCTTGAGAGGGAATTATACCTTCTCAGTAATTTTCAGCTAAATTACAAAGATTTACACTCAAATATGCATTCATGACCTGTATTTTACATGTTTACCATATGTTTGACAAAATGGATAATATGTTCTAGTCAGTCTAGGTCAAGTCCTAGCTTCAAGTTTGAATGATTAATATTATCGTTATGATAAATATGATTATGGAAAGTTACGGGAGGTTTTGGGAAGTGTTTGGGATGATATACCAGAAAAGTGGCTCGAATATCAAGACCAAAGGCACATAACTGAGGATCTTGGGTCATAATGACATGGAGCAAGGCTTGTGAGTGTGATTGGAGGCTCACAACCACATGCTGGAAGTGTCAAGGGTGCGATTATAGGTATAGGTCACTAAAACAAGGTCCTATATTATGTATTGACTACCTTGGGTGTTTCTTTAGCTCTTGGGTGATATGTGTTCCATGTAGGATGTCATTTTGTGGTTATTTTGTAGGCCCTACTTCCTTAACTAGAACTAGGAGGTCAGGTCATGTCATAGTAGCAAGTCGCTTCACATTTACCCAGAGGGCTAAAAGTTGGTAAATGTGGGTTGTTGTGTTACAATAGTAAACATGTAAGCTACATGTCATGAATGCATATTTGATCATTAAAATTTTAAATTCATTTGAGAATCACCAAAAAGGTGCACTGCTACATTTGCATAGAAATTCTGATGGTGGAATTTGATAGAAAAGCTAAAATCGAAAAAAGTTTTCGAAGTCAAATTATTATTTTTATTTTGCTTTTCTAAAATCCCGACTACCTTTGAATATACGAAGTCAATTCTTTACCGGTCAAATATTCGATGGAATGCCCTATCCCGTCAATTATCGGAGGGTTTTTTATAATATCTCCTCTCATCGAATAATCGACTGTAGCTTTTTTACTGTCCGATATCCTACGATATATCCAATATGAAGACGTGTTGTCTGATTTTCTACAAATTGTAAATAATCGTTACATAATGTTCTATTCCACCATTAATGGTTTGTTGCACTAATAATGTCTAATATGAGACTACTTTTGATCAGTTTGACTAATAAAAATAAATATAACATTAATATTAGAATTAAATATAATATTATTAATATATAGTTAATACACACACACACACACACACACACACACACACACATATATAGAATATATTAATATTAATATTAATATGATATTATATGATTATAATATACATTATATATATAAATATATTAAATATATTATTATAATTATAATAAATATAAATATGTGTGTGTGTGTGTGTAGAAGCCCTATCATATAACTTTGACATAGTTGCTATATATATATATATTAGTTGTGATTGTTTCGAAAGGTTGTAGGCTTATTTTGAGGTTAATTTTTGAACAAAACAATCACTGAAAGTTTGGTGACAAAAAATGTCACATAGAATTCCTCAAGGAGACCAAGGATGTGTGGATCAACATCAAGGGATTCTGAGGACATAAAATATTATTTCCCTTGTAGAAACATTGCAAGGGGTTGAGGATAAGGAGAATTCTAATAACATTAGATAAAAAGCATTGTAGAGACTATGGACACGTTGAAGGAAAACATGAATATCATCCATTTGTAAGTTATTTATTATATGTAAATGGTTATATCTATATTGTATTTTATATTTTATGCCTTTGTATTGTAAATTATATTGTAAATTGTATTATATTTCTATTGCAAATGTATTTTATAATATTCTTCTTGGAAGTGTTTGAACTATGTTTTCATCTTGATGTGGACTACAAATATTATTTTATTATTTTCATTAGGATCAATTAAGGGGTTAGGTCAATTTAGGGGTTAAATAATTTATGGGATTAGGGATGAGGGGTTATTGTTTAAGGGTTTAGAGGTTAGGGGTTAAGGGCTTAGGGGAATGGGGTTAACAAATATTGTTTAGGGGTTAATTTGGACCTAGATGATTTAGAGGTCAATAATGGGTTTTTATGGAGCATTATTAATAAGTTTTTAAAGTATATTTTGCAAAATATGACATTAAGAAACAATATGATATTACAATGATGAATGAAAAATGAGATCAATATGTGCCTTATTATGGTCGTGATTATATATCTCAAAAAGTATCTCACTTTGAAAAAGTTAGTCTCCTATGTTTGTGTCTTGAACAAACTAGTCGCCTATGCATTGATGATGGTGTTGTCATTCTCTTTACACTAGTAAAAAATGATAAAATTAATGACCAGGTGATTAAAAAAGTTAGTCACCACAATTATTTCAAGTGAATTACTACTAAATTTGAACAATTTTAATTGACTGAACTAAAAGTGACTAACTTAAATGACTAAGTTAGTCTAGGAATAAAGTATACGACTAGATAATAACTGACTAAACTAAAAGCGACTAACTTAAATGACTAATTTAATCTAGGGATAAAATATATGACTAGATAATAAGTGACTAAACTAAAAGCGACTAACTTAAATGACTAATTTAGTCTAGGATTAAAATATATGAGTAGATAATAAGTGAAAAATTAATAAAGATTAATGTAAATGACTATTATAGTCCATTAATAAATATATGACCAAATAACAAGGACAACAAGTATACGAATTAGTCATTTATGTCAGTATTTTTTAATTATGTCACACCAAAAATGGAAAATTGAAATTTTGATACGACAGTGTTACATTTCACTACAAGAGTCTTTGAATCCATCTACAGTGTTAAAATTCTCTGAGTTGTGTCCACTCTTTCCATGAGGTTGTTGATAAGTGCATTAGAGTTATCCAAGAAACAATGTTGGATACCCTGCCCCTCATTTACCTCAGAGTGATTAGACCCACATTGATTCCCCTTGCCACCATAGGCTCCTCTACCCTGAAAACTCTTCTTTTGAACCCTCGAACCCCCACCCCCACTAGCCCCCCGCTTACCTCCTCCATGGCCCCTACACACACACACATTTTCGATCCACTCATGCCCCGCAATCTTACCACCTGGGCATGGAGCAACCATGTGTTGGACCCTTATTTAAGCTGGGGGGTGAATCAGTTTAACACTTCATGGTATTTTAAACTTTATTTTACATTTATTTACATATTCATTTCATGGTTCTACTTAATATATAATGAAACAACAATATTAGTATGTGTGCAGCAAGTATTAAGAAGATAAATTACACAACATAAACACATAATCATCATGCACATGGACAACATATATAAGTGGAAACCCATAAGGGAGAAAACCACATCTTATTATTTTTGTGATGCAAAGTCAAGCACTAACTCCCTCTCACCACTGATTTTCTGTAGGCTCCAACCTACAGGAGGCTACCACCTCAGCCAGCTACAAATGGACATATATGAAGCTACAACTTGATATGGAAGTGCCAACTTCCTTACACAACTATGAAAAAACATGCTGGTTTACCTGGATATCAGCTCTGTTCTATTCCTTCTTTACTTCTATCCTCCAACCTTCATATCTACCTTATCTCATCTCTGGAACCTTACAACTTCTCTTTCTTCTCCTTCTTCTTCCACTCTCTTCCCTTATGCCCCTCATTCTTCTTCTCATTCACACTGATATTACATGTTTTATACAGATAACTACATGACTGTTTGCATCCTACAAGAAATTCGAAGTGAATAGGCCTGACTCTATTCCTTCCACCCATTCAATTCCTCACTCTTCAGTTCTGGTTAATACATCAACCAAAAATACAAAAGTAATCATTTCAGCACTTATTGGATTTTTGCCTATGCCTATGGAGACTTGCCTTTGCATCGCATACAACAAAAAATAATTAATTCATTTACATTAACAGCTACAAAAAATATATCTCACTCAACCTTTTCAGCTCTTGGCTCGTTGTGTATTTGTATTTTCTGTTGTTGCCATTGTCTTTTCAGTTTCTACTGTTATATTCTAGCTTTGCTGCATAACTGCCCTGTTTCTTCCATTACATGTGTCTTTTGTGCTGCGTTCACCCATAATTTTCATATATATTTAATTATGCATATCCACATGCACATCAACCCCAAATATATGGCACGAAATTTGTTCTCGTCAACCTCAAAATAGAGTCAAACTCTTTATGCGGAAGCTATTATATTTAACCTTCATATGAGCAAGATATTTCAGAACCCAACCAGTAGTAACTTCATATGCGGAAGCTATTTTCTTCATGACCTATGGTATAAACCATACACCATATTTCCGACGAAATTATTTATCCCCACTTGTAACTTTTAATTAAATACTAAAGTGCCAATCATATATCAACAATGTCTCCATCAATCTGTCCATCCTCAGCATTAATAATCAAACCTTACCATATGTTATAAAAACTTTATAACTTACCATTCTGCTAATTTATTACTTTTCACATACACTGATTCTCGTTCAATAGGCCTACATATATATAAATATTCAAGCCACAAATTTACAAACTCACCTTTTCACCTTCTTTGTAGCTTTGCACTTTTCAAAAACATATGGTTATAAACCATGATAAATATCCTCTCTATATAATTTGTATTATACTTTGATTAAAAATAATTACCAACGTATATATGTTGGTTCCCACAACAATTGTCAATGCATCTTTTCCCATGATCTATCCGCTTCCCATCCAACGACAGTCGCATTCCATCAAACATGATGTTTAAGGTTTTAAACCTATGCTATTTTAAACGTGCCTTTTTCACTGTCGTGTACCTCTGCACAACTTTTGATGCAAACAATGCCAGATCTTTGCCTCCTTTGATCGGATGGATATCGCATAAAATTAAGCCTGACAACTTATCCTTCCAAACTAACGTGAAATCGGTGGTATTTCTTTGCAACGTGTCACTTTATTAACAGTATCACGTTCATTTAACCTTTACCACTTACCCTCTAAAAAGCGATGCGATAAAAACATTGTTGTTTTGTGAAACCACTTCACTATTCCATCTTCGCTATTGGCTTAGAGTTCCACTCTTCAAATTTATCGTTCTATTGTGCCTTCTCTTCACGTTTCCATGCCATCTCAGTTCTTGGTTCCACTTTACTCTTGCGCATTCTCCACTATTTTATCAATTCATAGTTCCATCACTTCTAGTTCACCATTCATTCATTAGGTTAGTTAAAAATAATTCAACTTCATGTTGCTTAATTCGGCCAGGAACTCTGTCTCTACACTGTGCGCAATTGACATCAATTTTAACGATAAATTTCTCTTTAAAGGCATCGATCCATTCTATGATCGATGCTCAATCATATGTTATCCATCCAGAATTCAATTACAAGTTGAATGTTCAAATGTTTAAACACACAGTCTCGGAATTCATTTAAATATGTTTGATTCATCTGCACACATATATTGTGCCAAACCTTGAATTTCACATGAGTTAAAACTGAATCAAGCATTCAATGTATATAACATATGAATTTGGAACCTGTTCTCTGTATTAACAGAAAATATTTACATAGGAGTTCTTTTCTAGCCTGATATTCTAATCAGTGGCCTTTCTGTCTAATTTTCTCATAGGCTTACAAAAAAAAACCCTAACTATTAAAAAAAAAACTACTTCCTGTCTCAACCCTCCTCTTGTGGCCTCTGCCACTTTACTTTCTTTCTCTGCAACAATTCCATCTGAATCTGATCTACTCCCTTGTCTTGGTGCTGCTCCTTTGTGCTCCTTTGCCATCAATGACAATATTTCCAACAGTCTCCCCCTTTGGCATTGATGGAAATACTCCAATGCTTCCTCCAAGACTTCCTCTGCTTGCTTTTCAGAAGACCCTTTCTTCTTTTGCTTGCTTTTCCTCCCCCTTTGACATCAATGACAAAGGGTTGCAAATTTTCCAATGTATTTTTGATCTTTTCATTTCCTCTGAACTTAAGGACCTGTTCCATGCACTGCTCCATTTTTCTAGCTCTTTTTTGACAATTTATTGACTGCTCTCCCCCTGGAATGATGCTTTCTTGTCTGATATTGACTATCACTTGTCTTCTGCACTGATCCTGTTTCTTGTATGCAACCCTTTTTTTTCAATCATATCAAAGAGTAACATCTACAGACACTACCCATAGTTTGTCTCTTAGATATTTTAATGGTTCTTTAGCAAGAGGTTTTGTGAATATGTCTGTTGTTTGTTCCTTTGTTGGTACGTATTCCAACTTCACTAATTTCTGTGCTACTGGTTATTTGAGGAAGTGGTACTTTATTGGGATGTGCTTTATTTTTGAATGAAGTACAAGATTTTTTGATATACTTATTGCACTTGTATTGTCACATTTGATGGAAATTGGTTCATTAATGCTTACCTTCATGTCTTGGAGAGTTTTTTTCATCCACATTACTTGTGTGCAACATGTTGTTGCTGCTATGTATTCTACTTCTGTTGTAGATAAAGAGATAGAAGTTTTCTTCTTGCTTAGCCATGCCACCAGACTTTTTCCAAAATAAAATGCACCTCTACTTGTGCTTTTCCTGTCATCCACGCAACTGGCCCAATCTGCATCTGTGTATGATGTCAATGTGAAACTTTTTCCTTTTGGATACCATAGGCCATAATGTAAAGTTCCTTGTAGATATCTAAATATTCTCTTGATTGCAAGTAAGTGATTTTATTTTGGTGTTGCTTGATATCTTGCCACAAGTCCTACTGCCAACATAATGTTTGGTCTAGAAGTAGTTAGATGTAATAGAATTCCTATCATGGATTTGTAAAGTTTTTTATCTACATCTGTTGATCCATCATTAGCACAAAGTTTGCATCCAATGATCATGGGAGTTGACACAGGTTTGCAATCTTCCATTTGAAACCTTTTCAACATTTCTCTTAAGCATTTTTCTTGAAAAATGAATATTCCTATGTTATTTTGTTGAATTTGAAGTCCTAAATAGAAGGTGAGCTCTCCGATCATAGACATCTCAAATTCTGATTTCATTTCTTTAGCAAATATTTTTGCTAACTCATATTTGTTGCTACCAAACATGATGTCATCTATATACACTACTACAATTAAGAGTTCATTTTCATTAGCCTTTATGTACAAATTGTTGTCTACTCCTCCTTTATTGAACCCTTGTTTTTGCAAGTATTTTTCCAGCCTTGAATACCAGGCACGAGGAGCTTGTTTCAGATCATATAAGGCTTTCTTTAGTCTGCACACATAGTCATGTTTATCTATTAATGAGAATCCTTCAGGTTTTTCCATGTCAACTTCTTCCTCTAAGTCGCCATTCAGGAAGGTGGACTTCACGTCCATTTGGTATACCCTGAAATCATGATAGCATGCAAAGGCCAGAAAAATTATGATTGCTTCCATTCTGGCTACAGGGGCAAAGGTTTCATCATAGTCAAGTCTTTCAATTTGAGAATACCCCTTGCATACAAGTCTGGCTTTATTTATGATTACCTACCCTTGTTCATTCATCTTATTCTTGAATATCCATTTTGTGCCAATGAAATTTTTCCCAGTGGGTCTTGGAATTAACTCCCAGGTATTGTTCTTCTCAATTTGGTCTAGTTCTTCATTCATAGCATTTACCTAGTTTTTTTCTTTGTTGGCTTCTTCGAACTTCTTTGGCTCTATTTGAGATAGCATGGCTAGGTATACTTCTTATGTCTATTCAACAAGTTGTCTTCTTGTCTGGACTCCCACACTCTTGTCCCCAATGATTTGATCTTCTGGGTAGTTCTTTTAAGTGTGTCTTGAGGGACCTTTTGAGTTTAATTCAGTATCTTCTGTTGTCTTGCTAAGTTCATCATTTTCTTGGTTCTCAGCTTCATGATCATCTGGAGGATTGGTGCAGCTTGTGCTTCTTGTTCTATTTGGTAGATCTTCATCAAATCCTACATCAATGCTTTCCACAACTTTGTGTAGTCTTTTTTTGTAGCACTTGTAACCCTTACTCTTGGATGCATATCCTAAAAATATTCCTTCATCAACTCTTGCATCAAACTTCCCTAGTTTTTCATCATTATTTTTTATGAAACACTTTCTTCCAAAGACTCTAAAATGGTTGATTGATGCTGGTTTACCATGCCATAATTCATAAGGATTCTTATCCCAATTTGATCTTAGATGAGCTTTGTTGAGAATATGAACAGATGTGTCAACTGCTTCTGCCCAATAGGTTTAGGGAATGTTACTTTCTTGCATCATGGCTCTGGAAATCTATTGTACTGACCAGTTTTTCTTTCTGCCACTCCATTCTACTGAGGTGTACTTGCAATTGTAAACTATTGTTTTATCCCATGTTCATTGCATAGGTATGCAAAATCATAGTCTGTAAATTCACCTCCTCTGTCTGATCTGATGTGTTTTATCTTGCATCCTATTTGATTTTCTTCCAATGCCTTGAATATCTTGAATTTCTCAATTGCTTCAGATTTATATTTGAGAAATTCCACCCACGTCATTCTGGTAAAATCATCTATTATCAGCATGAAATAAGATTCTCCACCTAGTGCATTAGTTCTTGAAGGTCCACACAGGTCCATGTGTACAAGATGAAGTGGCCTACTTGTAGATATTTTATCTTTGGTCATGAACGATGTGTAGGTTTGTTTGCCCAATTGGTAAGATTTAAATATGGTATTTGGAGGCTTCTTTATTGTAGGCATATTTCTGACTGCTTTCTTCTTTCTCAGACTGATGATGTGGTCAAAGTTTAAGTGTCCCAATCTTCTATGCCATAACCATGATTCATCAATTTTTCTTAATTATGTGGCATGTTTCATTCTCTTCTTCCAATATATAGACATTTCTTTCTATTCTAACACCTTTGATCAAGGTCTTTCCCGTGGTGCTCGATCTTACTTCACAATATTGGGCTCTGAAAAGGACCTCACAGCCTTTATCACACATTTGACTAACGCTTAGTAGATTGGCTTTCAGCCCATCCATAAATAGTACATCTTGAGCCTCTCCTCTTCCATTATTCAGACTGACTGAGCCTTTTCCTTTGATTTTCCCTTCTTTATCATGGCTGAATGTTACATTTCCTGATTTCTTTACATCAAAGGTTACAAACTTGCTTCGATCTCCAGTCATATGCTTTGAGCATCCAATGTACATATACCATTGGCTTTTCTGATCTTGAGCTATTAGAGCGAGGTCACACTTATTTAGATTCTTTTTCCATTGCATGCTACTATTTTTTTGGTACCTTTCCTGAGAATACGGACCACATTCTTTGAGAGGACTTCTGTGAGACTTGTGCCTAATTTAATGGAAGACAAAGCATTTGATTATATTTCTGAATGGATTATGAGTGAATTCTCCATTGTTCATAAATTTCCTTGAGTTTTCATACATCAGTCTTTGTCCATACTTTCTGCACTCCAAGACTTTATGACCGAACCCCTTACAGAAAAAAAAATACCCATGGAAACGATTAGTGTACCTGGTGAAAGGTTGTCCTCTCCATTTGTTTGATTGAGGTAATATTTTCATTTTCTACATCCTTTGATGGTTGGAATCGATTTTCTTTGTCTGATAGTATGTTGCAGTATGTCCCAGTTTGTGGTAGGCAAAACAAGTGATATCTCTCATAGGAGGAAAGAATATCCTTTGACAATTTCTGAATTTATTCAATTCATATTCAGGAGTGTAAGAGCCTTTTCCAGTTGATTGTTTCTTTATTTCATTCTTTTTTATTTGAGGTTCCTGCTTGTTTCTGTTTACTTCATTGCAGGTCATGTTTTTGCTGGTATCTACTTCTATAGGAATCTTTTGAGCTACTTCATTATCATTTACAACTTTTACAAAAGTGATATTCTGGTTATCTTCTACCTTGAATTTGCTAGTTTTTCCTTTGTAGCCTATCCTAGCCTTTATGAGAGAAGATATTTGAGCATCTAGAATTTTATCCAACTCTTCAGAGCTTGTCATTCATGGAGTATTCATTGATAATTCCATTTGGGTGTTTTCTAATTTCTTTATCAGGCATATTACTTCTTCTTCCAATTTCTCTTGCTTCTGAATTTTATCCTTAATTTTCCTTAGTAGAGTATCTTCCACTTTCTTAGCTTCTTCAAGTTCTACCTTCAACTGAATGAGATCTTCTGAATTTGGTTCTTCTTTTACATATTTGAGGAGAATGTATTTTTGTTTTCTACACTTGAGTTTAAGTCTGTCTATTTCCTCCAAGGCACTTCTTAGCTCCCCATCAAGATCTATCTCACCTTCTTCCTTATCTTCTAGAAGAAATCCTTCAGACTCTTCCTTGGCCATCAACGCAAACTTAGAGGTTTCTTCTTCATTTGAGGATTCATCTGAGTTTTCAGAAGCACTGCTATCTTGTTGAGCATAAAATATTTTTTTATTGAATCTCTTCCCTTTCTTCCAATTATTTGTTTTGGTTTTCTCTATCTCTTGAGTCTGATTCTTTGTTTTCTTTTGAGGACACTTAGAAGCATAGTGCCCAACTCTTCCATAGTTAAAGCATTTAAATGGAATTTCACCTTTATACTTGCCTGAGCCTCTATCCAATCTTGTGACAAATTTAGCCTCTTCTTCATCAGAGCAGGAGCATGTATCTTCCTTTTCTTCTTTGCACTTTTCTACCTTAAAGGCTACCTCCCTCATATTTGACTTCCTCTGTGGAAGTCTCATTTCACAAGTTGTCAAGTTTCCAACTAAATGGTTCATGTTCAATGTTTCCCAGTCAGTTGTTTCTTCTATGGTAGAAACCTTGGGGTTAAACCTGGATGGTAAAGATCTCAATATCTTTTGTATAATTACACATTCTCAAATGGTTTCTCTTAGAGCTTTCATGTTATTCACAATTTCTACAACCCTTAAGAAGAAGCTGGCAACATCTTCTTCTTCATTCATTTTTATATTTTCAAACTAGGCTCTATAGACTTGCAGCTTGGCAGCCTTCACCTTTTTATCTCCCTCATGGATACTTTCTAATCCATCCCATATTTCTTTGGCAATCTTGTTGTGCATTACTTTGATAAATTTTTCCTCACACAAACCACTTAAGAGTGTATTCATGGCTTTTGCATTAGCTATAAAATCTTGTTTGGCTTCTTTCTCTGTGTCAGAATCCTTTGGGCCATATCCTAATTCCACAACAGCCCAAACTTCTATTCCTAGAGACATTATGTATGTCCTCATTCTTATTTTCCAGAAGGCATAGTTTCTGCCAGTACATAGAGGGGCTTTATTATTTGCGCATCCTTCTAGACTAGTTGTCTTGGGGACCAAGGATCTCCTTCCAGTTGTTAAACTAATACAGAAGGAACCAGCTCTCATACCAATTTTTGGACCCTTAGTTAAGCTGAGAGGGGGGGGGGGGGGTGAATCAATTTAACACTTCATTGCATTTTAAACTTTCTTTTACATTTATTTACATATTCATTTCATGGTTCTACTTAATATATAATGAAACAACAATATTAATATGTGTGCAGCAAGTATTAAGCAGATAAATTACAGAACATCAACACATAATCATCATGCACATGGACAACAGATATAAGTGGAAACCCATAAGGGAGAAAACCACATCTTATTATTGTTGTGATGCAAAGGCAAGCTCCAACTCCCTCTCAGCACTGGTTTTTTGTAGGCTCCAACCTACAGGAGGCTACCACCTCAGCCAGCTACAACTGGACATATATCAAGCTACAACTTGATATGGAAGTGCCAACTTCCTTACACAACTATGAACACACATGTTGGTTTACCTAGATATCATCTCTGTTCTATTCCTTCTTCACTGCTATCCTCTAACCTTCATATCTACCTTATCTCATCTCTGGAACCTTACAACTTCTCTTTTTGCTCCTTCTTCCTTTTCCACTCTCTTCCCTTATGCCCCTCATCCTTATTCTCATTCACACTAATATTACATGTTTTATACAGATAACTATATGACTATTTCCATCCTACAGGAAATTCGAAGTGAATAGGCCTGACTCTATGCCTTCCACCCATTCGATTCCTCACTCTTCAATTCTGGTTAATACATCAACCAAAAATACAAAAGTAATCATTTTAGCACTTATTGGAGTTTTGCCTATGCCTATGGAGACTTGCCTTTGCATCACGTGCAATAAAAAATAATTAATTCATTTACATTAACAGTTACAAAAAATATATCACACTCAACCTTTTCATCTCTTGGCTCGATGTGTATTTGTCTTTTCTACTGTTGTCATTGTCTTTTCAGTTTCTATTGTTATATTCTAGCTCTGCTACATAATTGCCTTGTTTCTTCCGTTACCTATGTCTTTTGTGTTGCGTTCACCCATAATTTGCATATATATTTAATTATGCATATCCACATGCACTTCAACCCTAAATATATGGCATGAAATTTGTTCTCATAAACCTCAAAATAGAGTCAAACTCTTTATGTGGAAGCTATTATATTTAACCTTCATATGAGCAAGCTATTTCAGACCCCAACCAGTAGTAACTTCATATGCGGAAGCTATTTTCTTCATGAACTATGGTATAAACCATACACCATATTTCCAACGAAATTATTTATCCCCACATGCAACTTTAATTAAATACTAAAGTGCTAATCATATATCAACAATGCCTCCATCAATCTGTCCATCCTCAGCATTAGTAATCAAACCTTACCATAAGTTATAAGAACTTTATAACTTACCATTCCGCTAATTTATTACTTTTCACATACACTCATGCTTGTTCAATAGGCCTACATATATATAAATATTCGGGCCACAACTTTACGAACTCACCTTTTCGCCTTCCTTGTAGCTTTGCACTTTTCAAAAACATATGGTTATAAACCATGATAAATATCCTCTCTATATAATTTTTATTATACTTTGGTTAAAAAAAATTACCAACATATATATGTTGGGTCCCACAACAATTTTCAATGCATCTTTGCCTGTGATCTATCCGCTTCCCATCCAACGGCAATCGCATTCCATCAAATACGATGTTTAAGGTTTTAAATCTATGATATTTTAAATGTGCCTTTTTCACTATCAGGTCCACACCTTTCGTTAACCTCTACACAACTTATGATGCGAACACTGCCAGATCTTTGCCTCCTTTGATCGGACGACTATCGCATAAAATTAAGCCTGGAAACGTATCCTTCCAAACTAACGTGAAAGAGGTGGTATTTCTTTGCGACGTGTCACTTTCTTAACACTATCACATTCATTTAACCTTTACCACTTACCCTCTAAAAAGCAGTGTGATAAAAACATTGTTGTTTTGTGAAACCGCTTCACTGTTCCATCTTCACTATTGGTTCACAGTTCCACTCTTCAAATTTATCATTCTACTGTGCCTTATCTTCACGTTTCCATGCCATCTCAGTTCTTGGTTCCACTTTACTCTTGTGCGTTCTCCACTATTTTATCAATTCACGGTTCCATCACTTTCGGTTCACCATTCATTCATTAGGTTAGTTACAAATCATTCAACTTCCTGTTGCTTAATTCGACCAGGAACTCTGTCTCTACACTGTGTGCAATTGACATCAATTTGAACAGCTAAATTTCTCTTTAAAGGCATCAAACCATTCTATGATCGATGCTCAATCATATGTTATCCATCCAGAATTCAATTACAAGTTGAATGTTCAAATCTTTAAACACACAGTCTTGGAATTCCTTTAAATATGCACGATTCATCTGCACACATATATTGTGCCAAACCTTGAATTTCACATGAGTTAAAACTGATTCAAGCATTCAATATATATAATATATTAATTTGGAACCTATTCTCTATATTAACTGTAAATATTTACATAGGAGTTCTTTTCTGGCCTGATATTCTAATCAGTGGCCTTTCTGTCTAATTTTATCATAGGCTTACAAAACAAAACCCTAACTGTTCAAAAAAAACTACTTCCTGTCTAAACCCTCCTCTTGTAGCCTCTGCCACTTTACTTTCTTTTTCTACAACAATTCCATTTGAATCTGATATGATCCCTTGTCTTGGTGTTGCTCCTTTGTGCTCCTTTGCCATCAATGACAATATTTCCAACACCATGATTATTGCTGAGTCTGCTACCCCCATAGGGCTATGGAAAATAGGGTTGGTAGAAAGCCTACACTGCATTGGGGCCCTCATAATTCGCCAATTTCAAGGAGCCCCACCATGTGTAGTGTCCAGAGACCATATCCCCCACTATAGAAAACAACCACCACTAGAAAAGGAGCTGAATTTCTCCGCCCACCACTGTAGGGAAGCACAAAGCCACCTCCCACTACCAAATAAAGACCGGCACCATGAGGAAAACTAAATACCACCACCCACCATTAAACCAATGCAGGAAATTGAAAAAAAACAAAGTCAAAGTAGCCGATGTGTGAGCGTAACTTCCCCTAGGGTAGTGGCTAGCCTCCGAATTCTCAACATAGAGACCACACACCAATCCACCAAACACCATCATACCCACGTCGAAGGGCACAAAATCGAAAAAAGAAACTAGTTTTCTTCCACCACCCTCAAGGTTTCCTATACTGTGTTAGTTCCAGTCTTCGCAGCCTATCACCAGGGATCAACATGGGCTCTTACTATGTCTGGTTTTGTTAGATGCTTTTCACATGATATTCAATGCAAAACATGTTGTAATTTTTTCCACCAGAAGGAGCTCGGAAAAATATTTCCAACGGTATATCACACTCCCATAACCAGTTTCTGGATCAGAAGATATGATCGAAATGAATGATTGATTATTGGTTATGCATGTTTTGAGGTCAGTTGCTGCACACAGGGACAATTTTACTACAAAATCAGTTTGGACAGGAATTTTACAAAATTCAAAGAGTTTTTTGTCCATCACATACCAAATAACAAAAACCTCCGTTATTTTATGCACAAATGTTACTATGTGGGAGATATGCAGTGATATTTGAAGCCTACATTAAAACAAAACAAATTTTGTGGTTATTTTACTATTTTAGTCATTTTAGTGTAGTGCCATGTTACAATCTATGGAAAGTAATTTTGAGAAACCCAAATATTATTTTGTTAACCACGAGCCATATAACAAAAACCTCTTTCAGTTTACTCATAGGTGTCGTGAATTGGAATATTTGACTAGATATTTACAGCTCATTTTTACAGATTTAAATTTTTAATGATTTTATGTTTTAGAAATGATTTTGTGGCACAGATTCCGAGCACCTAGAAACAAATTTCCAAAATTTGAGAGAGGTTTTTCTCCAACATGACCTTATCTACAAAAAAATCTTTCAGTTTTGTAACAGGTGCTATGGTTCAGTAGATACAAGTTCATCTTTGACACCCAATTTCAGAAATGCGGTCCAAATTTAAAGTAACTGATTTTATTTTGAGGAAGATGGTTGAGCTCAATTCCCTTAATACAGGGATGAGAAAAGTGTATATATTTTATGAATTTCAGAGTGTAATGGTTGGATTTTTGCAGTAGAGTGAGGCTGCTATTGGACTATGTAAATTTTTCCTTGAATATTATTTAATAAAACTTTTTTTGCTCTTTAAATTTGGGATTCATCACAGTGTTTAACGTGCAGCTTTTTTCTTGTAAATTCATTTCCATGCTTTGTTTTTTCTGCTAATTTGGTTACAAAATTATCTTAGGGAAGTGTTAAGAATCCATCCATACACGATGCTCCTTTCACAATGATTATGTTGTTTGATGTAGTGGTTATCTTTTCAGAATCCATCCTCTGTTAGATGCTCTGTTGAGTAACCCTTTGCTTCTCTTTCTTCTAAAGTTGTCACTGTAGATCCATCCCCTAATTGATGCCTAGAGGGCAGTGGTATTTTCCATCTTTTATTCTCTCATTACATATTTGATCTGGCTGTACATTGCGCTTACTTTGCCCCAAGTTTGCCGATAGAAATTAGCCCCAAATTCATAGCCCAATAGTCCCTTCTCTTGTTGTTTTCAACCCACAATTTTCAACCAAATCCTTTTTCTTCATAGCTAGCCTAAGAGTCAGTTATTGCAGCCATGTTTTGTTGTCAAAGAGAGAGCCCTCTCTGGTCTGGAAGGGCTAGATGCCAGATCGATATCTTGGTCTATGGTTACCTCAGAGTTGCCTCTTCCCAGCCTTGAGGTTCATTCTGAGTGCTAACATTTTGGCGCCATTTCCAGGTACGAGGTGATAGATCTTCTCCGGGAAATATTGTACAAGTTGTAGATCTGATTGCTAATAGTGGACAGTAGTTAGACACATATGAAGGCTGAAATCATCTACTTGATGACTCCATTGTTTGAAATCACGAGTTTCAAAGTATTGATGGTGGCTCCACTGGCTAAATGAAGGACTCAACTGTTGCTTCTATTTGTTCAAGGTATTCATGTATTGATTTTTCTAATCTTCCTGGTTTTCCTAATCAATTACAAAAGGACGCATATATTTTGAGTAATGGCCCTAAATTCAATGGGGAAGATCTGGCTTTGACTCTTGAACATGTAGCAAATTTAAAACATTTGTAGAATCTCTTAGAGTCAAAAAAGAGGATGTTTTTATCATATTGTTCTATGATTCCTTTCAAGGAAAATGTAGACATTGGATTGAAAATTTTTCTGTCAGATCTATTAAGTCATTTGTTGAGTTATGGCATATCTTTCTGGAAACATGGATGGAGAAAGAGGAAGAATTCAAAATAGAAGTGCCCTCTATTCAAGGCTTTAGAGAATGGGAAGATATGTGCACAGATGATGAGGTAGATGAGAACTTTGCCTCATCTCTTTCTTCTTATTTGAAGTCTTGTCGATGTAGCCATGAAGTTAAGCTTAATTTTCTGCAAGAGTTTGCCATCTAAATTGAAGAATATCTAACTGAATTGGAGACCCAAATACAGTCCCAGGAGCTGGACTGTCAAGTCCCATTCTTTGGGGACCTTTTCTAGCAGAAGGAAGGAAAGGTAAGGTAAGGTTGCCCTTGGATGTTTGCATTAATAATTTGCCAGCTGGAAGCATGTATTGAGGAGTTGGGGCAGCAAACAAAGTCTAGTTTCTTTGATCCTGTTGCGGCATATGTGAAAAAAAAATTAAGTTTGAATAACAAGCTGATTTCCTTTTATACATCCAGCACTCCTTTTGTGCATGTATGGCTATCGAGCATTTTCCAGTTGTGTCCTGGTTCAAGCACTTCCAAGCAGCATCCTTGTCACAGTTACTTGATTGGTTGGTTTGGAATTACAACATTACTTGATCTACCAATTTTGCTACAAATTAGGGTAGGTTTGTGCATAAATAAGCTGCCAAAGGTAGCATTTCAGCTTCCAGTATTGGTATATGTACATATTGCAGTATGTATATGTTTTTGGATTTTTATGAGATTTTTGGGTTTACAGAGGTTTGCTTACCGTATTACCCAATTGATGAGGCACTTGATCTATGGTTTTCTTGACACCTCCAAGGAGCTTCCATCCCCAATAAGGCTGATGTTAGTTCCAGTCTTCGTAGCCTATCACCAGGGATCAACATGGGCTCTTAATATGTCTGGTTTTGTTAGATGTTTTTCACATGATCTTAAGTGAAAAACATGTTGTAAATATTTCCATCAGAAGGAGCTTGGAAAAATATTTCAAATGGTATATCACACTCCCGTAACCGGTTTCTTGATCAGAAGATATGATCGAAATGAATGATTGATTCTTGGTTATGCATGTTTTGAGGTCAGTTGCTGCACATATGGAAAATTTTACTAAAAAATCAATTTGAATAGGAATTTTACAAAAGTGAAAGAGGGTTTTGTCCATCACATACCAAATAACAAAAACCTCCTTCATGTTATGCTCAAATGTTACTATGTGGGAGATATATAGTGATATTTGAAGCCTACATTAAAACAAAACAAATTTTGTAGTTATTTTACTCCTTTAGTCATTTTAGTGCGGTGCCATGTTACAATCTATGGAAAGTAATTTTTCGAACCCAAAAGAGGTTTTTGTTAAACACGAGCCATGTAAAAAAAACCTCTTTCAGTTTATTCACAGGTTTCGTGAATTGGAATATTTGACTAGATATTTACAGCTCATTTTTACAGATTTAAATTTTTAACGATTTTTTGTTTTAGAGATGATTTTGTGGCATAGATTTCGAGCAACTGGAAACGAATTTCCAAAATTTGAGAGAATTTTTTCTCAAAAATGACCTTATCTACAAAAAATTCTTTCAGTTTTGTAACAGGTGCTATGGTTCAGGAGATATGAGTTCATCTTTGACACCCAATTTCAAAAATTCGGTCCAAATTTAATGTAATTGATTCTATTTTAAAGAAGATGGTTGAGCTCAATTCCTTTAATACAGGGATGAGAAAATTGTATATATTTTATGAATTTCATAGTGTAATGGTTGGATTTTTGTAGTAGAGTGAGGCTGCTATTGGATTGTGTAAAATTTTCCTTGAATAATATTTTAATAAAGCTTTTTCTGCTCTGTGAATTTGGGATTCATCACGGTGTTTAATGTGCAGCATGTTTTTCTTGTAAATTCATTTCCATGCTTTGTTTTTTCTGATAATTTGGTTACAAAATTCTCTAAGGGAAGTGTTAGGAGTCCATCCATGCACGATGCTCCTTTCACAATGATTATGATGTTTGATGTAGTGGTTATCTTTTTAGAATCCATCCTCTGTTAGATGCTCTGTTGAGTAACCCTATGCTTCTCTTTCTTCTAAATTTTTCACTGTAGATCCATCCCCTGATTGATGCCTACAGGGCAGCAATATTTTCCTTCTTTTCTTCTCTCATTACATCTTTAATCTGATTGTACATTGCGCTTACTTTGCCCCAAGTTTGCTGGTAGAAATTAGCCCCAAATTCATAGCCCAATACTCCCTCCTCTTGTTGTTTTCAACCCACAATTTTCAACCAAATCCTTATTCTTCATAGCTAGCCTAAGAGTCAGTTATTACAGCCATGTTTTGTTGGCAAAGAGAGAGCCCTCCTTGGTTTGGCAAGGCTAGATGCCAAATTGAAAGCTTGGTCTGTGGTTACCTCAGAGTTGCCTCTTCTCAGCCTTGAGGTTCATTTTGAGTGCTAACAGACTGCATATTCAAACTTCCTCTCTTAGCACAAAAACATAGCCTCAAAAAAATCCAAGAAAAATGGAAACGGGTGAGCTCACTTTCGTTTAACTTCCTATCCTCAACCCAGATGCAGAAAATGGCTAAGAAACCGAGTAGCAGGAATTGGTTGAACACGCCTCACTAACTAATTCCCATGACAAACACACACAAGCCACACCCTATGTAAACCATTATGTGATGTTTATGCTTCCTCCCTAGAGGCCACCACAATGACCAACACCAAACCAGAGTGAGGAGTCGAATGTTGGGCTCCCTCATCTTCCCTCGCCTTAACCTTTCACCACCGTCGAACTCCAACGTGCAGTTATTTTTCACATGAATTGCCAATGTGAAGCCAATACCTCTCCCGTTGCATGTGTTATGGTGAAGGGATTGGGAGGACCCTCCCTGTCATATCCCTATACTTGCGGTGCTCATTCAACCACGTATAGCGGGTGCAACACTACTACACTTTTTCTTTTTATCAATACTCAAGTCTATAGACTACGCCTATCTTCAACACTTATCCAATTTTACATATTGAGTGTTCTTAACAATGCAGCATAATCAATCTTCAATATTTAATGTTTCAATAATTAAACATTCACAACATCACCAAACTATGCCCATACATACTTGGGAGGAGCAACTCTTGAAAATTATACCCAATAATATATATATATATATATATATATATATATATATATATATATATATATAACAATTCAATGATGTACAATTTTAGAAGTCCATCCAAGCTTGTGCATCCACCTGCACTTCTTGCTAAGATGGTTCCAGTTGTGTTTTGAGCCCAACAGCAATGCCTCTCAATAATAGCCAAGTCTGATGGAAACCCCAAATTTACCTTCAAAATACAATTTTCTGAATGCGTGCAGTCTAGGTCATCAGGGTCACTCTTTACACGTGTTTTCCGAAGTCAACCTGCTTCCATGCAACTCGGGTCACCTGGGTCACCTGCTGCATGAGTCTACCCACACCCTGACCTCCTCTGCATTTGTGAACGCATTTCCTGAACGTGCGCCCTGAATCACTCGACTCTACCTGTTGTTCTAAATGCACCCTATGAAACACTGGACTCGACTCGAATGTTTTGAACGCGCCCTACCAAATCACCCGAATTGGCTCATGCCTATTCCTGTACACATTTTATGCCCGAGGTACGGGAGCATGATCTGCATGACCTACGACCCGACTCCACTTGAACCTTTCTGCACAAGTCTTGTTTGTTTTTCTTCGCTCCCTCAACCCTTCGCTCTAGTCCTTCACTACAACTTCGTGTAGCTAGACTCTAAACTTGGTTGAATGTTCAATGAATGATTTTATGAACTCCCACCATGCCTTATATATATGTGCCATGTGGACCCATTCAGCCTTGGATCGCGACTCTTAACAAGTCAACCCAGTGACCATCACATCGACCTACACACAGTTATGAAGTGTCGGCCCCTCCAATAGTGATAACACGTCATCCCATGCATAATTATGAATTATTTGCTCCATATAAACTTCCAATGCTTGTGCTCTCCATCTCACAAGAATTTCTCCACTGGTGGATCACTCAGGTTACTCAATTCAGCTCGGCCGCCCATGCCCAGCTCGCCCAACCACTACATGATGTGCCTGTATCACTGAATACACTCACCAACACGAACATCCCAGCGCCCTTGACTCATCTTCCTACTATGGGGTGCATGTCCGTCCATCGCCGCTCATTTCATTTTCCAAAATGCGCAACTTTGTTTGTCACTACACAATGTGCCTAAGGTGGGTGCTCACTAATATGGTGTTCCCATCACACATCATCGTCGCACATTACCGAGGTTGGCGCTCGTCAACACCAAGGCACGCCCACCACCCCTCAATCGTCGTGACACTAACTCGAGGGCGTGACCCTCCCTCATCCTCACTCCACTTGTATTTACTCATGCGAGATGCCTTCCATGTGTTGCTCATGCCTCCCTCCCATTGGGGAGTGTATGAACCTTTGTTAATTTAGATGTGAACCTTAATTAAATTTTTAATGGTTTATGAACTTTATTAATTGTTTGATATGGTCCTGTATTAATTTTTAATGGTATTATGAAATTTTGTTAATTTTTTAGGTATGAACTTTATTTATTTTTTTAATAATATATAGACCTTTATTAATGATTATAAATATGTAATTCAAAATATTTAAGGATGGTTTATTGTGTAATAATGGATAAATGTGTTTATTTTTATCAATTTCTATGATAATTGTACCAATGAATATATTTATTTCATTTAATACATAATTTACATGATTATATAAAATTAAGCTTTAAATAAAACAATATTATTGGTTTTATATTTGATTAATAACAAAAGTAGTAAATATTAATGTTTATATCTTAATTATATTTTAATAGTGGATCCAGTGAATATATTTATTTTATTTAATGTATAATTTACATAATTATATGAAATTAAACTTTAAATAAAACAATATAGTATGGTTTTATAGGTTCTATATTTAATTAATAATTAAAATAGTAAATATTGATATTTATATTTTAATTATTTTTTAATGGTAAATAGACTATATTAAGTCAAATGCGATTTCATTTAAATTCAAACTAGCTATCAAAGCGAATGATCATATGAAAGTCAAACTGAAACTGGAGGTGTCACTGGATCTGAAAGCCCATGAACAAAAACAAAGATGGGAAAACTTGTTGTTCTTACCCTGCCAAATGCACACTGCTTCACGATGAGGTCCGAACAGGTTTACAAACTGGATGTTCTGGCTATTTGGAGCCAATTTTTTTCCGTTGGTTCTAAATTTTACTTGAAAACTAGATATTTTGGCTCTTTGTCGCCAATTTTTTTCTCTTGGCAAGAGGTTTTTGATAAATTTTGAGAGAAATTGGTGATGTGGTTAAATATTTTTAGGTCTTGCGAATTTTTCTATATAATTACAACTTTTGTCATGGATAAAAAAACATTGGAGATAACTTGGAGGCTTTTGAACAGGCGGGCAACAACAAATTTCCAATTGAAGTCTGCAATTTGGAATCACAGGTTAGTTGGATTTATAGGTTTATATTTTTCTATTTCCTGTATTTGTTCTATGATTTTTGTTGTTGGTTCTACGACTTCTTATTTTATTTTTCTAAGGGATCGATTGGCAATGAATGTACAGTAGAGTGGGAAAAGGGACCCCTCTGCTCAGTGAATTTTTACTGCTTCCATCCCCACTTTCATTTTTTGCTGCAACCTTATTTCTTACAAGATATTTCCATATTTTAATCTTTGATTCATTTTCACTATAGCAACTCCAATAATACCTTTTTTTGTTAAGCCAATCCATAGATGTTCTAAATGCCTCATGTTTTGACCTCATGAGTGATATGGTTTTCCTAGATGATTATCTTCATACGGGTAAGTGAGTTAGATTGAAGTAAATAATCTCTATTAGTAAGCGGGGCCCCATTAACCCAGCCTTCATCTCAATGTTTACCCATAGTTCCAAAAAGGGTTTTTATCACTCTAATTTATATATAATATCTATTCATGGAACAAAAAAGTGTTGCTAATGGATGGGTGCGTTGTTCTTGTTGATTGCTCTAATCGATTTACTAAACTATTCCTTTTTTACTCACCTGTCCTAGCTCATGTATAGAATATTGAGTCATGGAACAAAACAATGATGTCAACACATGGGTGAACTCTGTGTTTTGTTCACTCTAATCTATTTACTCAACTATTCCTTTTTTACTCACCTATCCTAGCTCATGTATAGAAGATCGAGTCATGGAACAAAATAATGTTGTCATGTGATGGGTGCACTCTGCATGTTTTTCACTCTAATCATTTACTCAATTATTCCTTTTTTACTCACCTATCCCAGCCAACATGAGTGTTTTTGAATTTCACTATAGCAGTGGTGTGATCTATATTTCTTTCTATGCTCCAAAAAATCAAGTATAGTCAGGCGATCGGGGGGTTTAGGTTTCTCATTCGTCTTAGTTTCTTATGTTAAATTTTTCTGTCCGGTGTTTATTAAGGTGGTATCTAAGGACTTTTAATCGTAACCATATTCTCCATTACCTTCGAGAAATAAAGAAACCCCTAGAGTCTTTAGAGAATAAAATCAATCAAACCCAAAATAAGCACGAAAACCTTCTTTAGGGGGATGAAGTGACCATAAAATACACTCAAATTCCCTTTGAAGACATTTCACAATAGGAAAAATGTGACTAAGCTTACATTTACTGTCAAGTTTTGATTTAATACATGTCCAAACAACACCACTTTATTTGATCAAGACTAGATTAAAAACATTTTTTTGAAGATTTGAAACAAATTTCGTTAGAGAAAACAGAGTGGCCACCTAGGGGAAACACAAACCCATTAGATGAGTGAATAGAAAACCTGGGGAAAGAAACAACATTGATTCTTGTTATCAAATGTGTGTGATCCTCTTGCATTGATTAGAGCAGAGCTTACAATTATTTCCATTGGTCTGTCCAAAAGATGAAGCATGACCAAAACTTGTAATACCTGTCAAAATAGAAGCCAAAAGAGCTGCCACTTACAAGTAGCATTTTCATATTTCATATAACAATAGAGAAGGCAACAACACTAACACGAAGATGGCTACCTCAACATCTATTGAAAATAATATCTAAATTGTTTTCCTTTCTATCGTTATTTTCCTTTTTGCACATCTTAAAAACAATAACCAGATATGGTGAGATTATATGCAGAGGACACACTAAAAATACCGTTGGAGAAAATAGAGTCTTATGACAATGTAAATCATGATAAAAGTGATGAAATTCTAAAGATAACAAAGGAGACAATTAGGAATAGAAAATATTTAAATTAGGAAACAATTTCCTTGCAAGAGGGTGAAAGAGTCTTAAAAACTAATGCTATTCACCATCTTGTAGCTATCAGTCCAATGTATTGGATGGTTGCACTATGGAGTCTAGAATATTTCTATTTTAGGCTTCCTAGTGGTTATTTCAACACTATTTTCAAGACATAAAATAGATGGACCTCTAAAAAATAATCCTCACAATAGACAAAAACATTCTCATTCCGAAATTTCACACACAAATGGGGATTTCCAGCATTTCTCAAAGAATAAATTTGGCCTCAAAAATCTTGTGGACAAACCTTAGAAATATATACTACTCTTTTGTAATGTGATCCAAGCCTTTTGAATTATGTACTCTTGGAGAATGGGGGTCCTTAAGCTACATATTTAAGAGAAAACATGACAAAGGAAAAGGGAAATAATTATCATTTCCAACATATGAAGTTTCAAATATCCTAAATTTAGAAGGATGTAGAATCGTTGGCAGAAGTTTCAAGCCATAAAATCATGAAAGGTACAGTAACTAGGATTAAAACATAGGAGAGATAAAATGCAAGGTTATATTTTTATAAATGGAGATGAAAATTCTTATGAGAGAAGAATGATTTTTGAATCCTACATTGCTAAACATGTCCTCCCTATATTTACTAATAGTGCTAGTGTATATGCCTTGGCCCTGATCTCAAGAGATTCTAAATCCTTTGTGGAAAACTGCTAAATCTGCATGAAATATGGGCTACCAAATTTTCTATAATTGTTCTTATCCCAGTCAGATGAATGAAGAGAATCCACATTGAATGTTGCATGACATTTCCATAGAAATGAGATACCTATCAATCTTATAGAGTTCCATATTTTCCACCACACTTTTAATCACCTATCTGTCCCTAGAACTGCCCCTTATTCAATGGAAACTACTCAATAAGATAATTCCAAATTCAACAATAACTATTATGTAGATGTGACTCCAAATATCCCAAAAGGTATGCTTGAAAAACTCTATTTTGTGATGATTGAAACAATAACATATGTTAGACCTCAGTCACAGCCAGTGTGGAACTCCAAAACCATGGTGAGAATGTATTTTCTTATAGCTCAAAATGAAAAGAAATATGTAGGAAAGCCTTGAATGGTAATGATTAAAATGCTAATTTCAAGTTGCTACGAATTCAGGATTATCACACAATTAAATTTCCTGTTCCTATTTTAAAATACAATTAGGAACCTAGAAGTTCTCAGAGTGTCTGAGATGAAATTAATGCATGGAGTTCCAATAAATTAGCCACATTGTTATAAATCCCCCAGTCACAACATGTATTAATGCACTAAAAATCTTCATGATTACAATTGCATGTCTTTCTGTGATCACTGGGTTGAAAGGGAAACCAAACTCAAAGCTAGATAACCCTAATAAAAGTTTTAAAACCCCTCATAAATGGTCTTGAGCCCTAGGCTGACCAAAACTATATTTAACTTGGTCAAGTAATATAAAGCTAGATTAATCTTAACCCATATTTTTCTGTAAATAATTCTACATATACATGCATTGCAGAAATATGCACAAATTCTAATAGCACATTCAGATTCTTAGAATGTGCACACATTATTATTAGAAAACCATACCTACTAACAATTATTGTGTCTCTTTATGTATAATAACATGCCATGGCTCCCATATCCAAGGTGAAATCTAAATATCCCTTATAGAGTATCTGTGTGGTTGTTTGAGGGTTACTTCATGTTTGAGGTGCCTAGCCTATTTTTGGTTAGGACATGGAAGTTAAGTCCAACACATGCAATACAAGTGGTTGGTGGCCATGCTTAACTAGTAAGGTCACATTAAAAATTCTTGGTGAGCATGTTTCTTGAGTGGTATTAGACACTCAAGTACAATAAAAATTCTAGCCCAATGAAAAATGGTATTAAATCCTTGTTTGAATGAAAATTTGTGGAATTTTTCTTCACTATCCACACCTAATTCATTGGAGAAATTTATGGGGTTGTATTGATGAGGACATTAACAATTCAAGTTGGGAAGAATTTAAGGACCTTCCTAGAGGTTCCACTAGAAATTATATCCTATATAACATGCTAAGAAAACATGATAAATAGTGTATGACTAGTTTACATGTTTCATGGACCTCGTGACTGACCCACAATGAACGTTGAGACATTTATGATGATGTAATAGTTTGGTGTGAACTAGGAGGATGAAGGATGTTTAGCCTGATAAGGATGGGTGATCAGTGAAGTGTTGTAACACAAATTCACCAAAGGATAACATAATCTGGAAATGTGTTTGATAGTGTGTTCACCATGGCAAGGAAACATAGTTGATGAGTATATTGAAGGTAAGTGGAATCCTGTTGCCACTATGTACATGACCTTTACGTAATTACAAGAAGTTGGTCTAGATGGAGACAACATAGTCTTACACTAGGTGGTTAGTTATTCAAGTGTGTTGGCTTGAGGGAGGTAGTGAAAGGTTGTTTATGTGTGGGTGGTGATGACACAACATCACTTATAATGAAACTATCACTACAACATTTCCTATAGTTTAAGGTGCCTAATTTGGGTTCGGTTAGGACATGTTGGCCAGGCATAGTTGGATTGATACAAGAGGTTCATGGCCACGCACAACTAGTAATGTCACGTCAATGCCATAAAACAACTAGGATTCTTGAGTGGTATTAGATGGTTAAGTGGATCGAAAAATTTACCCTCATAACAAATGCTATCAACACCACATTTAAATACAAAATTTATGAAGTGTATGTTCACCATCAATGCTCTGTCCATTAGAGAAGCGAATGGATCCATGTTGATGAAGATGCCAACAACTAAAGTGGGGGGAGAATGCAAGGATCTTACTTGAGGTGCCATTAGCAAGGGCACAATGGCTGGCATGTCGGGTAAACATGACTAAGAGTGGACAACGAGTTTATATGTTTGGTATACATTGTGAGTGACATAGGTTGTTTCATGAGACAATTAGGATGGTGTACTACTTTGGTGTGGACTAGGAGAACCCCTTAACAAGGGTTGATCATTGACAAAGCAATGTAACACAAAATTAGGGGAGGATTGTGTAAATCAGAAATGTGTTGAATAAAGTGTTAGCCATGGAAAGGCAACATCATTGATGAGTGAAATATAAGTGGAATCTTATTTCCATTAGGTACATGATCATTGAGGACTACATTGAGTTGGCCTTGATGGAGACAACACAATTCTATATTGCATGGTTATTTGTTCAAGAGTGCTTGGCTTAGATAAGGTGGTAGAATGTTTCCTATGGTTAGGTGGTGATAATGTAGCAATAATTACCACTAAATGGACAATACAACATTTTTTATAATTTAAGGTGTTCCTTTGGGTTCAATTAAAACATGTTGGTTAACATAGATCGGTATGCCTAACTAGCAAAGTCTATCACTCTTATGCAATGACTAAACTTTTAAAATTACATAGCATGCTTAAATAATCACTACATTTTTATAATTATATAGGAATGTTTTAAAATAAAATAAAAATTTTAATGTCATTGTGACACCTCTCTCGTACTCCTTCCTTTTCTTCTATTTTTTTTTTTAATCATAATAACGTACTTTTATCCCAACCTAGATCCACCTAAATTACAAATCTATTAAGTGCTTAGAAGGATAAAATTTCTTTTCACTCTATGAGAGATTTGCATCTCAAGATATTTGATATTTGATCCCTTTGGATTCTTAGTAGATCTGAAATTAAGATTGATCTACGATAGTTTAATTATTATTTATAATTAATTCTAAATTTTATTTTATTTTATTATATTTTTATTAGGTCAAAATGTTTAACAAAACATTGCAACATATCTATTATGCTATGATTTTATTTATATTTATATTTCATTTTGTTTATTTTTAGGGAGTCAAAATGTCTAACTAGACATGGCAACATCTCTACTATAAAGGTTAGAGAACCTCTAGCCACAATTAATTGTGGAGGAGTTAAATTTATCTCAATATATTAAAAACCTAAAAAATTAAAAAAATTAAAAATTTAATTGAAATTTCTCACAATAAAATATAAAATGCAAAAAAAATTAAAAAGTAATAAAATAATATTAAAAATGATTATTTTTATTGAAATTTATTTTCCCTCTCTTTCCATTTAAGAAATAAAAATTTAAAAAACAATAAAATATTATTAAGAATGATTATTCTCATTGAAATTTATTTTCCCTCTTTCCATTTAAGAAGGAAAAATAATAATAATAGCATGTGTATTATTTATGGCTCTCATGAGCTCTGAAGAAAGCCCTATTTCCACATTTTCTCCATTGAGCCATTGGTTCCACATTTTCTTCATTGAGCTAGTCTTCCGAAAGATACCCTTGAGATTATTAAACACATTATGTGGATCAACCCTACTACTTTTGGTCTTTGTCTTCACCATGGCTTTGATTCCATGTTAAATTTAGATAACAATGGTATGTTCTATGCTTTAGAGCAATTTACTTCATTTTATCTTATTATCCCAATATCAATTTCCAGATTAGAAATCCCATTAAAATTGTTAGTAAATGCTGATAGAACATAAACAATAAGCAGAAGACAAGCCAAGATAAGAGGACACAATATTTGGCAGATGCCAGGGAAAAACCTCAATCAAATATTATTATTATTATTAAAAATTTCAGTAGAGAGAGAAAGATAATACAATATAAAAATTCACTTGCCCATAACTTCAGTTGAACTACAGTCAACAGGATACCCTAACTAGAAAGTTAACACTGGTCAAACCAACAAGAAAACACTTCCAAATCAGATCTGTCAACTAAGTCACTGTGGCCTCCAATGGTAGTCCAAATCATCCCAAAATATATTCAAAAATATCATTAAAACTCAGTCGACAAAAATGTCAACATTGTGGTCAAAGTGATGAGTTCAATGCTAGTCAATGTACTCGGAAATCCTAGGTTTCTATTCCAAATAATGCAACCTTAGAAGATAAAAATTTCTTCCTGAAAACCACAACAATAGGAGTGAGGTTGACCCTTAGTCAACGTTGTTGTGATATTCCCTAAAAACAAATCCTGAAATTTGTCCTCCTTTCACATGTGAGAGGTAGAGAGACAAGCTCCAAGTGTTGTTCAAACCAATGAGAGGAGAGAAATATATGTGATGACATGATGATGATGTCTAAAATTAGGATGAGGTATCTCATATTTATATCCTTCGAGGAGAGTGGAGAAACATCCATTGGGGCTTATGAGCCTACATTACACTTTTAGCCGACCTTGACAATTTGCACATGTGTGAGAGAATAAATTCAAAATATCACTTCTAATCATCCCAACAATATGATAGTTAGATCAATATTGCACCTGTCGAAAAGAGGAATCCAAAAAAATATCATCTCCATCATATGAGCTTTCTGAGCTGGAGTTTTTCCCTCTTTTCCAATTTTAACAGTTGTAGGGGCCAAATAAACATATAGTCCCAATTACAAGGAGTAAAGTACAAAGCTTTAAACCCAAATATCTAATCCTATGAATTTGATCAAAACTAGTATGTCCATATCTAGAGATATTAGAGATATGTGAATCCAACTTCGAAATGCATAAACACCCCTAGGGGAATCGTGAGATGGGCACACCAAGACATCCTCCCGAAGGGGCGCCAGTGCAACAAGTTGGTGAGTCGACCCGACATGGCAAGGGGTGAATGCATAAAATAAGTAAGTTCGACCCATGACTTCCCATGAACAAAGTTCCTACCAAGCAGTCTCACAATTATTTTTAGAAAATTGACTAAAGTAATGTTTTAGTGTTAAAAGTCAGTTTATAATTGACTGATTATGCAACATGGTACTAAAAAATTATAATATTTTGTTGTCATTGATGAGAGAATGAAGGAAGGGGGGGGGGGGGCACCTGGGCACCCATGGGGGAATCACATGTTATCACCAAACCATTTCTAACTAGGTGGATTGAAATATACCACGTAAGTTTAATTTTACCATAGTAAAATCACTTTCAATGTAGGAAATAATTTAATAAACCACTTTTATTGAGCTATTCCTCATTAAAACCAATGAGAATAATTAAATAAACCATTATTTATATAATTTTCTCTAGGAATAATTATTACATAATTGTTTGATAACTTTTCCTTGTCACATTTGACTAAATCATCTACGAATAATTAAATAATTCATTATTTATTTATCTTTTCCTTAACTTCATTCTTGGAATAATTGTTAAATCACTATTTAATTTATTTATTTTCATTTTTAAACCTTTCTTATTATTCGCGAAATAATTAATAAAACATTTTATTTGTTAATTATTTCAAAATAAATATATTTTACAATTTTGAATATCTTTTACCTCTCCAAAAATATAATAAAGTATTTCTAACGATTAGATCTAGATTTTGGTCAATAATATTTTATTATTCTTTAGTTTCGAGATCAACCCAATACTTTGTTATAAATAAGATATTTTTTCATTCATTATTATCATTGTCATCATTATTGTCTCCATACTTTTGAGCTCCCACTAGATTTCTACACATTGTTTGGGCTTTCACATATTGAGAGAGGAAGATCTAAATACTGAATCATCAAGAACATCAAAGGACCCATCCCATGGAGAGGGATTTATTACCTTTTTGTAAAAATCCTTCACCAGGTGCTATTAATAAAGGATTTATTCTTTCAAATTCTTTTACATAATTGGGTTATTACATCATATTCATTTTGTTTTTTGTTCTTTTAGATCACACACATCTATTTTCTATAGGTTTTTTTCACATTTTTATTGCAGATCTCAAGTATAAGTAGCCACAATTGTTGTTAGGGATATTGGTCACCTGTGAATTTATTGACATGTTTTTGGTACACCTTCTAATAAATTTCATACTGACACTACATGTTGGGCACGTAAGGTTGCCTACTGCCCATGGGAGCGTCATGTGTTGGGAACACCAAGGTGATCGCCCGGCAAGGTTACTTGTGCAATGAGTTGGTGGGTCGACTCTACTTAGAAAAAGATGATCACAAAAAAGAAGTAGTTTTGTCCCATGACTTCCCATCAACAAAGGTCCCACTAGATAATCTCATAAATATTATCTTTACAAAATTAAGTAAATTAATGTTTATGTATTAAAATTCGATTTATAATTGAATATTGATCATGAAACATGGAAATAAAATATGATAATAATTTTTTTTCATTCATGAGATAATAATTTGTGTTCACTGATTTCCACAACATGGTGAACTCATGTGCCCTGGGTGTGCCAACAAGAATGCGAGGCGCCTAGGTGCTCATGGGGGTGTCACGTGTTGGGCATGCTAGGGTTCCCTCTTGGCGACATACTCGCACGACAAGGGCGCCCATGCAACGCGTCTGTTGTTCATCCATATTTGACAAGGGGCTATGGCATAAAAGAAGTAAGGTCAGCCCATGACTTCTGTTTAGTTAATTTGATGTCTTAAATTGTTATCATAAATTATCGACCGAGGTTATATAATCTATTTTTCATAAAAATAAATCAATATTTGGATGGATAAATCTAAGATATGTTAGATTATTCTATTCTGGCGAAACATCTATGGAAAATATCTAATTGAACTTATTCTACTTTTAAACAAAGCATTATTCTAAATTCTATTGAATTCTATTGATCTCTGAGTTATGTTCTATCTATTAACATAACAAAAATAAAACCATATTCTACCTTATCAATTGAGAACATTAATTCTATGAAAACAAAAAATCCGATCTAATTTTGAATCTATTTGAAATGATCAAAGTATAATTCTAATCCAACTATGTCCTAGTTTTAAATATATCTAAGAATGATCAAAATATAACTCTAATCTAGCTCTATTCTACATTCCATGGAACGAAAGCATCAAATATATTACTATGAAATTGAAATGACTATGCTAATTGAATTGAAATTTAACTAAAGCAAGAAAAGAATGACAGAGTATCTATTGCAAAAATAAAAAAATGTCTAATCTAAATCCTATGGTTGATGTGTAATCAAATGAAAGAATCTATTTCAATTCGAAGCTGGCAGGGTCACGATAATGAAACAATTCATGAGAGCATAAGATACAACAATCAACCATGTGTAAATGTAAAAAATTGATTCAGAAAAAATTTATACACTAATTGACATGGAATTAAACTGTGAAATGACAAGAAATTAATCTACGAATTGACGAGAATTTTAAAATATGAAATGACGAGAAAATTAAGCTATGAAATGACAAAATTAAACTAGGAAATGACTTATAGAAACCTAATTTCATTGCAGGGAGCCTCTCTAACAGAATGAGTGTAAATCTACTTAAGCTATTTGTGCATCAATGGTATGGAACTGGTCTTCTTCATTAACAAAACAGAGTTTTAAAAACCTATCACAGTATTATCCCAAAATCAAGCTTATTCCTGTTTTTTGATAGACCGATATTTATACAAGGTTTTTAAATTAATTGTCTGAGACAATTTAGCCTATGGAAAGAAAAAGAAATCTAAGGCTAGAAGTCTAATCAGAAGAAAATTATTTATGGCTATTTCTCGATTTGCTACCTAATTGAAAATCTAGAATCTTCGTCCGTTGATCTCATTCCATATCTTGACTAATCTTTGACTGCTAGTGTAGGCATAATCCTTCTTGAAATTGAATAGGTAAGTAGGATATGATCCATATATGAACCATTTCAAAGCTACGCATATGACTTACTTCTTCATTTTCTTCTCAAAATTTGTCAAACAATAACGGTGGCCGCAGAAATAATGGTTAGCTACAATATTGTGTGAATTTTGTAGCTAATTACAAAAATTCATCTAAATAATAAGAAACATTATAATATAAAATAGATATCATCTAAATTCCTTCTCAGATGTAAAATATGTCAATCAGGGGAAATTTTAGGGCTAATATTCGCATATGGGCTAATTTTCCATGATTTTTCCAAAAAAAAAGATTCCCCGATTTCCATTTTTTTGAAAAATGATTCACCCAAATTTTATAGTATAAAATTATTTTACCCTAAAAATCACCAAAATTTTATATATACTAACATAAAATAATTATAAACCTAAATATTTTTACAAAAATATCATCAAAATTTTTACAATTTACATATTGGGGACTAGTAAGATTCGCCAAGGTTTCTAAACTTTAAGATAAACTCCCATCCTTAAAATTTTCCATGATGTCAATTATCATTGATTGAGTTTAAGGATTTTTCAAAAGGGAAGAAAAGATGGTGGAGAAAGATGTCAAAATAGGAACAATTTTGAGGTTCAACATACCCCCACTAAGAGACCATTGCATGTCCTCATGAAATTTCCAAAATTGTGAGCCTTAACCTTTTACTACATTTGTTCTAATACCTGTGCTAGTACATCCAACTTCCTGTTCTTTCCTTTCCTTGATGTGATTATCATTCTTCGTTTCTTCATGAGGAGTTTGTACTTTAAACTGATGACTTTTCTGTTCAGGTAGCCATTCATTTTCTTCAGTTTCTTGTTATTTTTATACATAGCCCCAAATGGAGAATAGTATTGTCGCTGATAAGCTTTTCTAAGTGGTTTTGTTCCTTCAAAGATCCATTTTATTGCTTGATGTGCCTATTCAATATCTCTAGTTCATAGATTTATTGCTTTAAAGTGTTCACTAGAGGTTCTTGTGGACTGGTAGGTTGCTTTTCAACACTTGTGTTACACCAATTTTTGGTCATCTAACTTGTTACTATTAGATGGACCAAAGTACACCACATAAGACCAATTTTACCCTAGTAAGATTGCTTCCACTATGAAAAATAACTTAGTAATCCATACTTTATTAAGTTCTTTATGGTCTAAACAGGAAACCCCGTGAGGAATAATTGAATAAATCCTTATTTGTTTTATTTTCCTCGAGGGATAATTAATTAAAAAATGGTTTAATTAATATTCTTGGTCATATTTAACCCAAAATAGGAAAATTAATTAGATAAATCACCATTTATCTTATTATTTTCTAGGAATAATAATCTAAAACATTATTTAAATAATATTCCTTATTAAATTTGACTAAATCATTTATAAGTAATTGAATAAATCATTATTTATTTAATTATTACCCAACCACAGTCTTAAAATAATAAATAAGTCATTTGTTTACTTATTATATACAAATAAAATGATTTGACCAAATTCAAATTCTTTTTCCCTCCAACAAAAATAATAAAATATTCCATAAAAGTTGGATCTAGATTTGGTTAATAATATTTTAATTATGCACCAATATCTCGACTAACTCAATGCTTTGTTATAAATAGAAGGGTTTTTACATTCATTCACTACCTTTTTTTGCCTAAATATTGCTCTAGATATATACTTTTTTTCTGACTTTGATCCTCCATCATTGTCATATTTTTCTACTTTTTTGCTTGTGAGTTCCCCTTGAGTTCAATTTTTGTCTCGTTTTTCTACACCATCAAGAGAGAGAGATCTTACATCTAAAGCATTGAGGACATACAAGAACCCATCCCATTGAGGGGGAGTGCTAACATCTTTCTATGTTCCCTTCCCATGTGTCATAAATACAAAAATTCCTTAAAAAACATTCTTGTCTTGTCTATTGGATGCATGGAGCAACTCTTGATTTTATTTGTTGTTTAATGTCTTTAACTGCATAGATCTAGATTTTTGTAGCATTTATTTTAATCACTAACTGCAGATCTAAGGAAATTGACAACCATCTTTGATGTTAGGGCGATTTGTTATGCACAACTAAAGTCAGTTTTTTTGTACGCTTGCGATTAGAATTCACACTAACAAGTCGCGACTCCACAAGGGTTTATAATTACGATCATTGTCATTTTTCAGATCCTTGCATGACCAGGTACTTCAAACCCTAGGGTTTTACTTCAGCTTCTTATTTTTCATTTCTTGATGTTTTCTTTAACCTTTAAAACCCTAAAACAGTAAAAAATCTTCCTTTCGTGTGTTTCTGGGCCTATTGCGCAGGTGACGGGTATCAGCCGCATTAAAAATGAAATTTTTTCCTGAAACTTGGTCCTTAGATGGTCGGAAGTACAAGTCGCACTTTTTGGGCCAAAAACTGCAAACTCGACCTTCATGACGTAGAAAAAAACCTTGAACCTGTGACCTCTGCTAAAAACAGGTCAAAACCTGCGACCTGAACTTCTTGCGGGAATTTTCTGTGATTTTTATGCGTTTGTCTAGACTACTATTCATGGTTTTCTGACCTCCCTCTCCACCATTCTTGGACCTTTACTTGCTCTTTTTTACTCGTCGAGGTAGGAACCAAGCCCCTTAGGGCTTCAGTACACTTCCACCTTTTTAGGAGGAGTTTATCTGAAGCAGGTCGTCTAATATTTTAGTGTGTTCAGCCATTTTTTAGACCTGATATTATACTTTTAGATCCATTTCATATTGGTTATTCATCTGTCCAAAACACCTCTTACCAATTTTTTTTGGTCCTCCTCTATGGTCCCCTCCGTTTCCCTTCAGGTTGTAGCCTTTCACCACCTTATTTGTAGCACTTTTGTAATATTCCCAAATGGTAAAAGCAGGAATATAGTGAAAAATATTGGAAAGGAAGTGTAAAAAATCACATAAAAACATGAGGCCAATATGGGGACCTTCCATTCATCATAACAGCAGCATATATGTATAAAATAATGGGCCACAAAACATCTTACAAGATAGAACACGCCTCCAATAACGAGAACCCTCAATAAGAGGTGTTTCTACTATATCAAAAATGTCGGAAGACTGCTATAACGCTACTATAAAGTGCATTGTTACAAAAAATTAATATATGAAGATCTACGACTGTTATATGCCTCAAAAAATACAACAAATACATATCTAGGCTCTATAAAACCTCCAATGAAGAACCCAACAAGGGTTTTCAGAAATACACCAATGTACAAGATGGGAACCCAAGACCTAGGGCTGAAGATCCACTGCAACAAATAACTGGAAAGATGTGGCTGATCTGATGTGACAAATAATGCAGCCTCCTCCAATAGATCCTCTAGATCAAAAGGCTGATCCCTTCTCTAGAAAACCTCCTCCCCAAATGGTGTATTGAAACCACCCTGCAACTCCTCCCTGAAAATAATGCAATCCAAGACAGAAACTGTGTTGTAGGGGAAAATTATCAAGTGGCCTGAGGCCAAATGTTGCAAATAAGCTCAAGGGCCTTCCTTTCCAGCCTCCCAATGGAAGTAAACCTTCCTCCACTGAAAAATAGATCAGAAATCACCTAGATCTATTCTCCACTGCTACAACCTGCAACTCAACACATCTCTCAACGAAAATTGTGTTGTACCACAAGACTGAAGCTTTGGCCTGATGCATGATTCTGGAATGGTAGTGAAAATATCTTCCTATTCTGCCTCTCAAGGATAGAGGTGGGATTCCCGACCATGAACACCTTGTGCTAAACAGCACTGCGATCTTAGCTAAACAGCTAAAGAAAGCTATATGTCTAAATAGACCATATATTCAGAATTATAAATTACATCAACCTAATAAATATGGCTGCCATCCTCTTCCTTATATAAGTGATGAGCTTTCTAACCCTAATCCACATTCATTTGTGACACTACTTCCATGCAAATATTATCCATCTAAAACTATGTTGTCCGTCCATAAATGTCCACTCCTCCATGACAGTGTTGTTGATTTGGTCAAAGGTTACCCATTCTAGGTGTTCCAACACCTTTTCACTCACAAGGGTGCTCAATTAAGCTTCCAATATGTCCTCCTTTCACATTGGCATTTTTTTAATTCATATTAAAGAGATTTATGGATCTCCATATCCTCTTATTCATTACAAAATAAAGCAAAAACAAAATATAATATTCCAACTAGCTCATGGCTAATTGGGAATATTACATTCCTCCCCTCCCAAATGTTTCTTTTCCTTAAGAAACTGTAAAGGTGAGTGCTGGAACTCTTCTCCTCCATCATTGGTGACACCTTCATGTAATAAGCTTCCCTCATAAGCCAAGTGTCTCCCAATCCATCCCTCCATGAAATTTTCCTCCCAAGTTCTTATGAGATGTAAATGACTCATCCCACAAGGAAGAAATAGATCCAATGAAACAATAATGGTTTTCCCAATGTTCTCCCTGAAGCATGTAGCATAATGAAATAATATCTCTCCCAAAGGGCAGATCTTATCTTGCCATCCTCCCTCCAATCATTCCCATAAAAATAATAAGTACATCATCAATGTATGGGATCAAAACCAAGTACATATAAACAACAATATGCAAAAATGGAGGTGGATCATAGTCCCACATGTGGAACCAACATAGTATATCTCCTGACCGCATTAGATAGTGATATGGTAATTGGTTTTCCCACCACTTACTTGCTCCCATATATTTCTCACAAGTTTTGAAAAGGTGAGAAATGTTTATTGCCTTTGGAGTGCACCTTGAATGATACAACATATTCCTATACCCTCCTAGGGAGTGGCCATGCTCAACAATGTTTATGGCCCAAAGTTGGCCATGAATTTTATATGGAAGATGTTGGAAATGTTGTCATTGATCGTAAAGGAGATGGCAAAGGAGGAGCACCTGAAACAGAAACAAGGCAAAGAGAGAAGAAAAATAGCAGAAAGGCAGAGGTAGCAAAGAAGTAGCAGAGGTAGCAAAAGAAGTAGAGAGGTAGCAGAGGCAGCAAAGAGAGAAGCAAAGTAGCAGGGAGGCAGCAGTAAGAAATCATAAAAGGATCATAAAGGAGAAAACAGGCAGAGAGGTAGTAGAGAGGCAGTAGAGAAAGTATCAGACAAGGAAAAGAGGCAGCCTAGGTAGCAGATGAAACAAAAGGATTTGTTTCAGTATTATATGGATAGTATTCTATGTGAAAGAGGTGTGGTGTGCAAAGTATTTGTGCATTGATGATTTATTACATATGTGAGTCCATCAGGGTTTTTAAACAATTTTGAATAAACTTTGTGGCAAGGGTTTTATGGTGTTCTGCAAATAATTGATGAAAATCCATAATCTGTTCAGAGACAGAGTAGCGAGGGAAAGGGCCATCGAATTGAAGATCTGGCCAACATGAACTTGTAACTGAATGCGTTGAAATTGTTCACATCTTTATATTGATAAATAATTTGTTTATAAGTTTTGTGTGAAACTTAAATGTATTCCTAGTCGAATTTATAAGGAATATTTGAGTTCTGTGGGCGAGTTGTGAAACTTTGCATTTTTGGATGTATTGGTAGCTCTGTGTGAAATAGAGGGTTGATATGCTTTTGTACTCATATCGGTTGGGAATGATCGATCACTGAATGGATCGATCCTATTAGAGAAAGTGGAACCGGAATATAACCCTTGAATACCTCGATTTGGTTGTAATTAATGAGGAGTCTGTACTTCTGTGTTTTGATGGGAATTGCTATTAAGTCTGTTTGTCTAAGCATGTTGAATCCTGTACAAAAGTTTGTTAGGAGTCGAACTCTGCTCCATTGTTGAAAACGGTAGAAGCGATTCATACTCAGTAGAGAGTAGCAGCGTTTAATCCTGTCAAGAACTGTGTTTAGATCATAGCTGGAAGGGGATAAGAAAGGAAAAATGAGAAATAACATTGAAATGTGTGTTGAATGAATGCTGGAGGGTTTAAAGCCTGAACACAACACCGTGCATGTTAAATACCGAACTGTGAGATCGAAGTTATAAAGTTGAAATCGGAACCTTGAGCGGAATAATGGAAACATGATGTGAAATAGTAAAACCGAAGTTGAAAACCCAGCGGGTTCGCACGATTCAAAAGTGATAAATAAGTTTTATAAAAAAACACAATTCCACAAAGTGTTCGATGCGTGGCAAAGAGTGGTAATACAAAACCGCTCTCATAACGTTTTTTTGGGATGTTAACATCCAGAGAATTAAAAAAACACGAAATCCGTGTATATTCGTCGGATCATCCAAACCAACGCGACGACTCATCAACCGTCGAATGTGAAGGGCAGTTTAAAGACTAGGACCCAGTCCATCGCGTGAACTTGGAGCATTAAGTGACGTGCACTTTCATAGCGCGACTATCATTGGATGTGTTAGCAGGAACGTGACAAGCTTAGAGCTGTCTGATGGCGAGGAGAGTGTAATGTCCCAAATTTTTGCAAATAAATTGGGACATTAATTTTTGCTCATATTATCTAGGAGATAAATAAAAGGCTAAGGAGACCCATTTTCATAAAAAAAATTCCACATGAAGTGGGAAGGGATCCATGGAGTAGCCATTTTTTCACCTCCTCGTATGAAAAGGGGGCAAACACATGAGGATGAAGTCATGTTGACCAAGTCAACAGAGCAGCACAAGAGGGTGTAGCTTGCTTGGGAAGCCAGCGCAGTTAGAAAGGGAGGAAACTTCTAGAGAAAGGAAACCCTAATAGGGTGGGATCCATGGCATAGAGACATCATTTACATATAAGGAGGATGAGGCAGCCATAGAGGGCATTATTGAAGATTTGGACTTAGAGTCTATTTGCAATCTCCAGTTGTTCAGTTGAATTGCAGTTCCTTTGGCACGAGGGATTCCTGTTTAGGAGTTCCTCTCCTCTCTTGAGTAGCTAAAGGAGGATTGCTCTTCATTTCTCCATATCCAGGCATTTGGCCATAGCCACTTATTCATCTATAGCACAATCACTGGGTTGTGTTGCAGGTGTTACTATGGAGGAGATTCCACAACACCATTCCTTGGATCATTTATCATAGGAAGGAGTTCCTATTCTTTGGGAGGATCAGCAAGGAGGGTTTCTAGAGCTGATTTGTATATTTTCGCAGAAGGCCAAGCTTCTCCCACCTTCATCAGCGCAGTCCCTTCCATAGACTGCGTTATCTCAGAGTTTTTCTACAGTGGGGGTTTGCTCCACCATTTTGGAGGAAGAGATTTATTGTGCCGGGATCAGCCTTGCACTCAAGGAATCCATTGGAGGAGGTTGTTTCAGTTTGCATGCCATATTCATTCTCCTCCTTATATTGTATATTTTGAGTTGCTACAGCTACCCAGCAACTCCGGCATTATTGTATTTTCATATTTTTTACATGTATTGCAGCCAATCCTTCTAAGGATTGTGCATTGGTGTTATAGTAGTGTTTTCAGGGGTTGAGAGCATGCTCCCCCTCATTTCTTGAGCTATCATTGTAATATCATTTTATTATCATATTACATGTTGCAGTGTCTCCATGTTACTGCGTAGTCATAGCTGGGGTTCACATGTGTAGCAGTTTTCTCTTGTACTTTTTCCTTGAGGATTGGTATTGTTCATCTTGGGCATCATTTCCCTCAAGATTTTGTATACATTTGAAGCTGCTATTGTTATAATGTGATAGCTATGAGTTCTCTGGCATTTTCAGAAGTTTGAGAAAGTTCTCTTCATGCTTATGTTTTGCATATTGTTGTAGCTCATTCCCTTGAGCAATATCTTCCCGAGGAAGAAATATTTGCATAGCTATAGGTAGAGCCTGAGCTAGGGCCAAATAGCCTCTGGTTCTCACCCTCTCTTTAGAGGTGAAATAAGTGTTAAAATCCCTCTCAGTCAATCTATGACATAGCCTTGTTCATATTTCTGACAAAGGAACACTTCAGCGGATAAAAATTCTGTTGATTTCCATTTTGGGACATTACAGTGGTATCAGAGCATTTTTCTTGGCTCAGCCTGTGGCCTTCAAGCCCAAGAAAGAAGAAATCAAGATGATGAAGAGGATCAACTTGTTCTCATCAGTTTTTAGATCCAGAAATAACCTCTCCAAGGAGGTTGAGGAGAAAGCAGAAAGAGACGAGGAAGGACCCTGCACCTCCTATTCTCATCAAGAAGGAGACAAAATTTTGAGCAGGAAGAAGACTCCATTTTCTGATGGAGGGAAGGGGGATAAGCTTACAATGCTTCTCCCTAAATCTGCACCAAGCATTCATGGATATCTCAAGGATATTAGGAGGGAAACAGATGAAGAATCCCCAAGAGGGTTTGATCTTAAAGAAAACTCTAGATTTGTACATAGTGGGTGTGAGCATTTAGCCACACACTATGAGGGTCAGCGCAGCCATAGTCCCAGCAGTCCCATGAGGGAGCTAGAAGAAGAAGGAGGAGTGACCAAGGAGAGAAGGCATCATGGTAGATGCTATCTATCATATTTTTATGGTTCACTTGCCATTTCAGCCAAAGCTTGGGCGGAGGAATTAGACACCTTTTTGTAGCAGCACCAAATTCCAGAAAGTCAAGCTACCAGAGTTGCAACACTGCATATGAGAGGTAAGGCCTATGATTGGTGGATCTTTGAATCTTTTCCTTTGATGAATAATGGCATTAAATCTTATAAAAATTTCACTAAGGCATTAGTGAAGAGATTTGATGAGAGGATTCTTGAGACACACTGATGGGTTTGCACAAAGAAGGCCAAACAAAACCCTTGCATGAAAACGCAATGCCTCTTCATAAAACAATAGAGGAGGCCAAAAATCTAAACCAGAACTTACTGAAGAAGGAACTTTCATCTCACATCTTGAAGCAAGGGAGCATGGGGTTCTCTTTTCCAAAGGAGGATCCAATCATTGAGAGGTTTCCCACTCATGTTGCAGATATTGAGGGCAACAACGTTGTTCGATATGGATTTGATCTAGCGCCTCATACAGAGGGAAGAGGAGCTCTTGCTCCACATAGATGGATGCTTGCATCTTTGCAAGGAAGTCCCCAGGATCTCATGTATGGAGATCAAGGCACATCTCATGTTTTACCTGTGCCATTGTTGGGGAGGTGTGGAACCTTGGAGACACAAGGAGCAAGTAGGGAGAAGACCTAGCATCATGAGATGAGGAGTATACATCCCTATTCATTTTTGGAGGTTGATGCACCTGAGGAGGTGATTGGATTATGCAGTGGAGGCATGGAGAGTTTTCTCCATTCATATATTCAGGCATCCCTTGATGATGATGTCTCATTGCATAAAGACATTTTTCCAGGTAGACCATTGGATCAACAGAGGTGGATGGATGATTCACATGTTGAGGCACAAATCATTGATTTCAGGAGGTTGGAGACCTGGAGAGAGCTTGATACAGCGCTAAGAGTATGGGGTAGACTCAAGGAGGGATAGAGCATTCTCTCAACATCATGAGCACCCACTTCCATTTCAGATTCTGTGCTATGGTAGAGGCAGTCAGGGAAGGACAACAGCCTTCCAGCTTGCATATTTGGCATAGGAGATGTCAAAGAAGAGGATGACCATGTGACAACTACTCTTCATGAGAGATCATCAGCACTATCACTTTGGAGGATGGATCCATATTGGAACTCCCAGCTGCTAGTGGAGTATTCGAAGGATATTTTTACTTGCATGATCTTAGATGGCTAGTTGCATGAGGAGGCCTATTCAGTTAGAGATGGGGTCATCTTTTATCATGATAGGATCTTCTTTCCTAGAGCTTCCAAGCTCAAGGAAAATATGTTACATGCAGCTCATGAGGATTCCCTTTTCAGCCACACACATTGTATGAGAGCATACCACACCATCTTGGAGGGGTATTTTTGGATGGGCTTTGAGGAGGAGATCTATCAGCATGTGAGCAGATGCATGGGCCAGATACAGATGGAGGAGAGACATAACTCTTTGGAGGAGTTAGTACAACCACCTCTTTCCACTTTTAGGATGAGAGTAGACACATTCTTAAGCCACTCGATTTGTACGAGCAGGGAGTATGGTAATGGAATTCATTGTTGTTTACATGAGCATTCATATGATGTATGTATATGTCCCTTAACCATACATATGAAAGATATTTCTCCAAGGAGGAGCAACCTTTCTTTTGAGCTTCATGGTCTAGTTGAGGCCATAAGCATGATGGGTGGCCATCCCTTAGGAGGACTTGGGGAAGAGGCATATTATGGAGGACCCACTCTTTGTACACCTTACATCATTCACTTCCTCCATACTTATGTGGATACTAGAGCAACAAGGAAGTGGTTGAGGAGCCACTCATTTTATCAGTCTCTATGGTAGTTAAGGGTCAAGCTACGCTGGTTACACTTGAGGAACCATTGTCCTTCTCATTTGTTACACATGGCAGCAAGCATGATGCTCTTATTTTCTCCCTATGATTCTATTATTCATGCCTCTATGAGGAGTAGGATAGAGGAGGAGACACATAGGATGGATGTGTCCATTGAGGGAGGGGTCCCACACATCTTTTGCACTGCATGTTCTAATGGGAACATGAGAAATGGTATGGCCACTAAAACAACAAAAATGTTTTATTAGGAGGTGGGCCATATGAGAGGTATGAGACCATATGAGGATGATTCCCGACTCATCACATATGGGGATGTTTGGGCCAACATGTCTTGTAGCGTTGGGGGAGAGACCTTGGGAGGTCCAACCTTCTTCTTGCCACTTGATGGCAACATTATTGCAGCCCAAGATAAGCAAACACTCTACACTTATCTTAAGTGGAGAGATGGACAGCGTGGGGTAGACTATATGGTCTACCATGTACAGATTTTCAACCCACCTTCTTTTCAAGAGCCAAAGGTGGATGATAGTTTTCCTGAGTTGCCTAGTTGGGAGGTGACTCAATTTGCATGGCACATATCTTGGGGATGGATGGACCATATGGGGAAGGCAATTCCCATTATATTCCAGATTCCATTCCTCAAGGATGGACCTCTAGACACCACTTGCTTTCTTCTTGAGCATTTACATGATGATGGCTTGACAGCTACTTGCATGCTGAGGAGAAGCATTGTGGAGGATTGGATTGATGAGATAGCATCACTGCATTTGGAGGAGATCATCATACATGGATGCTACAGGCAGAGGGGAAGAATACATAGTCTATCCTTTCACTTGCTTGAGGGCAAGCAATATTTGGGAGGGGGGGACTGTAATGTCCAAAAATTTTGCAAATAAATTGGGACATTAATTTTTGCTCATATTATCTAGGAGATAAATAAAATGGTAAGGAGACCCATTTGCATATATAAAATTCCACATGAAGTGGGAAGGGATCCATGGAGTAGCCATTTTTGCACCTCCTAGTATGAAAAGGGGGCAAACACATGAGGATGAAGTCATGTTGACCAAGTCAACAACGCAGCACAAGAGGGTGTAGCTTGCTTGGGAAGCCAGCGCAGTTAGAAAGGGAGGAAAATTCTAGAGAAAGAAAACCCTAATAGGGTGGGGTTCATGGCATAGAGACATCATTTGCATATAAGGAGGATGAAGCATCCATAGAGGGCATTATTGAAGATTTGGACTTAGAGTCTATTTGCAATCTCCAGTTGTTTAGCTGAATTGCAGTGCCTTTGGCATGAGGGATTCATGTTTAGGAGTTCCTCTCCTCTCTTGAGTAGCTCAAGGAGGATTTCTCTTCATTTCTCCATATCCAGGCATTTTTCCATAGCCACTTCTTCATCTGCAACGTAGTCATTGGGTTGTGTTGCAGGAGTTGTTGTGGAGGAGATTCCACAACACCATTCCTTGGATCATTTCTCATAGGAAGGAGTTCCTATTATTTGGGAGGATCAGCAAGGAGGGTTTCTAGAGATGATTGGTATATTTTGGCAAAAGGCCAAGATTCTCCCACCTTCATCAACACATTCCCTTCCATAGACTGCATGATCTCAGAGTTTTTCTACAGTGGGGTTTTGCTCCACCATTTTGGAGGAAGATATTTCTTGTGCCAAGATCCACCTTGCACTCAAGGAATCCATTGGAGGAGGTTGTTTCAGTTTGCAGGCCATATTCATTCTCCTCCTTATATTGTATATTTTGAGTTGCTACAGCTACCCAGCAACTCCGACATTATTTTATTTTCATATTTTGTACATGTATTGCAGCCAATCCTTCTAAGGATTGTGCATTAGTGTTATAGTAGTGTTTTCAGGGGTTGAGAGCATGCTCTCCCTCATTTCTTGAGCTATTATTGTAATATCATTTTATTATCATTTTACATGTTACATTGTCTCCATGTTACTGCACAGTCATAGCTGGGGTTCACATGTGTAGTAGTTTTCTCTTGTACTTTTTCCTTGAGGATTGGTATTGTTCATCTTGGGCATCATTTCCCTCAAGATTTTTTATACATTTGCAGCTACTATTGTTATAATTTTATAGCTATGAATTCTCCGACATTTTCAAAATTTTGAGCAAGTTCTCTTCATGCTTATGTTTTTCATATTACTGTAGCTCATTCCCTTGAGCAATATCTTCCAGAGGAAGAAATATTTGCATAGCTATAGGCAGAGCCTGAGCTAGGGCCAGACAGCCTCCAGTTCTCACCCTCTCTTTAGAGGTGAAATAACTGATAAAAGCCCTCTCAGTCAATCTTTGACATAGCCTTGTTCATATTTGCTACAATGGAACACTTCAGCGAAGAAAAATTATGCTGATTTCCATTTTGGGACATTACAGAGAGTTAATTGCTGGGGTTGAATGTTATAATTTGTTGGGGTTTGAGTATTATTAGAAGGCCGAAAATGAACCTCATAGGAAACACGTGAAATGGGCCAGAACCTTAATCTATGGTAATTGATTGGGTTTCAATTAAGGCATGGTGAAATGTTTATGTTATTTAATGGTTCAATAATAAATTTTGAATATTAAATAGAATCTCGATAATGGTGAGAATGAAAGTTTATTTCATTGGGCCATTGAGTTCTTCAAATATTAATTTGAATGCGCATTAATGGGGTTGGATGAGAGGATATGTTGAAATATATGTGGGCTCGAATAATATTACATGCTGGTGTTTGGGTTTAATTCAAAGTCGATGATAACAAGCATTCATATTGATATGGACGAAGTCATATAATGTGAATCGAACGTATTTGAAGGGAAAAGTGTGGCTGGAATAGTGATAATGTTATTGGTAACAATTATCAGTGGACCCAACTTAAAGGAGTGTAAGTTGTGGACTATTATAATAATATTCTTCGGCCTTATTATATGAGGAAAGGTTTTTAAAGAAAAGAAATGCTCCTGTGTATGTTTGTGATATGGGGTTCATAACCCTTGGTTAAGAAAAGCTCCAGTATTTATTTAAAATTTCCCATATCAGCGATAGCAACTGGGTTGAATGGTTTTGATAACCATCAGATGTGAAACAAAAAGCGTCTACATACATTTATTTAATTTCTAGTGCAAGGAAAATGAATGGAGAGGCACTCTTATATGCACAAGACTTTGAGATTTATTTGGGACTGGTCTTGTAAAGCAGTATATATGCAATAGATACACAATTTCAGTGAACAACAGAGTATGCAAAGCAGTTACATGATAGCAATAGATACACAATTGCAGTGAATAGCAGAGGTGTGCAGAACAGTTACTTGAGAGCAACAGAAAAGACAAATTCAGCAAGCCAAGTGCTGGAAAGAGGACTAAGTGAAATTGATGTATGTAACTGGAAATGTAAATGTTTAATTGATTTTATATTATTTGTGATGCAAAGGCAAGTCACCGGTAGGAAAACAAAACTCCACTGTAATATTGAAATTTGTACATATTTTTATATTTTTTCTGAATGAGCTAGATAAAGAAATGAGAAGCCAGAAGTCAAAGAGTCATGGTTTTTCACTTTGAATTCCCTGTGGAATACAAACAGTCATGTGATGAACTCTATAAATGATATCTCATTGATATGCATAGAGAGGTTAGAGAATGCAGAAATGAAGTAGTGAGGCAGAGAAGAAGGAGGAGCTGATAGAGAATCTGAGAAAATGCAGAGATGATGCAGGGCAGATATGAAGGTTGGTGCATAGCAGTGAAGATGGTATAGAATAGAGCTGATATCCAAGTAAATCAGCAAGTGTTTTTATGAATTAGTGAGCAAGTTGGAGCTTCTCTATCAAGTTGTAGCTTGATAGATGTCAGTTGTAGCTGACTGAGGTAGGAGCCTCCTATAGGTTGTAGCCTGCAGAAAATAGAGAAATTTGGTGCTTCCATATCAAGTTGTAGCTTGATAGAAGTCAGTTGTAGCTGGCTGAGGTAGGAGCCTCCTGTAGGTTGGAGCCTGTAGAAATAGTTGGGAGTTGGAGCTTCCTTGCAAGTTGTAGCTTGCAGAATTGAGGTTGGAGCCTCCTGTAGGTTGGAGCCTATATAAAATCAGTGGTGAGAGGGAGTTGGAGCTTGCCTTTGCATCACAACAATAATAAGATGTGGTTTTCTCCCTTATGGGTTTCCACTTATATCTATTGTCTATGTGCATGATGTTTATGTGTTGATATGGTGTATCTAACCTGCTTAAAACTTGCTGCTCACATATTTAGATTGTTGTTACATTATCTTAATACTTTTTTCTCACATATTAAGTTTGCTCTCATGTTAATTTGTTCATGAAATGAAGGTGTAAATAAGTTTTAAAGGAAAGTTTTAAAATACCATGAATGTGTTAAACTAATTCACCCCCCCCCCTCTCAGTTTAACTAAGGGTTCAACAATTGGTATCGGAGCTAGTTCCTTTGGTGTAAGCCTAATAGCTTGAAGGAGATCTGATTGAGTAATGGACTATCAAAATGTACCTGTGCTAAATACAACAAACTTTCCTGAATGGAGAGATAAGGTTAAAAAAGAATTATTGGATTATGAACCTGAGGTTTGGAAACTTGCATGTGATGGTTACTGCACAGACTCTCCCTCTTTGCAAGAACAACAGCAGAATGCCAAGGCAAATTGTGTGATTTATAACAACATTCATAACAAGGATCTTGATTTAATAATGGATCTAACCTCTGCAAAATAAATCTGGGATAGATTGCATTTCATGCATGGAGTAGACACTAAGGACTGCATTTTCAAGAAGGAGAAGAGAATTAAGAAGAAGAAAAATTCATGTCAAAAGGAAAATTTTCAATCAAATGAGGTACCTGCTAGTGTGAATGAAAGTAAGAACCATGAAGAAATTATATTTGAGGAAAAAGCCAAACCTGACACAGCCTTGACTGAAATAGAAAGATTGAAGAATGAAAACAAAGACCTGAAAACATTGGTGCAAATATGTGATGAGAAATAATATGAAGATAAGAAAGAGATCATTGGCCTTAAGACAAAACTTAAAGAAGCAAGGAAATTAGAAGACACTCTGCTACAAAAAATGAGAAAGAAAAGTCTAGAATGTGGGAAATTGGAAGAAGAAGTAGTGAGCCTGTGAAAGAAATTAGAAAAGGCCTAAAGAGAATTATTAATGAATACTCCTCAAATGAAAAGCTCTGGACAGTTGGACCAGATTCTAAAGGCTCAAAGGTCACCTCTCATGAAGGCTGGGATAGGATATGACGGAGAAACTAGTAAGTCCAAGGTTGAAGATAACAGGAATTTCATTTTTGTAAAAGCTGTAAAGGACAGTGACACAGTTCAACAAATTCCTCAGAAGTAGAAGCCAGCAAGAACATGATTTGCAGAGAAACAAACAGAAACAAGCAGCTACATGAAAGGATAGAGAATGAGAGGATGAAACAATTAGCTACTAAAGGCTCATACACTCCTGAGGATGAATTGAATAATTTTGGAAGATTTCAAGGAAGTTTCTTTCCTCCTATGGGAAGTATCACTTGTTTTTCCTGCCACAAACCTAGACATATTGCAGCATATTGTAAGACAAAGAAAATCCAGTCCAACCAGCAAAGGATGCAGAAAATGAGAAGAAGCCCTCAAGCAAGCAAATGGAAAAGACAATCTTTCCCCAGGTACACAAATCATTTCCATGGCTACTGTTATGCATGCAATAATTCTGGACATAAACTTGTTGATTGTAAATTGTATTAAAAAAGGGGAATAAAATATTATACATCAACTCAAACATACCTTGGAAAAGTAATATGTTATGTATGCCTCAAGCTTGGTCACAAAGCAAAGGACTGTAATCTGCCATATACATTAAAGAACTCTAGACAAATGATGGAATCAAAGCAAATCAAACAAAAATATGAATCTAAAATAAGTGCAGACATTATGAAGAACCCCAATAAAGTATGGAAGGAAAAGAGAAAGGGGGAGCCTATTATCTCAATAACATAATGAATCCATCATATTCTTAGGGGAGCTGCTCTAGGAAGCAAAGCAAATATCCAACCAATGATAGATATGAAGCAACATCCCAGGGGAAGAGAATTTCATATGTAGTCCCCACAGAAGTAGTCTAAGAAGAGCTCCATGAAATGAGGACCACTATAAGATTAGGAAGGGAAAGGAAAATTACTCTAACAGAGAACTATAGAGGAAGAAGATCACCTGAAGCACACAATGGCCAACAGGTTGATGGAAGGAGAGAAAGCAGCAAGCAGCCATGATGATAGAGGAAACATCAACAATGAACATGTAAGCGAAGAAGACATCAGCACATTAAAGGATGATCACAGAGTGCATCATACTGCTAGAATTAAAAATGAATCACTTAAAGAAGAATGAGTAAGAAAAGTGCCTATCATGATTATGTCATTACATCATCTATAAAAAGTCCTCTTGAAGGACTAAAAGTAGATAAGTGATAAATCTTTGAGTGATCTGCCCATGAAGATGCCTAGTAAATAAATTGAAGATGTCTTCTCGAAGATCATTATGTTACACAGTTGAATTGTACTTAAAGCAGCAATGATTCTAGAGCAGTCTTAGAAAGGAAAATGTAGTGACATTCCTTTGAACAGAATGACAGAATAAGCAAATGGTTAAATATGCCAAGATCAAATTCAGGATATTGATGACTGTTGGTGTGAACAGTGGAAAGCTCAATAGTAGAATTTATGAAGGATCTCTTAATTATGGGTTAATGTGCAAGCTGAAGTGAAATCTCTGCATGGTTTATCAACGTAGTATCAATTGGTATTTAGGTACAAGAAGCATGCCTATCAATAGAATACCAAGTGTTATCAGTGGAGCAGCAGTATGGTACAGGTCCACAGGATCAAAGGATTATGGAAAAAGTACATCAAGGTAAAATTCCCAGCATTATGTGCATTCATCATGAAAAGGTCAGTAGCAGTGCTAAAGGATCAGTATCTTGTTTACACTTGAAGGATTATATTGAGCATTGAAGCAATATCTACTTCTATACATAACTACATGCCTTCCTAAAGTCAATACAGATATCTTCAAGGCCTCTTTCTTAAGATCATTCATAACACCATGTGAAGTCTGTTTGCTGAGATTTAAATTAAACATCTTGAATATGTTTTTGTGGAAGATTGTCTTGATAGAACAGTTAAAATATCTTAAGTATGAAGGACTAGTTGATCATTGAAAAGTATCCTCAACATAAAGGGCTTGTTGGTAATTCACCATTTAAAGAGAGAGTGATCATTGACATACATACCCCTTATGTCATAAATAAATTGCATGGTTGATAAGTGAGACTGACCAATACATTGAATGTATCTAGCCTCAAGGGTTTGTTTTGAAAGTACAGTGTGCAAGCAGTAAAGTCATTTGGTCTCTTAGATTGAAAGATATCATCTAATCTCACAATAAGTTGTAAAATCTACCTTATTTCATTGATCACATCAGTAACAAGTACCTTTCAGCTATTAAGTGCAATATCATTATCAACATCCTAGCTCATATCAGCACCAACAAGCAGGAAAGGTTAACCATGGCTGTAAAATATATATTGGCATCATCATCAAAATTGAATAGGTGTTGTACTGCAGAAGAAGAAATATTCCATCTACAATCTCCCTCAACAGATATGGATTTCTGATGAAGATAATACTAGAGACTGAAGTATATTTGAAGCCTTCTCATTATTTTAGTTTTGATCCAATCATGCATCTCTGATTAGATAAGGCTAGTACAATTTTTTCTATGAAGTGTCATTATCTTCATTTCAGCGTTATACAAATGAAAGGAGTCTGTGCTTTGGGATTGTATCAAATTATAGTGTATATTCAAGATCAATAATCCTCAAAAGTGTTCTCTCAAAAACTCTTGTACACCAATCTGGAGGCCTAAACACAACTCAGATAAAAGAAATGCAAAGATAGAATCTACACTGAGAAATGTGCAACGCTTTGCCATTGATTTCAAAAGGGGAGGAAAAGCAAGTAACAGAAGAAAGGGTCTTCTAAAAGGCAAGCAGAGGAAGACTTGGAGGAAGCATTGGATTATTGGTGGATGTGTTTCCATCAATGCCAAATGGGGAGACTATTGGAAATTTTGTCATTGATGACAAAGGAGATGGCAAAGGAGGAGCACCTGAAATAGCAACAAGGAAAAGAGAGAAGAAAAATAGAAAAAAGGCAGAGGCAGCAAAGAAGTAGTAGAGGCAGCAAAAGAAGCAGAGAGGTAGTAGAGGCAGCAAGGAGAGAAGAAAATTAGCAGGGAGGCAACAGTAAGAAAGCATAAAAGGAGCATAAAGGAGAAGACAGGCAGAGAGGTAGCAGAGAGAAAGCAGAGAAAGCATCAGACAAGGAAAAGAGGAAGCCTAGGCAATAGATGAAACAAAAGGATTTGTTTCAGTATTATATGGATAATATTCTATGTGAAAGAGGTGTGGTGTGAAAAGTATCTGTGCATTAATGATTTATTACATATGTGAGTCCATCAGGGTTTATAAATAGTTTTGAATAAACTATATGGCAAGGGTTTTATGGTGTTCTACAAATAATTGATGAAAATCCATAATCTGTTCAGAGACAGAGTAGCGAGGGAAAGGGCCATCAAATTGAAGATCAGGCCAACATGAAGTTGTAAGTGAATGCGTTGAAATTGTTCACATTTATATATTGATAAAGAATTTTTTTATAAGTTCTGTGTGAAAATTAAATGTATTCCTAGTCGAATTTATAAGGAATATTTGAGTTCTATGGGAGTTGTGAAACTCTACATTATTGGTTTTATTGGTAGCTCTGTGTGAAATAGAGGGTTTATATGCTTTTGTACTCATATCGGTTGGGAACGATCAATCACTGAATGGATCGATCCTATTAGAGAAAGTGGAACCGGAATATAACCCTTGAATACCTCGATTTGGTTGTAATTAATGAGGAGTCTGCACTTCTGTGTTTTGATGGGAAGGTTGTTAAGTCTGTTTGTCTGAGCATGTTGAATCCTGTACAAAAGTCTGTTAGGAGTCAAACTCTGCTCTGTTGTTGAAATCGGTAGAAGCGATTCATACTCAGTAGAGAGTAGCAGCGTTTAATCTTGTCAAGAATTGTGTTTAGATCATGGCTCGAAGGGGATAAAAAATGCGAAATGAGAAATAACATTGAACTGTGTGTTGAATGAATGCTGGAGGGTTTAAAGCCTGAACGGAGCACTGTGCATGTTAAAGACCAAACCGTCAGATCGAAGTTATAAAGTTGAAAGTGGAACCTTGAGTGGAGTAATGAAACTATGATGTGAAATAGTAAAACCGGAGTTGAAAACCCAGCGGGTTCACTCGATTCAAAAGTGGTAAATAATTTTTATGAAAAAAACACGATTCCACAAAGTGTTCAACACGTGGCAAAGAGTGGTAATACAAAACCGCTCTCATCACGTTTTTTTGGGATGTTAACGTCTGGAGAATAAAAAAATGAGAAATCTTTTTATAGTTGTCGGATCGTCCAAACCAATGCGATGACTCATCAACCATCGGATGTGAAGGGCAGTTTAAAGACTGGGATGCAGTCCATCGCATGAACTTGGAGCATCAAACGACATGCACTTTCATAGCGTAATTGTCGCTGGATGTGTTAGCGGGAATGCGACAAGCTTGGAGCCGTTGGATGGCGAGGAGAGTTAATTGTTGGGGCCGAATGTTATAATTTTTTGGGGTTTGAGTATTATTAGAAGGGCGAAAATGAACCTCATAGGAAACACGTGAAATGGGCCAGAACCTTAATCTATGGTAATTGATTGGGTTTCAATTAAGGCATGGTGAAGTGTTTATGTTATTTAATGGTTCAATAATAAAGTTCGAATATTAAATAGAATCTCCATAATGGCGAGAACGAAAGTTTATTTCATTGGGCCATTGAGTTCTTCAAATATTAATTCGAATGTGCATTAATGGGGTTGGATGATAGGATATGTTGAAATATATGTGGGCCTGAATAATATTACATGTTGGTGTTTGGGTTTAATTCAAATTCGATGATAGAAAACATTCGTATTGATATGGACGAAGTCATATAATGTGAATCGAACATATTTGAAGGGAAAAGTGTGGCTGGAATAGTGATAATGTTATTGGTAACAATTAGCAGTGGACCCAACTTAAAGGAGTGTAAGTTGTGGACTATTATAATAATATGCTTCGGCATTATTATATTAGGAAAGGTTTTTAAAGAAAATAAATGCTCCAATGTATGTTTTTGATATGGGGTTCATAACTCTTGGTTAAGAAAAGCTCCAGTGTTTATTTAAAATTGCCTAGATCAGAGATAGCAACTGGGTTGAATTGTTTTGATAACCATCATATGTGAAAAGAAAAGCCTCCGCATACATTTATTTAATTTCCAGCACAGGGAAAATGAATGGAGAGGCACTCTTATATGCACAAGACTTTGAGATTTATTTGGGACTGATCTTGTAAAGTGGTATATATGCAATAGATACACAACTGCAGTGAAAAATAGAGTATACAGAGCAGTTACATGACTACAGTAGATACACAATTGCAGTGAACAACAGAGGTATGCAGAATAGTTACCTGACATCAACTAAAAAGACAAAACCAACAAGCCAAGTGCTGGAAAGAGGACTGAGTGAAATTGATGTATGTAACTGGAAATGTAAATGTTTAATTGATTTTATATTGTTTTTTATGAAAAGGCAAGTCTCTGGTAGGAAAAAAAACTCCATTGTAATATTGAAAGTTGTAAATATTGTTATATTTTTTTTGAATGAGCTGGATAAAGAAATGAGAAGGCAGAATTCAAAGAGTCATGGTTGTTCACTTTGAATTCCCTGCGGAATAAAAACAGTCATGTGATGAACTCTATAAATGATATCACATTGATATGCATAGAGAGGTTAGAGAATGGAGAAATGAAGCAGTGAGGTAGAGAAGAAGGAGGAGTTGATACAGAATCTGAGAAAATGCAGAGATGATGCAGGGCAGATATGAAGGCTAGTGCACAGCAGTGAAGATGGTACAAAACAGAGCTGATATCTAGGTAAATCAGCAAGTGTTTTTATGAAATATTTAGGAAGTTGGAGCTTCCCTATCAAGTTTTAGCTTGATCGATGTCAGTTGTAGCTGACTGAGGTAGGAGCCTCATGTAGGTTGTAGCCTGCAGAAAATAGAGGAATTTGGTGCTTCCATATCAAGTTGTAGCTTGATATAAGTCAGTTGTAGCTGGCTGAGGTAGGAGCCTCCTGTAGGTTAGAGCTTGCAGAAAATAGTTGGGAGTTGGAGCTTCCTTGCAAGTTGTAGCTTGCAGAATTGAGGTTGGAGCCTCTTGTAGGTTGGAGCCTCCTGTAGGTTGGAGCCTACATAAAATCAGTGGTGAGAGGGAGTTGGATCTTGCCTTTGCATCACAACAATAATAAGATGTGGTTTTCTCCCTTATGGGTTTCCACTTATATCTGTTGTCTATGTGCATGATGTTTATGTGTTGATATGGTGTATCTAATCTGATTAATACTTTCTTCTCACATATTTAGATTGTTGCTACATTATCTTAATACTTGCTGCTCACATATTAAGTTTTCTCTCATGTTAAGTTGTTCATGAAATGAAGGTGTAAATAAGTTTTAAAGGAGAGTTTTAAAAGACCATGAATGTGTTAAACTGATTCACCCCCCCTCTCAGTTTAACTAAGGTTTCAATAGAAGAGTGCTCCTTCTTGGAGAAATGGCCTGCATATACATGGTAAAGGAGTGCAAATAATCATGAAGTAAAACATCATGCACATAAATATGTTCCTTACCATAATATCTACTGATACAAATGGAGTGGTCCATAGATAGATCCCCTCTCATTCCAAAAGAGGAAAGAGGTGGTTGTGATAACTCTTCCATAGAGCTATGTATCTCCTCCATCTCCACATGATCCATGCATCTCCTCAAATGCTGATATATCTCCTCTTTCAAGCCTTCCCATGTATAACCCTCCATTATGGTTTTGTAGGCTCTCATGGAATAAGTGTGGCTAAAGAGAAAATCTTCATGTGCTCTTTCTAGTAACTTCTCCTTGACCTCGGAAGCTCTAGATAAGAAGATCCTACCATGATAATAGATGACTTCAACTTGGACTGAATATCCCTCCTCTTGAAGTTGGTGATCAAGTATCATGCATGTAAAAATATCCTTGGAATAATCTTCCAATAGCTGGGATTTCCAATAGGGATCTATCCTCCATAGTGACAGCGTTGATGATCTATCACAAAGAACATTTTTCATATGGTTGTCCTTCTCTTTGACACCTCCCATGCCAAAGTCACATATTGGAAGGTTGTCATCTTCCCCATGTTTCTCCTTTCTCAGCGCAGAATCTGAAATGAGAGTGGGGAATGATGATGTTGGGAGAATGTCTCCCTCCTCCTTGAGTCTACCCAAGAATCGCAGCGTTGTATCATGACCTCCCAATGCACCCACTCCTCTTGGATCTATGGGTGGTGCATCATGATGTGAGACATCCCTCACCAAATTCTAATCAGGTGGCCTCCTAGGTGGTTTTCCACAAAAAAATAATGTCCCATGGGTCAAAGTCATGTGCATAATAGATGGGACTATTAGGTACTTTATTCCACTACACAAATCCATCTCTATTTTTTGTGTGGAAGTTTTATGTGATGGATATGTGTGCATTCCCTTAATCATCTGACTTTTTCCACTCTTTCTATCCACCCATTCCATCTGCAAAGTCTCCCAATCTGTGGTGACCTTCGCAAAAGTAATCAACCATTGCACACTCAACATCACACTGTTGTCAAGTATGTCAACCACAAAGAAGTGATCAGTCAATGTATATGTCCCCATGGTGATAGATAAATATGGAACATAATGCATGCACTCCATAGTTTTAGCTCCTGGGACCAAAACAGAAAATTCCTCAAAATCATCAGTGGGTATTGCCCTCCTCTGCACTAGTTGGCCATCAATAAAGTTGTGGGTATCCCCACTGTGAGTCAAGACTGAAACCCTCTGATCTTAGGTGGAACCTCAAACCCTAAAGGTCAAGTACTTTGGTACTCCTCTAAATGATGTAAGAGCCCCTCCAATTGGAGCAAATCCTCCATTCCTATCTTCTGATGGTGATGGATCATCTCCTATTGTGCTAGCATTGTGACCTCTTTTTGGTTCCTCTTATTCTTCCTCCTCATCATTTGAGAAGACCTCTATATAATGTGCCTTTCCTGCTGCACATCTATGTTCAGGTGCCCATGATTCTTGGCATGTGAATCAAAGCTTCCTTCTCCTCAAATCTCTTTAGACACCATCACTAAGAGGTACTTTACTTTGGCTCTCCTTTGAAAGAGGAGCCTTCTCATCTTTTCCCTTGGATGGAAAAGTGGAATTTAGCTGAAATGTTACCTTTGCTTTTGGCAAGGCATCTTGTAGATCTCTAGCCCTTTCAATGGTATCTTTAAGGTTAGTGGGCTTGGTATACTTAACCAACCCATGAAGAGGTTCTTCTAACCCATCAATTAACATATAGACCCTTCTTGTTGTACATAAATCAGGAACCATAACAGAAAGTTTTAGAAACTCAGAAATATAAGTTTCTAGATTACATGATTTTTTGAGCTTTGCTAGCCCCATGAATGGTGCCTTAGGATATCTTCTATTAAACCTCTCCACCAACCTCCTTGTGAACTCTAAATATGTAGTCACATTGGCATGACCCAATGTAGACAAGCCATGGAACCACCAATCATGTGCTTCACCCTCAAGGTGCAGCGCTGCTATCTTAATGGCCTCCATCTCTGGTACTTTGTTTAGCTGGAAGTAGATGTCAAGCTTCTCTACCCATGATTTGGTAGTGCATTTTGATGACCCATCAAAGTTGGGTAAGAAAAATTTGCCCATAGTTCAGTGTAGATCATGATTTTGAATGAGTCCTCCACCTCTATTGTGATGCCTGGGTCTCCTATTGTCCTTGATATGAAAAAATTCTTGAAAACTCAAGTGATCCTTGAATCTCTGAGATTGTGACTCATACTCCATGAAATGTTCTTCAATATTTTCTTGTTCTTGGAACCCTTCATTTCCCACTTCTAAGAATGTAGGAATTTTAGAGCGTTGGGAAACTTGTTGTTGCTTCACTAGTTGATCACTCCAGTGATCAGAAATTTCGGAGCCTTCACCATGAAAAAATACTTTAGGGGATTCCTTGTATCTACCCATCCTCATCTCCTTTATTTCTATAGCAATGTCTTGCATACTTCTGAGAAGTAGCTTGGGATACTCCTCCTCTTCATCTTCTCCTGATAAGGGGGTCTTACCCTTGTCTTCTTTATCATATGTATAGTTAAACTTCTGGTTTCTTCTTCTGAGATACCTCTTCTCTCTATCTATGAGAGGATATCCTTCTTCTGATGACATATTTGCTTTCAAGATGCACAGACTAAGCCAAGATTACAATCTGATACCACTATAATATTCCAAATGAGAAAAGCAGGAATATAGTGCAAAATACAAGGAAAGCAGTGTAAAACATCACATAAAAACATGAGGAAAATATAGATACCTTCCATTCATCATAAAATCAGCATATATGTATAAAATAATGGGCCACAAAAAATGTTACAAGATAGAACAAGCCTCCAATAATGAAAACCCGAAATAAGAGGCGCTGCTATTAGGTCATAAAAAGGTATCTTTTGAACACCTAATTAGACTACATTAATCATCAATCCGGGAGCGACTTTTTATTTCAAGAGTGTACTCTGTCTGAGGCTGCAATTAACTAAGAGTAATGCTATGAAGATGTAGTACATAATATTAAATACAAGAGTAAACAAATGCTTGTAAGGAAATCTAATTACAGTGACATAAATGAAAATTCTTTGAAATCTTAACTACATCAATCTGCAAAACATCGATTAGGGATACAGTAGCAATAACTCCTTCCCTTAGAAATCGATGCAAGATAACCAATATGGGAACTTGGAAGCAATAACAAGTGTCCTCTATAGTTGGTGATCTTAAAGCAATCGAAATGAAAGCAAACTCAATCTTCGTGCTAATGAAAATAACTGAAAGGAACGAATTTTGGAAAGGAAGAACAACTTGTAATTCCTATGCATAACAATCGTGACTCATCTATTTGCTAATATGAAGCTATGAATTGGAAGTAAATAATAAACAAAAATGGAACAACAACATGAATTGAACAACAAATATAATTCTAACGCAATCAAGCAACTAATCACCACAATCCAATCCTATCAAAAGCCAATGCTATAACAGTTAATTATAACAAATCATAAGCTAATAGAACAACCACTAGAATCAGATATAGAACAACAAAGCTTTTATAACAACAATAAGATAACTGAACAACGGATGTGCTTCTTGCAAAGGGTAAAATAGTAATGCAATTAGTTAATGAATCTGTATTCAATCTCACAGTGGTCAATCAACTCCGTAATTGAAAGAAACGCTACACACAACTTCACACAACAGTAAGCAAAGATTAAGAATACAAACAACGAAGTAATTCCACTAGAGTTGGGCCCTTAGCGCCAGTGAAATACTGCCGGGCTACTTCAGAATTTAAGAAATGAAGTGAAACATGTGTTTAATATTAATTGAACATAAAGTATTACAGAGGTTGTTCTCTCGAAACCGAGAGTCAATAAAACATTACAAAGGAAACGTGTGAATATGAGGATTTTCGACCAATCTGACTGACTGACTTCCTCCCTTCATCACTAAAGGACATTGCTTTATATATCGAATCCTGACGGACAAGACGAGGAATAAGATGAGTTTGAACAGTGATCCCTCAGGATCAAAGGATCCTGAGGGATTCGCTCCCCTTCATTTTGTTATCATCTTGTTTACTCTGACCGAGGCCGAGCTGTCCCCTGCCTTTTCTTGGCAATTCATTCGGATCTCCTTGCCTTTGGCTGAATGTGGTTCAACGCTAATGGAGCAGCAGTTACATGGATCTCAGCCTCGCCTTTGGTACAACTATTCACCTCATCTAATTCCTGTTTTATCAACAAAAATCAACCTTTAGTCATATTTTTACAATGAACATAAACCTTTCCAATTTTATCATAATTATTATAATAAATTACCTTCCCAAGGTAAAAAGGAGTATGTCGATAGTAAAAGAAAGAGAAGATACATAGTAATTTCATATCTTTTTCATTGCCCAACATACCCCCCTGCTTAATCTTTTTCATGTCCTCATGAAAACTATAGTTCACATGGAGAGCAGTCAAAGAATAAGCCGGATAAGGTTTGTCATCGACAGGTCTAAAACCATGTAGTGCAGCTAGTTCCTAAAAAACATGTTCTGTCTGTCCTTCGGGGAGTTCGTAAATAGCTTTGTAGTATGGAGCAGGATACCATGCAATAGGGCTGCGGAACCTACATCCTAACCAGAATGGTCCCTCTTTTAAAACGAGATGGCTATAGGAAATCAAGCGGTCTGCAGCTAGCCCAAAGTTTCTATAATTAAATGGTTCCCTATTTTGCACATTCTAATTGGAGATTCTCCACCAGACGTTAGCTGCTATATAAGCTTGGTTTCTAATGGATGAGAAATAATCTGTCCCATTCAAGATAATTGATTTTTGGACAGGCCCCAAGGCTTGGGTAACGCCTTCCTTAGTCATCAATATTTTCTGCCTAGCCCAAAATTGAAGTGGGTTTTGAGGTTCACTCCTGACCCATAGATCTAATTCATTTTCCTACCTTTGAAAGGTGTTATAGGCTTTAAGCCATTTTAATTGATTTACAACAAAGGAAATGAATGCCTAAAATTGAACATCTCCAACAAAAGGGCTAGGGTTTGATTCACAATCATTTTCAAGTATTAGATTATGCAAGTAAAATTCACACAAAAGGTGCTGTACTTTGATCCCATAAAGTTTGCAGCATGATACAAAGTCATCTATAGTTTTTAGCTCTATGGATTTCCCTGCCCTAACTGCCTTAATATTTAGCTGTAAATATCTTTCTAGTAAAAACAAAGCATAGTTTTTGGCAGGGCATCTACAGGCTAAGACATCAGTATACAATGAGCAGAGAGTGTCCATTCGATTGTAGGCTAGTTTTAATTGGTTCATTACCTTGTCAGCCTTTTCTTCTGCTTTTCGACACTTTTCGTGAGCTTCAACTTCTGCTTCATGGATAATTTTCATTTGTTGCTGCAACTTCTGATATCTTTTTCTTGGGATGATGTCATCTTCCAATCTCTGCCTTTCAATTTGAGCCTGTGCCAACTCCTCTTGGAGTCTGGCCAGTGTCAGATCACTAAAAGTATGCTGACTACTAGATTGCATGTTTTCACTTAAAACAGGTCCCTCTGGAACAACTTGGGGTGGAACAGCCATTTGCTGCTCCATATCCTCATAGTTAGGCTCAGGCATGGCTTCTTCTGTAACTTGGGGGTTCCTATTAGCGGTCACCTTTCTCTTTTTCGAAATTCTCTTAGTGGATATGCTTCTTCTCTTTGGGGCTCGCTTTCATTCATTCCTTGCAAAGCTTTTCAATCTCAGTTGTTTTCCTCCTCTTTTTTAATGGAACAGCTGTTCCTTTATCTGAACCTGTTTTCTCAACAGGGTTTTGGTCTATATCAGCTATGCCTTCAGTTAAGTTCTCTTCTTGATCTTCTGCTTGGGGTTCTTCTTCCACATTCATATGCCCTTGGCTAAATTTTCCAGAAATCATACCCTCGGTTGACTCTGCAATCTTCTGAGGGGTTCTAAGTTGAGATATTACTTCGGTATTTTCTCGTTCATGCTTTTTAGGGGAAGCAACCCTAGCTTCTCTAGGGTTTTCTGTTTCATCCAAAATTTCTCTAGCTGTTTCTTTGTCGATAGCAGAGTGCTCTGGTAACTGATTAATATCAATATTAAGGTCCAAAGGGCTATGAGGCTGTGCATAGTCACTCATATTGGCCAGAATTTGGGCCAGTTGGTCTTCCTGTAAAGGGCTTACGGTAGCATTTTCGGGAGGCTCTGTTCCTTCTTTGTCACTGCCATGGTTGTCTTTGTCCTCCTCGCAAGTATGATAGCTCCCTTCTTCCTCATCCGAATATCGAATTTCTCCTTCAATTTATTCTTCCTTAGTATTTCCTTCCTCTGCACTGGATTGTTTTTCACCACTAGTGTGGTGAATTATTTATTCTTCGTCTGAGTAGCGAATTTCTTCTTCCATTCCCTCTTCTTCATTGGTACGAGGGTTTGCTCCCTCCAATTGTGGAGGTTGTTCATCCTGTGAGATGCGCAATTCCAAGGGCTAGCTACTACTACTCAGAATTCCTTCCAACATACCCCTACTTCGCTTTGAACGAAGGGACTGTCTGTGATTTGATGGCTCAGCTATTGAGCCAACCATTATTTTCTATTTCTAGGCAGGTAAAGCTAACCCTCCGTCAATGGAGAATATAAAATCTTCCCAGCTGGTCTCTTGCTGGGCAAGGCTACGACTCACTATTAATCGAATTAGACAATGGTGGCTAACCACCATATCTGCATGTTGAGCTTTCCTTATGCTACGAGCGATATCATGCAACAAGGAATTTAAAAATGTAGGAAAATTGACAGTGCATTTCTATTTTAATACAGCTAGCAGCTTAAGGTGGCGAGGTCTTACCACATCTTTCCTTCCGTCGCACGTTATATAAGCTTGCACAATATTGGCCAATTCTGTCCATGGTTCTCCCAATGATGCTGGTTGAACCCCTTTACCTTTGACAACCAATGTCTGTCCATCATCCTAAAAAATCTTCATGGCCTCTCGAATCCTAATATTTTTTTGCGTCCATATAGTTCCTTGCGCTGGTATGCCCAACACTTCTGTAATTATTTTGTCGGATACATCTATCTGTCTTCCTCTAACCATGGAGGATCCTTCCTACAAGTTCTATAGAAATTCGGTGGCCACTTCTTTGTGGGGTTGTTGCATCCTCATGAAGTATGTAATCCACCCCAGTCTTTCCAAAATTGCTTGTGCAGCATCAGAAACGACCAACACCAGCGGCTCACTGTGGATTGGCCGTCCTCCCATCGTTTCTGCACCCTGTTAGCTCTTTCCTAACACACAGTGATCGTAATGGAACGACACAACACAGTCGTTTAAAGTTTTGTTATTCCCTAAAATGAAGGGATTTAGTTTGCATGCAAGGTAAAGAAATATCAAAATTTAGTCTGCATGCAGACATCCGCCCCCCCCTAATCGATGGTAGGTCACCCTCAACCGTCAATTGAGAGAAACCGATGTGGCACAACAGTAGTACAGCAGGAAAAAGCAAGCGTAATTATGATACATTCACTCAAATTATAGCAATTACTGAAATCAATGTGTGTGATAAATTAGTAATAGATAGAAAATCATTTTGTAATGATTCAAATACGAGGAGAAGGGAAAGCATAAGATAAACATAAGTACAAATGCGTTATTTACCACTTCAAACTAATATGATTGATTTGTAATGATTTTCATGTATAATAGGTTCGGAATGAAAAGTAAAGGATTCATAATTTCATTTGATATAGAGATATAGGAAAAAGGTTGAATATAACTATTGATGTGTATAAATGTGACTCCAATACCATCAACAGACTCTGTTGCCCACAGGTGTCCATAACTTTGATAGAGTTGCTTTCTTACCCATGGAACCACTGTCCTTTATTTATATTGAGGAAGTGCTTTGTTGAATGTCATGACGAAGGCCATTATGCTGGCTTGGTGACCAGATAAATCACAATGCCATTCACCAAGAATAAGTGAAAGGTGGGTAGGCCGGCTCGTGATGAGACCTCCTGTTCCAAGGACTTCTTAATTTGTTCATTGGACCATATCCCTGGTTTGGTGGCCATAATGGGAATTCCACTTCACTAACTTCCCTATGATCATGGTAGGCTGGCTCTTAATGAGACCCCCTATCCTCCATCTGTCAAATCATAAAATTATTAGTGAAACACATAAATATTTTTTCATATAGCTCTTTCCTAGTTATTCATAAAGGATGGCTCATCACTTCTTAAGAGTAGGGATGGTGGGAGAAGTCTGAACATTTCAATAGAAAAGAATATACCCTTATTCCTATTCCATAAATCAAAGAAAGTTATAGCATATGGGAAAGAACCAATCATGATAAGGATAATCAATCAGATTAATTCAATAGTGATAGAATAGCAAAATTATGTTATTGATCATGCCCCTTTTCCCTTTTTCTTATCATTACTTAGACGATTTTCATGAAAAATGACGATTTCTTTTGATTTTCCGATTACAGTAAGCTTTAATTTGTATGATTGTATATAAATGATATGTTTTCTCTTAGAAGAGTGATAAAAAATTCTTCAAAATGCTAATCTAAAACAAAAACCAATCCACTCAAAAGGTGTTGTTCCTTTAAAAAGAACAACAAAAACAATCTGTAGAACTGATATTCCTTTCGAAAGGAACAACAAAAAACACTATGCGGAATTGTTGTTCTTTTCGAAAGGAACAACAAAACTCAAAACAAGCGAAATAATCAGATTTTTTTGGAAAAAAACATAATTTCATGAAACAAACAACAAAAACGAAATAAACAGAAAATTAAAAAATGAATTCCCTAAAGCAACAATCAAGTAAATGGACAATTCTTTATGTACAAAAATTAAAAAAAAGGAATGATTTAATAAACTGGTGCCGAGGAGGAGTTATCCCCTTTAGCGAGAATTTCCATAGTAGAGTCTTCCCGTAACTGTTGGTAAAAGGATTCCCGAGTAAGCGGTTTGTGATACAATCCTACTCGATGACCGTTTACCTTAAAGGAATGTCCATATCCATCAATGGTAGCTAATGTAATAGTGCCATTATCATGCACTTGTTGTATTTCATAGGGTCCAAGCCATCGTGTCTGGAGTTTCCCTGGAAAATCTTGAAACCTAGAATCATATAGGAGTGCCCAGTCTCCTTCGTGGAAGATATTTTATTTGATAAGGGCGTCATGCCATTTTTCTCTCTGTTGTTGAATTAACGCCGTGTGCTGAAGAGAAGAGAGCTTAATTTCATCTAACTCATTAATTTGCTGCAGTATTTTAGCCTGGGCTTCATTTAGATCTAGACCCACCTTTTGAGCTGTTCTTAATATTTGAATTTCAAATTCTATTGGAAAAATGGGTTCTTTTCCAAATACCAATTGGTATGGAAAATATCCCATGGTGGGTCTCCAAGTTGTTTGATATGCCCATAATGCTTCTGGCAATTTGTAGGCCCATTCTCGTCCGTGTGAGGCAACGGTTTTTGTCACTATAGATTCAATTACTTTGTTCGTGCTCTCTACTTGGCCATTGGCCTGTGGGTGATATGGAGTTGTAATCTTATGCTGAATGTGATAGCTTTGTAGTGTTTCAGCTAATTTATTACCTACAAACTGTGGTCCTCCATCTATGATTATATCCCTTGGGAGGCCATATCGCACAAAGATTTGAAAAAGAAACTGTATTACAGAATCCTCTGTAGCTTTTGAGACTACCTCAGCTTCGACCCAATTAGTGACATATTCGGTTGCACCTAGGATATATGTTTTTTGGTTTGAGGGAGGGCTAATAGGGCCAACAAAATCAAGTGCCAAACGTTCAAATGGTTTAATCACTAGTTGAGGGTTCAAAGGCATTTCATCAGACTGCCCAGGGCGACTTGCCCTTTGGTAGCTATCACATGCCTGCATGAATTTTTTGGCATCTTTAAAGATGGTAGGCCAATAATAGCCTGTTTGTAAAACCTTATGGGTAGTTCTATGATCTGTGAAATTCCCGCCACATTGGCCATCATGGCATGCTTTCAAAATATCATATACTTCGTCCTCCCAGACACATATTTTTATTTGCATATCTCCCCCTGTGTGAAATAGGTAGCCCCCAATCCAAGAGAATCGAGTACTACGTTGTATTATCTGTTTTCGTTAATTAAGGGATAGATTTTTAGGTAATTTACCTATTGCCAAATAATTTGCTATATCAGCATACCACGGTGTTCTGACAGTAACAACGAACAAATGTTCATCTGGGAAGTGGTCTTCAATTGCTTCTGTATCTGTTGGCTTTGGCATTCTTGACAGAAAGTCAGCTACAAGGTTCTCTTTCCCTAGTCGATCTTTGATTGTAATGTCGAATTCCTGCAGTAAAATCAACCATCTTGTCACTCTTCCATTTGTAACAAGTTTATTTGCTAAAAAATTAATGGCAGAGTGATCAGTATATAGTACTACAGGATACCCAGTTATATAATGTCTAAACTTATTTATAGCATGAACTACAGCTAAAAATTCCTTCTCAGTCACAATATAATTTAATTCAGCAGGGGACATATTTTTGCTAATATAATAGATTGCATATGGTTTCCTTTCTTCCTCCTGTCCGAGTACTGCTCCAATTGCTGTGTCTGAGGCATCGAATGAAATTTGGAATGGAAAATTCCAATTTGGGCCCCTCAGCACCGGGGCTGTTGAAACAAGATTTTTCAGAGCATTAAAAGCATTATCACATTTATCTGTCCAAATGAAATCAACATTTCTAGTTAGTGCATATAAAGGTGCAGCTATTCGAGAATAATGTTCTATAAATCTTCCATAGTAACCAGGAAATCCAAGAAAGCTACGTACCTCTGTTTGTGTGGTGGGTGTGGGAATTAACAAGATTATTTGAATTTTAGCTGGGTCGACTTGAATTCCAACTACTGAAATATAATGCCCTAAGATAAATCCTTCGGTCATCATCATAAGACATTTTTCATGGCTTAGACAAAGCCTAGTGTCTATACATCTTTGCAATACCTTTTCTAGATTTTCCAAGGTAGGCTCAAAATCATCCCCATAAGGTGTAAAATTTTCCATATGTATTTCGAGACCTTCGTTTATTAAGTCTGCAAAGATCCTGAGAATGGCCCTCTGAAATGTAGCAGGAGCATTGCATAGGCCAAAAGGTAAGACTCGGTAGGAAAATTTCCCCCATGGACAAGTAAAAGTATTTTTTTCTTGGTCTTCAGGGGCAATCTGGATTTGATTGTACCCACTGAAGCCATCGAGGAAAGAAAATAATTTCTTTCCTGCCAATGTGTCTAATACCTAGTCAATGAAAGGAAGGGGAAAGTGGTATTTCTGTGTTACCTTATTAAGTTCATGATAATCTACACATATTCTCCACTTTCCGTTCTTTTTTGGTACCACTACTAATGGAGAGACCCATTTTATATCAGATATTGGGTATATGAAATTAACATCCAATAGTTTTTGTAATTCATCTTTCACAATATCTTTGAGGTGAGGGTTTAGTCTTCTTTGGGGTTGGCGAATGGGTCTTGTGTTTTTTTCAATATAGATGTGGTGTGTACACAATTGAGGGTCAATTCCTTTCATATCGGGGTAATCCCATGCAAAGGCTGCTTTGTATTTTCGTAATAATTGGATAAACTTCTCTTCTTGTGCAACAGTGAGATTTTTGTTAATGTTTAGATTTTTTCCCGGCTAAATTTCTACAATCTTGCTATTGTACACAGAAGTAGTGGGTATTAATTGATCAGGAATGTCTTTCAAAGGATCTTCTTCTTCTTTATTATCAAATGTTGCATTGATCATGTGACATTGTAAATGAGATCTGGTTTGTGGTTTATTAATGAAACTATTAATGATATCATCCTCCGTTTGATCTTTAAAATCAAGAGCATTTTCTATAGTTAGAGGTGATCTCATATTTTCCATTAGATATGATACAGGTTGTTTTTTTGTTTTGATTATTGATAGACTTGGCTGGGCTGGGGGATATAAAGCTAAATTCTTGACATAGTTTCCCCTTTTTATTGTCATGTTGCCTTGTCAGCATCTAATATAAGCATCGACAGTTGCCAACCAAGGTCTACCTAAAATTAATGGGTGTCCTTCTAGGCGGTTCTTTGGATTGATAACCAGGAATTCAGTAGGGTATTCCCAGGAATCTACAGATACCATTACATCTTGTAGTGTGCCTTCTGATTTGACTACCGATCGGTCAGCCAATTCCAATAAGGTTGTTGTTGGTTCTAGCGATGTAATGCCAAGTTTTTGACAGGTGTTGGTTGTTAGGATATTGATTGCTGCTCCCAAATCAACTAAGGCATTTGGAAATGATTGCCCATGGATTTGGACTATCACTATAGGATTTCCTGGGTCTTCATATTTTACAGGTGTTTCCATTCCTGACAATAAGTCAGATAAGGTACCGACTATTTGGACAGTTGGATTGGTGGATGTTCTCCTCTTTGGCTTCTTTATGCATAATTCCTTAATGGTTTTTGCATATATAGGAATGTCTTGGATAGCTTGGAGGAGAGGAATTTTTATACACAAATTTTTTAATTCTCCCATAAGATCAAAATTAGGATGTTCTATTGGGCATGGTATGATTAATCGTTCTGGGAATGGTGGAGAGGAAGTTATTACTTGTTGTTGATTTTGTTGTTGAACTTACTTCTCTTTCTGTATTGTTTGTTCAACAAGTAATTTATCTTCAATATGAACATTGTTGTTTCTCTCTATTTCTACTATGCGCCCAGACCTTAATTGAAGGTCATTTCACTCCCTCAGTTCAGTTTCTAATTCTATGGGTTTCATTATTTGGACAGACTGAACTGGCCTATTGTTTGGGTTTGGGTTGGGCTGGGCTGGGAGTTGTGGTCTTAAGTTGGTATGGGGGTTTGTGTAGGGAGCTGGCAGTGTAGGTTGAGAGAGAGGAATTGTTCCAACTGGTTGATTTGTAGGTCTTTGCCAGTTTTAATGCCAGGCCTGACTCTGGGAAGTAGAGGGGGACCATTGTGTAGGATTTTTCCAAAACGGTGGGCAGAAAGGAAAGCCAGGCCAATTATTTTGGTTTTTTTGATTTGGCCAAGATGTTGGAGGAAATGGCTATTGTGACCAATTGGGGAAAGGTGGTTGGCTTTGCCACAGTCCACTATATTGTTGAGCATTGTATTGAGGAGGCTGAAAAGAAGAAAATGGATCATTTGGCATACTTGATTGTCGTGGCTGCCATTGTCAGCGTTGATTAAGCAGACATACCACTTCTGATTCTTCTTCTGCCTCCTTATAAACTGCTTTCAGATCAGGAAGCGAGGGACACCCTTCTGTAGGGTGATCTTTCATGCAAATGGCACAGACTTTGGTCACATCCAACGGGCACTCCTTGTGGCTATGTTTCTTCCTGCATCTAGGGCAGAATATTGCCAAATTTTGTTCTGCTTCTGCTTGCTTTTGTTTGGCTTGCATAATATTGAACTGCGTTGTTAGAGTCCCAAGGATGTCTGTCTTAAAATCTTCCAGCAGATTTCCAATCTCTGCACGAGTCACACCTTCATTAGAGGTCTTATTTTCCCTTGTAATCATATCACGTTCTGCTGATTTTAGCCTTGTATTGCCCCTCAAACTCCTGATACACAAATCAATAATGTTAGGATAAATTTCCTGATATATATCACCTTTTCCCATAATATTCAATGTTTCAACCCCTTGATCTTTCATTCCCCTAATTAATGTGGTTTTCAAAACATTATCAGGTAAGGGAAAAGATGCATAAGGGGATCTCTGAAGATTGTATTGGAACTATTCCACATATTCTTCCAAGGTTTCATTTGGTTTTGCTGTCATTTGGAATATTTCATCTTTTAATACTCGAGATCTGCAATAACCTTGATACTTCTTTAAAAATGCATCTTTCATCTAATCCCAATCAGTTATGACACCCCAATCTAATCCCATAAACCATCGTAAGGTTGCCCCTTTTAATGTTGAAGGGAATAGTTTTAATTTTTGGGGATCGATGGTATAATAATATCTCCTACATAGCACATCAAATTCAAACAAAAACATGTATGGATCTTCTAATGTTAAGCCATGAAATGTGGGAATATGTTGAAGGGGAATGGACTTCATAGGCGCATTGACTGCAATATCTACTATAGGATATTGCAGTGTAGAGGTTTGTTGGGGTGTTTGCTAGTTCTGATTTTGGTTCTGGGCCATTTGATAAAAAATGTGCCAATATCCTTTTGGGATCTCCAAGGAATTTCTAGGCCGACGAGCAGGGATAGGAATGGTTTTGACAACACTCCCTTTGTCTGGAATAATGAGTATTCCTTGTTGTCCTTCTATTTGAAATGATTCTTGGTTTTGAATAAGTTTAACATCACTTCCCTTATCTGGACTGCTTATTGTTTGGGCTATTTCAATAGGAGATTTTGGGTCTCCGGTTTCTCCTGTTTCCCCTTCTCCTTCTCGGAGATTGCTAGAGTTCCCTTCTTGAGGGGAACTTATGCAAGGATTCTCAATTTCTTGGGAATCTTGCTCAATTCCCTTTGTTTGACTGTGTATCTCAACAAAGGCTTCAGATGGTGATTCTGTAGCCTGAAGGGAAATAGTAGGCTGTCTAGAGATAACTTTTCTAAATCCTACTGATGGCTGAGATTCAGTCCTTTTAAGGATTTGTCAATAAAATTTGTTCGCCCAAGGGTCACCGATCCCTTAGGTTTTTCAATTTTAGGAGGAATTTTGTTTTTCTTAGTTGGTCTATTCATTCAAGAAAACAAACCTTCATTCCTACCTAAAGAAAGAAGCTTACCTGCTTCCGCTGTGAAGTGGGCTACGAGCAAGTGTGTTTCTTTCCCAGTGCGCAGGTTCTTACCTTCCATCTTTAATACCCAATTCTTCACATGCAGAATAAAATCAGCTGTGCATCACTCCTTTGAAATGGCATACACTCTCCCCAGCAACGACGCCAAATTTTTGGGTCATAAAAAGGTATCTTTTGAACACCTAATTAGCTCACATTAATCATCAATCCGAGAGCGACTTTTTATTTCAAGAGTGTACTCTGTCTGAGGCTGAGGCTGCAATTAACTAAGAGTAATGCTATGAAGATGTAGTACAGAATATTAAATACAAGAGTAAACAAATTCTTGTAAGGAAATCTAATTACAGTGACATAAATGAAAATGCTCTGAAATCTTAACTACATCAATCTGCAAAACATCGATCAGGGATACAGTAGCAATAACTCCTTCCCTTAGAAATCGATGCAAGATAACCAATCTGGGAACTTGGAAGCAATAACCAATGTCCTCTACAGTTGGTGATCTTAAATCAATCGAAATGAAAGCAAACTCAATCTTTGTGCTAATGAAAATAACTGAAAGGAACGAATTCTGGAAAGGAAGAACAACTTGTAATTCCTATGCATAACAATCGTGACTCATCTATTTGCTAATTTGAAGCTATGAATCGGAATTAAATAATAAACAGAAATGGAACAACAACATGAATTGAACAACAACTATAATTCTAACGCAATCAAGCAACTAATCACCACAATCTAATCCTGTCAACAACCAATGCTATAACAGTTAATTATAACAAATCATAAGCTAATAGAACAACAACTAGAATCAGATATAGAACAGCAAAGACTTTATAACAACAATAAGATAACTGAACAACAGATGTGCTTCTTGCAAAGGGTAAAATAGGAATGCAATTTGTTAATGAATCTTTATTCAATCTCACAGTGGTCAATCAACTCCGTAATTGAAAGAAACGTTACACACAACTTCACACAACAGTAAGCAAAGATTAAGAATACAAACAATGAAGTAATTCCACCAGAGCCGGGCCCTTAGCGCCAGTGAAATACTGTTGGGCTACTTCAGAATTTAAGAAATGAAGTGAAACCCGTGTTTAATATTAATTGAACATAAAGTATTACAGAGGCTGTTCTCTCGAAACTGAGAGTCAATAAAACATTACAAAGGAAACGTTTGAATATGAGGATTTTTGACCAATCTGACTGATTGACTTCCTCCCTTCATCACTAAAGGACATTGCTTTATATATCGAATCTTGACGGACAAGACGAGGAATAAGATGAGTTTGAACAGTGATCCCTCAGGATCAAAGGATCCTGAGGGATTCGCTCCCCTTCATTTGGTTATCATCTTGTTTACTCTGACCGAGGTCGAGATGTCCCCTGCCTTTTCTTGGCAATTCGTTCGGATCTCCTTGCGTTTGGCTGGATGTGGTTCAATGCTGATGGAGCAAAAGTTACATGGATCTCAGCCTCGCCTTTGGTACAATTGTTCGCCTCGTCTAATTCCTGTTTTATCAACAAAAAGAAACCTTTAGTCATCTTTTTACAATGAACATAAACCTTTCCAATTTTATCATAATTCTTATAATAAATTACCTTCCCAAGGTAAAAAGGAGTATGTCAATAGTAAAAGAATGAGAAGATACATAGTAATTTCATACCTTTTTCACTACCCAACAACAACATTATTTTATTAGGATACAAATAGCTATAGATTACACTTTAGATCTAGAGCAGATAAGTGCATGAAAATTCAGATCTATAACAGATCCATACACTATATAGGCTCCTCTTTAGAATCCCCTTGGGGTTTTTAGCATTACACTATGTACAACTTGTAGATCTGAGATTTAAGTCTACAGATCTACAGAAATATTCAGATCTAGAACTGGATTTGATCAGATATGAAAAAAATATAGATATCCTCCAATGGATCTCCAAAGTGAAGGGAAGATCCCTAACACTTGAAAACCAACTCTCCAGATGGTGTGCCAAAACACCCTGCAAATGCACCTACAAGAATAACATAGATCTGGAAGTAAAACTGTGCCGTAGGGGTCAAAATGTGGTTGGCCACATGCCAAGATGAGGAAATGAAGCTCAAGACATCCAATACTCTCCACCAATGGATTAGAAGCCTCCTCCACTGAAAAGGAGCACTGAGATGGCCTAGATATGAGAAGATCTAGCCTACACTTGCTGCAGCTTGCAAAGACAACCAAATCCTCAACAAGATCTGCATTTTAGTTGAAAGAAGAAGCTTGGCCTTCAGCCAGATAGTGGAATATGCAACACAAACTCTCCCAAGAGCTACTTAATGGGAATAGGTGGGATTCCCGATCAGGAACACCCAATGCTAAACAAAATTTGCAATCTAGGCTAAACAACCAAAGAAATATATATGTCTAAACATACAATATATTCAGAAATCCAATATCATCAATAACCTTCTAATGCTTCCATCCTCTACCTTTTATAAGTTAAGAGCTTGCAAACCCTAAACCACTTCCAATGAGATCACTTCTTTCACACAAGCCATCTCCATCTAAAGCTGCGATGTGCATCATTGATGGCCACTCCTCTAAGGCAGAATTTTATATTTGGTCAATGTTGACCCAGTCAAAATATCCAGCCCCTTTCACACCTAAGGGTGCTTGTTTTAACAGCCAAGATTTAGCCTTTTTCACATTTGGCATTGATCTATTATTTATTAGGGAGTATTATGAACCTCCTTTGCTATTTTATTCTTCAAACAAAGAAATAAAAAAAAAAAAATATTCCAATTATCTTAGGACTAATTGGGAATATTACATATGAGCAATTTCTGCACAAGTTATGGTTTTGTGTGGGAGGTTGCTAGAGTCCTTCGTTGGCATTTTCAGTGTCGCGCCTCAAAGTCACGAATTCCCAGATTGAAAATTGAATGTTGGTACATTAATATGCCATATACTGCACCCAAAATTTTTGCTCCATTTCCGGGGAGGTGCTTAGGGGATAAATCTTGGTGACTTGTTGCACTTTGGTTTTCTTTTCACCTAGTTTCTCTTGCAAGTTTATGTTCTTTGAATTTATTTATTTTCGACATATCTTGGTTATTTTTAAGTTTTTTAATTTCTCAGATGCTATAAGAAACCCCCCTATCTATTCATACATGTGATGAAAAAATATACCAATCAACCTGTTGAGCACAGGAAAATGGTATTTTGTGGAATACTCCAATGAGAAATTTTGATGTTTTCGCAGAGATTTACAAACCATCCAATGATGAGCTCATAAGTGAAAAAATCAGTATTTTGATTGAAAATACAAATAATATTATGAATGTTTTTATTTTGAAGTTGGATGATTTGTAGGAAGAACAAAAAAAGGATGAAGAACCACTGCTAATATATTGTGCCAACTGTATGAAGAAGCACTTGCTTGAAAAATTTCCACTTAGTAGTTTGAAAGTTTGTAGAGTTTGTGAGGAAGGTCACTCAAAAAAACATTTCCCATCACTACCAGGATTAACTCAATCGCCAGGTATAACTAAAAACCCATGATCATCTAATACTTGGATTAATGCTTATTTTCCTGAGTAGGTTCCTCAACATGTTTATGATCCTGCATTTTCATGGAAATATTTTAATATTCCTCCAATTATACATACTAATTCATGGCCATAGTGGCTCTCTCCTTGGCCCTCTTCTTCGATTCAAATATCCCCATGGCCTCAAGAATGTTTTAGAACCTCTTCCCTAGGGTAGTGTTTCATGAAAAATCAACAACAACAACCACAATTTCCACTCAATGCACTACCAAGTCATCCTATTTCATGGTCCCAATTACCTGTGAAAAATTTCTTTAACCCTAACCCTAATCCAATCCCTAGATCTAACCCTAGTAAAAACCTTAATATCCACCCTAATCCATACCCTAGCCCATACTCCAACCCAAACCCTAGGCCTAACCCTAGTCAATACCTTAATCCAAACCATAGGCAAAACCCTAATTCAAACCCTAATCCTAACCCAAATCCAAATCCTAATCCAAAGCATAGTCCAAGCCTTAACCCAAACCTTAGCACAAACCATAACCCCCCTAATCCAAACCAGCAGGTTGCACAACAATTTGAAACACCTATTCTTCCCGATGATTCCCTTATTGAATGAAATTTTACATCTTCCATATTGGGGAACAGAGTGAATTTGGATACTTCCCCCATTATCATAGAACCTTTACTTTGGGAAGAAGCCTTGATTCAAAGAACATTATAGGAGAAATATATAATTTGAACCTATTCTAAAATTATTTTTGAAGCTAAAAAACCTAGATTTTCCCTTAACCATTCTTTCAATCTGAAAAGAAGATATTTGAGCCCGAAATTGAGGGATTTTTTATTTTTTCTTTCACCAGATTCCTTATGCCTCCAAGAGTGTGATTATCAAACAATGGAATACTTTCATAACCTAGAGAATCATAAATATGTGGATCTCATTGAATCCTGGTTTCAACAAATCGTCAACATGCCTTATTCCCCCATCATTCAACAACTCTTGGTACCATATCAATTAAAGAAAATAGTTGCTCATACTCCAAGATGTTTTGAAGTTTATTATTTAAAACTGAACGTGAGTATATTTAGCATTATGTTATGCACATGGATAAATTGGAAATTCTCCTACAATTGTAGGAGATCCTCCTCTCTCTAAATTAGTGTATGGTAGTATAAGAGAAATGAATAAAAATGTCATTTGAAATAAAATTGTTACTAAAAAATTCTTGAAAATGCAATTGCTAAGGCACAACTATTGAATTCTCTATCACCATGAACTCTTGTGGTAAGACTTGTCAGAAGTAATTCACTCTTAAAGCATTATAAATTATAAAGTGACTTTGATTATTGGCCAAGATTATTCAATGGGTCAGTTAGGGAGATGTTTATTTCTATATTTAATACTTTCCATTCATAGGCTTAACAACATAATCATAGCATATTAATTATAACAAATTTTAATCCAAGAAACATTTTTAAGATTCTCTTTGAAGGTATTGATGAAAATCATCCTATGGTGGACCACATCTATACAACCCCAATTATCTCTCATGAGAACCCTAGCATGATCAAATCAAGGAATATTTCAGTCGTTATTTGAGATGCTTTCTTTAAAATGAGTCTTTAGGGTGGCAAAACCAACTAGTAAATATTCATAATTAAAAAAATTTCACACCATCCCATGCTCTTAAGGAGAAGATTTTCCTCCTCGCCTATTAAGTAACCAATCTAAGGTTAATTATAATCAAAGTTTTTTTAACATAAACATATTAATCAAGGAATAAGAGGTCTCATTATGAGCCGACCTCCTATGATCATGGGTCCTAACAAGAATGAAATTACCGCTACTGGTAACCAAGCTAGGGTAATGGAATTTAGTTGAAAGCTGGAAGATAAGAGGTCTCATCACGAGCTAGCTTGTGCATTCTTGTTATCACTTGTGAATGGAACTGTCGTTTGATGGTTACCAAGCCAGGGCATCGACCTTCAGTTAATTCCCAAATCAAAGTAAGCGATTTTAAATGACTTTGAATCTATATCTAATAGGTGGGACATAAACATTTTGTGGGGTTAAAAGGAATCCCTGTCAAGGTTATAGACGGTTGCTCGCAGTAGGGCCATGCTTGTTGTATTAAAGTTAATTTTACACTATGATTTACTTGGTTGTTTTTGTCTCTCCCTGAACTCATTATCACATCTCTTTGAGAATGGATTTAAGATCCTTCTGGTGTTATTATTTAGAGTTGTATATTTTCAAATAATTTGGTTTCTATGGATGTGGGACCCTTAGTGTAGGTGATTCACTTTTCTTGAACAAGAGGAGATTCAACTATATGCTTGATTAATGATAATATGATAATCTCGGGAAGGTATTGTTTTGTCATTTTTCTTTTTCCCTATTTCCATCCATTTTAATGCCTTGGATTTCAAATAAAGTCATTTCTATTTTATAATAATGAGGTTATTGAAAGTGAAGGCCTGCTACTTTGGAATACTCTTGAGATGGCTTGAGGAAATTTTTATTGTTGAAAATTTTATGACGACACTATCCCTACAATGAAAACATTTTTAGCATTCCTTTTGTACTCCTAGAATTAGTTACTCTTTTCGAAATAATGAAGATCAATCTTGACATCAATGAATCTATGGTCGAAGGTTTTTTTTTTATCTTATTGATGCAAAGAGAGTCAACATCATGTGGAGCTTACCTACATTATAGTACTCAATTAGCCCTATAGTTTAGGTCAATGCAAAACGACTCTAATAGAGAAACCCTAGCCCTACAACCTTAATTAACTTTGGTCTCTGTCAAAGGTTTTGCTTGCATGAGGACATGCAAGATGATCAACATGGGGGAACGTTAGGCCCCAGAATTGTTATGTTTAAGTCACATTCTCACCCTATGATTAATCATGGTTTTCATTGTTATTACTATCATTTTGGACAATTGTTGGGCTAGTATCTTAATCTTGGAGCAAGATTAGGTAATTATTCATTATTTAACCTAATTCCTTTATTTCGATAAGATTTGCATCAAAATGATTATTTATGATGGTGATTGTTTTGTTTCAGGAAGACGTATGAAATCATGATAAAAGATACACATGCATCAAAAATTAATTGTACCAAGTTCTGTTCCTACACCAACACTCCTACATTAATATTCCTGCACCGATTTGGGGCTTCCACATCTCGTCACGCTTTCGGGGAAAACTATGATATCCCTTTTTTAGAAATATCACAAGTCTGTGCCAGATATGGAATTCGGGGGAATTTACCGGATATGTCACCTTCTAAAGAAGGGTGAGATCCGGAGGCTTTCTGGCCCTTTGCAGACTCTATCTACAAATATGTGAAATTCCCTAGTAGGAATAGCTAGCAACCCAAGCCTGGAAAACGCATTTCCCAGAAATGGAGGCAGCAGGATTTGATCCCTGGTCTGGGATCCCTTGAGATATAACTGTCTGGAGCTAGAATCCTGAAGTGGACTCAAAGAAAATCCTTCTAGGAGCTTGAGACAAGCCTCCTTCACCTGTATCTTCAGAAAAAGGCCCAATGAAGAGGGCTGCAACAACACTTTGCTCAACAAAGGAAATGACTGCATTATTACTAATGAGCCATTTCATAAGAAGATGAAATCAACCTTCAATTATATATGCAGCAGGAAATGTAGACAAACTCTTGAGAAATCTATTACTCGAAACAAGTAAAGAGCCTCAATGAGACATGTGCATGGAAATGGAGAAAACACTGCCTGCATAATATTATTATCAACTAAGACTGTGCAGTCTATGGAGGTACTGAAGTAGTAAATACATGTACATGAATGATACAAAAATGTAGCTCAAATAAAGAAGGGGGAGCTAGGCTTCTACCCTTGAAAATACAATACAACAATCCCTTAAGGGGATTGGATGAAAACTAGACAAAATGGAATTTTTACCAAAATGCTGGAGTTGTTGGGCAGCTGCTACAACTCAATAGAAACTGGAAATTAAAGGAGCTTGCTGAATGTGATTCCTTTTCTGAAACAAATCCTTTATTCAATATTCTAGATGAAAGGCTGATCCTTTCATTGAAGATCTCACCACCCACTGAAATGTTGCAACCCTCACTGCCAATGCTCTCTATGAACTGCGCAGTCAAGGAAGAGGGATGCTCTTCTGCTAATGGAAGTGATTGGCCTGATGCCAATGATGATGAATTGAAGATCAAAAACTCCCTCACTGATATCCCAAAGGAATGGAGGCTCCCTCCTCTGAAATATAATGCTGGAAGTGGTGTTGAGAAACCCTCCCCTACAACACCCAGCAACACAACTCAACCACCAATGGAGACTGCGCTGGAGCTGAATGGAATGCTTTGGCCTCAAGCCAGAATATGGGGAAAATGAAGAACAAGTTCTTCCAAGAGCTACTCAATTGAAGAGATGGGATTCCTGCCCAGGAACACCCAGTGCTAGCAGCACTTCATCTCAGCTATAAAGCTAGAGAATGCACTTGTCTAAGAAGACAAGCAAAATGATAATCAAAAGCATGAATGAGAATGGTTGCTTCGTTCTCCTTTTAAAAAAATGAAAGGTGCTTTGCCTTGGGCCCCACACCTTAGGGTTTCCTCTCTAGAATTATCTCCTCCTCATGCAAACTACGTTGGCCCACCAAGGGAATCTTATCTTCTCTATCTGCGCAGTCACTTGGCTTCTTCTAGAATTATCCACCTGCAAGTTGTCTCTTTTCACACATGGGGTGTGAAATCCAGCTCTTTATTTACCCCTTTTCACATTACAAGGGTTCTTTATTCATATTTTTTTTATCAATGGGTTTTCCTACCCATTTATTCTTCTCCTAAAGCAAAAACAAAAGTTTTTAATGTCCCACAAAATTTTGGGACATTACAAAAACCAAAGATGGTTATTGTCCAAAATGATGTTCTAACACCTTCGCTGAGTTTGATTGCACCCAGGTCACACATGTGGGTCTCTAGAAGTAAATCAACAAATCTGCTCAAAATTCACACAACTTTCAAACTGCCATGTTTGACTCGATTTGCGTGCATATTGAGGAGAATATCGAAAATTTGATAAAATAGGTTTTTTTACCTGTATAGAAAATTATCTAGAACCTAAACCATTTTCCAATATTTGCATTGGTCTAAAATTCACATGAGGGTCTTTGAGGAATTTTTATAAAAAAATACTATTTTTTCCAGAATTCTAGGATCTTGCCAAGATTTTCCAGAAAAATGGAAATTTCGTATCGAACATATATTTAATTGATTAGTCAATGGTTGTACTAGAATTATAGAGATAAAAAATTGTTGGGATCCAAATTTCCATCTTATTTGCAAAATATTGGCTTGTCTAAAGGCAAATTTGTAATGTAAAATAATTATAAAAACAGAGTTAAGCTAAAGAGCAAGACAACAAGAAATTTTTTGTGCTCTCATGATGCTAAGCTGAGTGTTGGGGGTCTTCCCCTTCCTCAAATAGACTTGGAGCTGGATTACTAAGCTCAGGATGCAATGAAGGACTGAAATTCATTAATATAAGTTGAATGTCGGGTTCATGAATCTCATTTTCATTTCCTGTAATGATAATTTTGCTCGCATAAGCTAAGAATCTTCCTTAAAGGGAAACAAGCTGGTTGGCTAGGGCCCAACCAAATTATCTCATTCTCCCAGTTTAATGTGTTGTGTGCTAGGTACAAGAATGAATGGTGTGTGGATTTATTTTTAATGGTTATTGTGAAAATTGGTAATGCTCTTATGTGTTTACCTTTTTCCGCAAAGTGATATCAGATCCAAGGGTTTGCATGTGTTGGGTGTGTTATTTTATTTATCAAGCATTGTTGTTTAGTTTTATTTAGCACAAAAATCTATCTTTTTCTGAGAAGATTCCTCTCTAATTTTTTTTGGTTTATTGATTAGGGTAGCAAGGTTTGAATACTGAAGGATTTTGTTTAACGATTTATTTACAACAAGTGTACTCTGATCTATATAGATTGTAACTGTGCGGAGGAGTTATCCTACCAATGTAAACTATTAAATTCATACCACCTTCCTTACTATATTAATCATTCGTTACTAAAGGGTACAAAGTATAGGAATCGTTGATCATTACTACCCGGATTTAGGACTAGAAGTTAAATCTTTTTTATCAATGTTGAATTCGTTTATGCACAGGGTATTCTTAAAATAGTATATAAGTTTAGAGAGGATAAGACAAAGGAATATTTTTAAGTAGTGATTTTGCATTTAAATACAAGAGTTATTTTTTTCACTAAGATTGATGGTTTCCCATTTATTTTCACCAGTTACATTTTCAAGTTGCAATTCGTATTTGATTTGGGATTTCTTTCATTATCACTCGAGCTAAAGTTTTCCTTTCTGCACTTTTGAATTTATTTTTTGGAAACAAAGTATTTCGATTTTATATATTAAGGGATGAATTACGATTTTTGAATAGGTTCATTTTGGTACAGGAACAAAATTTCCATAATAACATAAACAAATTCACTCTGTTTTCCTAGTATAAGAATCAAAGTACATGAATAAATCCGCTTTTTGAATCTTTTGAGTTTTTCAATTTTCTTATTGAGTGGCATGAATTATGAATTCATTTATTTTTCCAGTAAAATCTTTTATTTTTATTTCCTGAGTGATATTTCAGTTTCCGATGTGGTATGTGGTGTCATTGTATTCACTAGTCGTGTGAGCAATTTCTACACAAGTTAGGGTTTTGTTTTGTAGGTTTCTAGAGTCCTTCTAGCATTTCCAGTGTTGTGCCTCGAAGTTCATGAACTCCAAGATTTACAATTAAATGTTGGTCCATTAATATTCCATATATTGCACCCAAAAATGATCTCATTCATAGTAGAGATCTCTCATTTCCTCCTTCTTTGATTTCTAAGTTCTTCCATTTCTCCGGTGATATGGGATTCTTCCCTTCCTCTTTTGTTGTTTTCCTTTTTGAGTTTAGGGAAATTTATTTTGTAGTGCCCATATTCAAGAAAACCATAAAATTGAATCTTCAACATATCCTTATTGTTATTTTTCCAAGGACCAAACTTTCCTTTTTTCCTAGCAATGGAATAAAATGCTTGAGAGTTCCCATTTGATCCTATATTGTTTTTTTCGTTGAACCTAGTTTCTTCAATATTACAAAATGAAAAAATTTAACTGTGTGGGGTAGCTTCCTTATTTCCATATATGCTTGATGTAAAGTTTCCCCATTTCTCTAGTAGTGCATTGAGTACTATCGTGGTCATTTCTTTATTAAACATTATTTTTCCCAACTCTTATAGTTGGCCTTTTATTTTTGAATCCTTCATAAAGTATGAGACTATTCCATCTTCCTTTAAGATATTCATTATGTATAGCTCATTTCTCAAGGATATTACTTCTCCAACAGTACTTACGCAGAACAGGTCTACTAAATTCTCATATATTTATTTTGATGTATCTAACTTTGCTACAAATGGAATGAGGGGATCTTTTATGGATTGTATGGGAATCATTTGAACCCTTATTTCCCCTTTAATATGCTTTGATATATCTTGAGATTCTTCCTTTGGAGGCTTAGTGATTGATTGCTTAACGTGTTCAAGATTTTTTTTTTCTATGAGGATAAAATCCATCCTCTTATTTGATGCAAGAAAGTTTTATGACCCAAATAATTCGTTGCTTTCCTTGTAGAATGAAGTCATTTTGATAGCAGATCTAGTCATAAATATAAAGGTACTTACTTTTCAAGTTAATATTTTTCTTGATGACAATATCTTCAAATTGATACCTTCTTTATTTTGATGATGATGTTGATAAGAGAAGATGTCTTGTTAGCTCAAGTAGAGGGAGATCACTTTTATTCATTGATGATGTTGGCGATGTTTCTTCTTGCTTCCTCAGATGATAGTGTATAGAGTGGCGACCTTCCCAAGATACTTCAAATGTAAGGTATTTATTTTACTGAGTGGATGATGGGTCCTTAAGGTATTATTTAATTTGAATATTTTAAACTTCCCAAGAATGCTTTAATTGGAGAAAAATACTTTAAATGATCTAGGGTTTTGAGATCTCCTTTTTGTTTTTACTTCTAGATGGTGTGATCCTTGAGTATTCCTTCTGAATTATTCTTATTTTTTTAGACCCTTATGGATCCCTTCTTGTCCTTGATGTTTCTTGAATGATCTTCTTGTGCTTTGTCCCTTGATTTTGCTTCTTTAAGTTTCCTTTACTTGATGTAGTCACCTTAACTCTGATACCATGTTTAGAAATCCAAGGGAAGCTAGATTAGGTTATTTCTCTTCTTATTATAACTGCTTGTGAAGTATTTTTATTTAACTTGATTAACTTACTATTTCACTTGTTATTTTTATGTTCTTATCATCAAAAAAATACCAAACCATAAAGAAAAAAGAGACAAGAGGACACAAGATATAGGTGATCATCCAGGGTCAAAACCTCTCCAATATGAGATAAAACCCCATAGTAATTCTTCTCTTGTTATAGGAATTCAAAAGATGAATTCTAATACCTATGACCCTTGATCAAGACCATCCAATACCAAGTCAAACCTTTCCTATTTGAAGAGATTTCCTTCCAACAAAATCTTCTGTAACTTCAACCTCCTAAAAGATTCTTCTACAATTTCAGCCTCCAGCAGTTTCTTCTGAAGAAACCCTAGTTCACATGTGTGGATAGAATATGGATAAATTTGCATCTTTTCTCCTTCGCTTGACTGGCCTTCTCTTCCTTTTCATTTCAGATTTCACATAAGGATACTCGACTTCAAGAATTTTGTTTTTGAATGTAGCAATGTGATGCGCTAATCTTCGCAAGTGTGGGGAATATAGCCCAGAAAACATACCTAAATATGCTTCACTCTACCTTCCTATGTCTCTCCTTGACTTTGCTAGATATTAGGCTTCCTTTTCTTGCTTGATCAAATTTCTTGATGAGTGATCGGACGCTTCCTTGAGAGAGGCATAGTCCTCCTTTATATAGGCTTCCTAGGAACCCTTAATATGACGACATGTCCTTATAGAAAGGCCGACTTGTCCCTTGTGAAGGTTGAATTGATCTTTGCACCATGATGAGGTATTGGATGATATTTTGACTCAACTTTGACTCAAATATTTTTATTTACAATATGTAACATGACCAAATGGATCTTTCATACATGACAATGACTTAATTGACTTTATGAAAAACCTAGAAGTACTCAATGGGTGTGTTATCCATGATAACACTTAGAAATAGTTTTTGAGTCAATTGGTCAAATTAGCTAGGGTTTTAAATTTTCTCAAAATAAAATAACATGTACAAAATTAAATTTTCTCATATAGTCAGTTTGTAGGGTCAATTTGAGTTTAAATGGGGTCTATCATGTAAGTTAAAATCCAAATTTTCATGTGTCGTTCTTATTTGGTCATGATTGGCATTTAGAAAGTTTCATATAAATTCATAGCAAGTTCAGTTACGAAGACAGAGTATTTGCTACGAAAGTTCCTGAAACTTTTGCAACAAATCTGTCACATTTGCCACATGTTTCGCTACAGAACTCTGCAACCGTTACTAATGGTAGGTTTATGTTAGGTCCCTATATTACTAGTATAGTCCCTTATTTTTGTTAGTGTAACCCCCTTATTGTTATTTTTGTACCCCTGTAACCCCAATATTGTTATTATTGTGCCCCTACATTATTATTGTTAGGTCGGCTAGGATTATATTGTGACCTATGGACTCCTATATATAGCAGAAGGTTTTTTCATTTGTATCAGCCAAGAATTGTTCATTTACGTAATGTATTGGAGGTTTCCCCCTCGAAGTGGCTGATTTCTAAGGTATTTATCTCCATTTTCTTCTACTTTTGGATATGGTTTCATAACATTTGGTATCAGAGCTTTCGATTTTAGGGTTTCGCTGCTCCAAAAAGGTCATCGTGGAATTTTGATATAAATTTTTTTATACAAAGGTTAAGAAGCTAAAAATTTTATAGAGCGAAGAAGAAATTTTGAGGAACGTCGTGTAAAAATTTCAGATCTTCGTTCACAACATTTTTGGAGATATGATCTATTGAAGTTAGGGTTTTTTTTCAGGCTCCCGAATTTAGCATAAACAGGTCATTGTGGAATTTTCGCTATACATTTTTTTCAACGAAGGTTCAAAAGTTGAAATTTGTAAATAGCGAAGCCGAAATCCTGTGGAACGTCATGTAAAAATTTCAGATCTTGGTTCACAATATTTTCGGAGATATGATCTGTGGAAGTTATGGTTGTTTCAGGCTCCTGAATATCATTGCAAAGAGGTCAACGTGGGAAAATTGTCATAACTCTCTCTCTGAGCATCGAATTGGATTTCCGTAAAAATTGGCCACAATTGCAAGGACTGTAGCTTCCTTTGTATCAATTTTAGAGCTGAAGGATGAAACAATAACACGTGGCACGCCATACAAGTTCGCTCTACTGAACCAGTCCATAATTAGGTCATTGTGGGAGATTGGGCATAAGTTTTCCTTGAAGAATCCAAATCAGGTCTGACCTATGGCATTTGAAAGAAGCTTCAGAGGGATACTACAGGGCTGAATTTCAGATATTGAAGATTTCAAATCATAGAGATAATTTAGCTTCAATATTGAGCTCCTCAAAAGAAAGAAAAAAGTGTGTATTTTTTTTCTTCAAATTGCATAAGTCTTGAGTGAAAAATCAGTTTGAATTGATTCCAAGGGCATATTGTACAATAGATATCAGTATTGGGTTCTAAAATTCCCCCTAAAAAGAATTCAATAGCCATTAAGCCTTTAGAAGGCTCTACTATGACTCATGAAGACAAAGAATGACAACATGACATATCAAAATTACAAGAGCAAGTGCACCAAATTTATCTCTTGCAAACAGAAATAAAAAATGAAATAGAAGTTTTAAAGAAAGACATGGTAGCTAAGATGGAGGGTTTGAAGAAAAGCATGGAATCTAAGGTGGATGGCATGGAAGCTAAGATGGAGGGCATGGAAGCTGGCATGGAAGCTAAGATGGATGACATGGAAGAAAACATGAAAAACAACATGGAAAACATGAAGAATGATCTAAAAGCAGACATGGAAGGTTTGACAAAGTTGATACAAGAAATGTTTCCTAATGGCGAAAAGATAGTAGAGGAAATTCATGACGAGAAAAAAATAATTGTTAATCGTGATTTCATACACTCTAATGTTGGATGGAAGAACCACCATATTCCAAATATGGATATGAGGAAGTTTGATGACAAGGATCCCGTAACATGGATACTTCATATGGAGCAATATTTTGATCTCAATAATGAGTAGAACACACAAAAGGTACGCGTTGCAACTTTACATTTATAACAAAATACATTTGTATGGTATCTATGGATTTTCTCCCATAAAAAAATGTCACTTGGTCAATTTTTATGAAGGGAATAATAGCACATTATGAGGATACAAAGAGCAACACCTTCTTTAGCCAATTGATAAATATAAAAAAAAGGGTTTAGTGGTGGAGCACATTGAGGAATTCCAAAAATTGAGTATAAGGGTAATTGATATTCCAGAGGAACACAAGATTGATGTCTTCATAGGGAATTTAAAGGATAAAATCCAACATGAAGTTCATGTTTTTTAACCTAATTCATTGGAGAAGGCATTCAGATTGGCAAGAAAAATTGAATGTAAAATTATGGCGACAAGGAAGCCTACCACCCACATCTGTAAATATGGAAGTGTTGCTACTCCTAGAATTCCATAACCTACAAGGTTGACAAAACAACAATTGGAAGAAAAAAGAGCAAAAAGGCTTTGCTATAGTTGTGATAGAAAATACACTAAAGGTCATAAGTGTGTTGAGAAGAAATTATTTTACATAGATTGTGAAGAGGAAGAAGAAAATGAACAAGAAACTTCAAAAGAAGAGGATATACACTAGGAACCAACGCTAGAAGAATAAGAAATGAGTCTGACCATATCGTGTAATGCATTGGCAGGAATTACCACTCCTCAAACTCTCAACATAGCAGGACATATCAAGAAGAAAAAGGTAATATTGTTGATTGATTCAGGTAGTACCCATAATTTTATTCATTGTAAGATAGCCAAGGAATATAATTGTTTCCTATACCCAACACCAAGATGTCAAGTAATGGTTGCCAATGGAGGAACTATAAATTTCTCTGGGAAATGCCATAATATCAAGCTAACCATGGGGGAATATGTATTGACTAGTCCAATGCTTTCCATTCCTATGGGAGGTGCTGATGTTGTACTAGGAGTACAATGGTTACAATCTTTGGGGACGGTAGCTTTTAATTTTCAAGAACTTTTATTGAAATTTTTTTCAGAAGGAAAGGAAGTCGAATTACGGGGTATTGCGGGGAAGCCAGGAAGGATAATAAGCTCTAATGTCATGACAAAGCTTCTAAAGAAAGAACAGCGAGGCGTAATTGCACAATTATGCTCACTAAAAGTTCCAACATCAAAATCATCTATTTCTGCAGATCTCCAACAAGTCTTGGACAATCATTCCAAGGTGTTTGAAACTCCCAAAGGACTCCCACCTATTCGTGATCATGATCATGCTATTCATTTGATTCCACGAAGTGTTCCTCCAAACATCAGGCCTTATAGATATCCTTACTTCCAAAAGAGCGAAATTGAACGTATGATTGCAGAAATGTTAGAGGCGGGTATAATTCAACCTAGTCAAATTTATTTCTCTGCTCCTGTAGTATTGGTACACAAGAAGGATGGATCATGGCGAATGTGTCCGGATTATAGGGAGCTCAATAAGCTCACCATTAAAGATAAATTTCCCATTCCTGTGATTGATGAATTATTGGATGAATTACATGGAGCAATTTATTTTACCAAGTTGGATCTTCGTTCGGGATATCATCAAATTAGAATGAAGACTGAAGATATTCCAAAAACAGCATTTCGAACTCATGAGGGTCATTATGAATTTTTGTTCATGCCTTTTGGCCTTACCAATGCACCTTCTACATTTCAGGGGTTGATGAATTCCATTTTCAAACCCTTCCTTAGAAAATTTGTGCTAGTATTTTTTGATGATATACTAATCTACAGTAGGTCTTGGAAGGATCATGTTCAACATGTTGACAGGGTGCTCAAACTATTGGAGGAGAAACAATTATATGCAAAAACATCCAATTGTTTCTTTGGAGTACAAGAGGTGGAATATATGGGTCATATTGTATCTCATGAGGGTGTTAAGGTAGACCCTAACAAAATTAAATCCATTAAGGAATGGAAAGTCCCCACAACCATAAAGTAGTTGCGAGGATTTTTGGGGTTAACAAGGTATTATTAGAAGTTTGTTAAGAATTATGGGAGAATAGCAGCACCTCTAACAACATTATTAAAGAAAGATGCATTTTCATGGACTCCTGAAGCAACTAAGGCCTTTGAACATATTAAAGAGGCAATGTGCCTAACACTGGTCTTAGCTACGCCATACTTCACAAAAACGTTTATTGTGGAATGTGATGCCTCACGAAATAGAATTGGTGTTGTTTTAATGCAAGAAGGAAGACCCATTGATTTTGAAATTCGTCCAATCAAAAGGAAGTATTTACGGAAAGCTATTTATGAGAAGGAAATGTTGGCAATACTACATGCACTAAAGAAATGGCGACCTTCCCTAATGGGAAGACACTTCAAGGTAAAAACTGATCATGATAGCCTTAAACACTTTTTGGAACAAAGAATATCTTCAGAAGAGAAACATATATGGGTCACAAAGATGTTGGGTTATGACTTTGAAATCATCTATAAAAAGGGGAAGCTAAATGTTGTTGCAGATGTACTCTCAAGAAAGGATGAAGCGGTGGAAGCATTGCTTTGTGCCATTTCTATTCTCCAACCAGATTGGATAACTGAAGCAAGGGATGAATGGAAGAAGGACAAATAAGTGTGGAAACTCATTCAAAAGTTACAGCAAGATCCTAGTACATCTGATACATTTATTTGGAAAAATGATTCCTTATGGTACAAATATCGCTTATATATTTGTAAGAATTCCCAAATAAAGTAAAATATTTGTTTGGAATTGCACACTTCTCCTTTAGGAGGACACTCAGGATTTTTAAAAACTTACCACAGGGTGAAGAAAGATTTTTTTTGGGATGGCCTTAAATCTGATATTCAAAAGTTTGTGGCAGAATGTTTGGTTTTCCAACAAAATAAAGTTGAGAGAATTAAGACCCCGGGTCTTCTACAACCTTTATCCATTCCAAGTTAACATTGGCAGGAGATTTCAGTGGATTTTATCACATGTTTACCTAAGTCTGAAGGAAAGAGTGTTATCATGGTGGTATTTGATAGACTTACCAAGTATGCACACTTTTTTTCATTATCTCATCCATTTAAAGCAAGTACAATTGATATTGCATTTATGGAAACAATTCAAAAGCTACATGGAAACCCAAATATTATTTTAAGTGACATAGATCCCATTTTTACTAGAAATGTTTGGACATAATTATTTTCTTGTTTGCGTACTCAACTAACTCATAGCTCATCTTATCATCCTCAATCCGATGGTCAAACTGAGATAGTGAATAAGTTTTTGGAAGGATATCTTCGTTGTTTTATATCTTATAAGAAAACAAAATGGGTCAAGTGGTTACCTCTCACTGAATTGTGGTATAAAACTTCCTTCCATATTGCAGCAAAAATGACCCCATTTATGGCACTTTATGGATATCATCCATCGTCCATCACATCATCTATAAGAGAAAATTCCAAGGTTCAAGCAGTGGAAGATCACATCGAGCATCAACAAGAAGTTATCCAACTCTTAAAGGATAACCTAAATTTAGCACACAATCGAATGAAACAACATGCAGATCAACATCACAGCGAGAGAAGTTTTGATGTAGGAGACTAGGTATTTTTATGGCTACAACCATACAAACAAATGTACCTCAAGCAAGTGAAGAAGGATAATAAATTATCGCCAAAGTAATATGGTCCTTACAAGGTGTTGCTAAAGATTGGTACTATGGCATACAAATTGGAGCTTCCTGCTTCTTCGTGAATGCATCCAATTTTCCATGTTTCATGCTTAAAGAAGGTTATAGGTGAAAAAATTCCATTTTAAACAATTTTTCCAGAACTTGATGAGGAAGGAAAAATCATATTGGAACCTAAACCAGTCATGGAAACAAGAACTTGATAGCTACGAAATCGATCAATTTCAGAGTATCTCATCAAGTGGAAGAACTTACCCACTGAAGATTCTACATGGGAGGATGAGAATTTCATATGGAAGCATTTGAAGCTACTCAAGCATTGAGGACAACACTTTTTTGAAGGAGAGGGGCATGTTAGGCCCCTATATTACTAGTATAGTCCCTTATTGTTGTTAGTGTAACCCCCTTATTGTTATTGTTGTACCCCTATAACCCAAATATTGTTATTATTCTGCCCTTACATTATTATTGTTAGATCGGCTAGGATTATATTGTGATCCCGTGGACTCCTATATATAGAAGGATGTTTTTTCATTTGTATCATCCAAGAATTGTTCATTTATGTAATGTATTGGAGGTTTCCCCCTCTAAGTGGCAGATTTCTAAGGCGTTGATCTCTCTTTTCTTCTATTTTTAGAGTTGGTTTCATAACAGTTTAAAAAAAAAAGGTTGTGGGTAAGAGTCACGATGGATCATGGACATATTTTAGAGCTTACATTTATCCATTATCCCCAAACACTGACACAATACATCTCATTCTTACCTTATTCCTTTCACTCTAAGTTTGGTCTTGCTGTCATAGGAAATCCTTTTACTGTCATAGGGAGATATAGCTGTCATTAGGTAAAATTGTAGGTGGAAAGAAACTTCTCTCAACGTGTTGCAGCCATGGCACAAAAGAGGCAATACAAAGGAGGCTCAATGAAGTTGCAAGGTTTTCATGGACATATTGCTAAGGATTTTGCTGTAAATTTCACAAGAAAAACTATACCATTGTAGAGGATGCTAAAGCATGTGTACAAAAGGAACATATGGATTCAAGAAAATAAGAATAGTTATGGAGGCAAGTCACAACCTTAGAGACTCAAATTGAAATGATTAAGGTGGAGCTTGCGAAAATAAATATCAAAATCATTGTTGAGGTAGATGCTCCTTGAAGATGATAAAATCCTAATTTTTTTATTACTCTATGTTTAATCAATATTTTTAGTAGTGGACACTCTTTTATAGGATATTAGAAATGACATGGAGATGAAAGAAATCATAAAAAGGAAAAATCTCATAAATTTGACAGTTTCGTAGCAACTCCCCATATTGAAGGTGAATATTTGCTATGGATTTGCTGTAGCTTTTCATGGAGTAAAAAAAGGTTTAAAACTTAGTTTAGGGAGTTTTAAAGGCACTTTTTTAGCTAGTAAACAACAATGAAGACCCCATAATTGTCAGCAAAATCAGAAAAAGTACGAGAGATATTTTTTTTGTAACTTGCTACCAAATTTTTGCTATGGAAATTATGGAAATGACTGTTTTAGTAGTCAAATTCAAGCTCACTTTCTGACCAAATGGAAAGGAATTTTTGAAATATGAAGGAGGTTTTTTTTAGCATGAGCTCATCTACAAAATAATATCTCTATTTTTTCATGTCTATCAGGATTTGGAAAAAACACACTTATCTTTGATGCCTATTTTATATAATTTTTCCTAGCGAGATTTATTGCAGAAAATTTGAAATTCAACTTGGTGGAGGTCCAAATCAGCAAGGTCAACATCCATGTAGCATGATGACACATAAATAGTCTAATACTTTTAGAAAATCAATTGTTTTCATTCGATAAGAGTTATTAACAAAATGTTTTGAGCTATTTAATGATTGAAGAGTCATTTTTGTATTCAAACTCTTTTAAAACTGAAATATCCCTAAAAATATTCCATTGTTTTCTAAATCAATTAGAAATAGACTCTTTAATGTGCATTGAGTCTAGCCCAGGTGGAAGACTATTGTAATGGAGGCCTAACTTTATATATGTGTAACCTTTTCACTTTCGGGGGGATGAATGTTACCAGAGCCACTTTTGTAATCTTTTCTTCATGAGCTAATATACATTTTTCAGCATATTGTTTTCAAACCTGAGATTCTCCTTGGCTTATGTGTTTTTCATCTCCATATTTTTTATATTGTTATCAATTTCATGGAAATATGATTACTTGGAATTCATGAATAAATTCTCAAAATTCCTTCATTTGCTGTGTTTTTGCTGTAAGAGTTAATTTTTAAGTTAATTTGCCTCAGTTTCCATGAATACAGTTTGTTCGTAATTGATTTTTTTTTTAGCTGAATCCATGCCCAATGGTGGCTATCATTACACTCTTCCACTTGAAACAAATCACATAAAGTATAAACAAACTTTGCCATATGCAATTCAAATTTCATCTTGAATATTTCATTGTTTTCTTTGAGAGAGCCTTCTCTGACTGGAAAGGCTAACTTCCAATTTAAAGTTGGTTTGAAATAGTTATGCAGGTTGATAGTTGACACATTAACCCAACTTGTTCCAGCCTGGTGATAAATTTTGGTGCGTCCTTCGAGAGCCGAAAAGCTCCATTTCCCGGATTTTCTTTGAGTCTCTTCATTGTGATTCCCGAGGGCAACATGAAATTAGAGTTTTAGTTTGAAGGTTGTGATATATACCTCGCGACTCCAATATCAAAAGATAAAGAAGATCAAAACTTCATGGTGACTCCATTTCTTGAAGATCAACAGCTTGAAGAAGTTCCAAGATGAGTTCTAATGCAAGACAAAATGCTAGGTATTCTCCTATGGATCAGTCTCACATCTATGGTTTTCCAAATCCTATGCCTTGTGTTGATTGATAAACTCATATTCACATGTTCAAAGATGAAAAGAAAGATGATTATGGTCTGCATTGGGTTAAATTACATATACATGTATGTAGACTGAGGGTTGATTTTCCTAAGGATTGTCTCATGAAAATGTTTATGGATACCCTAGAAGACAAAGCTAGAGTATGGTATGAAGGGTGTTGGGAGAAAATATCGTAGTCAAATAATTGACCTAACATAAATTATCAATCCGAGGAATTCGTAGACTTATGAAGCACATGCACTATATATGGAGGACCGGGGTTAAATTAGCCTAGTCTAATGCTTCTGTCTCTGATTCAAGATGTAGTAAACGAAGGAAGATGATCCTAACTTAGGAGGGCCTATTTGTCCTTCCCCAAAGTACTTTCTTCAAGAAGAGTGACTAAAGAGAAACCATTTGTGATGTGTAGAAAGTGAGAGAAGAGTCTCCTAACTTAGGAGGTCCTGATCATCCTTCCTCACAGTTCTACTCCAACAACATTACCACCGCATCATATCATAAATTGGAAATGTGCAATCATATAAGAGAAAAAAAATATGTGAAGAGTAACCTATGTGTCAACATATGTGAGCTAACATTAACGATGAATAAAAACACAATCTTATTACATTATGAAATATTACAAAACCAAAACTTTATTCTAGACTCTAATTATCAATTCTCTCTTTTCTCCTCCTAATTTTCCTATCTATTTCCCATATTTTTCCATATCCAAAATGAAGAGAGAGCACTCTCTTTTATACATGGGTGCTTTGAGAATAAGATAAGAAACTCATAATTACAAATCCACTTTTCTCTCAACCAATATCCCTATAATTAAAAAATATGATCCCTTCAAATCCTCACCCATCTATCACAAATCTGGGACAATATATGTTATCCGAATCTCCATGATCTTCTCCTTTGAATAAGTTTGAAAAATTATCCTTTGAGTTCTTGAAGTGGTGGAGGAAATATTCAAGAATATTTTTGAATAATCCTTCCAAATAATCCTACACATTACAAAGCTCATCCACATTTGAGATATTAATGAAATATGTTAATTTTTCCAATAATTAATCATAAATTCTCTTATAATATTAAAAATAAATAAATTGGAAAATAATGAGGTGAACCCATGAAAATGGTATGATAAATGGTTAAATGAGGTGATAGAATGTGAGGAATGGGGAGGATAAACATGATAAAAATTTGTCACTTATGAGACCCAACATACCCCCTAACTGAACTCTTTTCATGTCCTCATGCAACCTTGCGTGGATTAAAAACTTTTGGCTTTGCATGATTATGGTTTCTAACAATGTATCATTCCAAGATGTGAAATACATGTACTGCAACTTATATTTTTATGGTTGGTTCTTGTGTTAACAACCATGAATATAACAAATGTTGGTTATTGTGTTAACAACAATCATTTATTTGATTTATTTTTATATTTTTAATAATACATGTACAGGAAATTATAAGTCATTAATATGCATAACAAAACCTTTTCTCATATTTTTGAATCATGCCAAAATAGATATCAATGTATTTGAATCAACTGCAACGAAGTGTAGTTTGGAAGAGCCATGTTGGTTGAAAATATATGAGGTGATGAATGGAATCAAATGGTTATGACTTATGAATATTTCACTCCCATTCCACCCCCCTCCCCAAAATGAATATGTGTTATGTTTATGAAAAGGAGAAAGATAATGCAATATGGTGAGGGAATTTTCCAATTTCATTTATTTTCAACATGTAAGAAATTGTTTGATTAAAAATTAGAAAATAAAATACCTTCACTTACCCAAACCGTTGATGGAATATATAAATGTAGCTGATGCTGCTTCTGGATCAGGAAAATTTCATGCTGATTTTGTTGGATGAGAGAAAGTGTCATGCTGCTTGATGAAGTGAAATAATCTGAAGTGCTGCTTGGTTGTATGAATCAGAAGATGATGTCTGAAAGTGGAACTATCGTACTCTCATATGGATGAAGGAATGTTGGTGCAAATGTTGATGGAGTCATGAAAAATATATAGTATTCTTCCGCTACAAAACTTGATGGTACAATTCTAGTCATGCAAATGAATGTGTCGATGTTGAGCATGAAAAGAAGTCATTGGATTACCGACCATTAATGGATGTCGTTAATCAATGCGAGGCCATACTCACCATTTATGTCAATGAGTTCCAAGGTACTTAAGTACATCTTGTGAAGTGCGAATAAATGATCTGATGTTGAGCCACTTGCAAGATCCAATGATCAAGGAACATTGATGTATTCCCATGACTGTCGACGAGAGAACTTGTCATTAGGGCATACAAGCCTCAAGGTAATAATGAGGACTCTAGTCTCTATCCCAGATAAGGTGCTGAGGTTGATGGGTTGAGACTTGTTGAAAGGTGGGCCTTAAGGATTCCCACATCAGTCAACACGAGGCTGTAAAAAATTATTGGTAGGACTATAGATGAAAAATATTGCAGTAGAAATAGGTTTTTAGGAAAAAATAGCAAGGAAATGTAGTCATGGAAAAATGACTTGTTTGGTTTATTTATGAGGCAAAAGATGAACTGGAAATGATGAAAGAATGTATGAAACTTAGAAAGGTAGGCATGTGTGAAGTCATAATGAAAGGTAGACTTTAATATCGATGACTGAAAATCATATAAGGAGAAGAGTTTATTAAACATGTCATGGTGCAATGGATTATTTTCAAAAGTTTCTGTGTGGCAGAAATGTGCGATGAAAATTTTAGCTCTTCCCAACCTTCACTTTTGCATGTTTTATTGTGATTTCTGAAAATCACTTCTACATGAAATTAGATTGTCTTTGAACCTGAAAAATCTTAGCACTATTCCTGCATAAAAACTATGAGATTTTTGAAAAACATAAAATACAATAATGTTAAAGATAAAATGCATCTTACTTGTTGTCTTTGTGGTAGTTCCGTTGATGATTCCTGTATGAAGTGACTGAAAGAAACAAATTAGCATAAATACAATTTTCAAAAATTATGAAATATCCAATAGCAATTTTTTTTTTTACTTTATATATATATATATATTAACAAAACTAAAGGGCCATTTTAGACACTTGTTTCCAATTGAATCAATGAATTCAGTTGAATATTTAATAAACCCATTGACTATTTCCTTGAAAGAGAATTGCTAAAACTTGATATAGGCATATTAACTTCAAAAAAAACTAATAAAGCAAAACTAAAAATAGTTTATCCTTCAGTTTGCTCCCTTAAACACTGAATGGTACTTCATACAGTCATAACACTCGGAGTATTGAGAGTGTACACACCACCTTCCTTGACCTTTCTGTAGTCTTTGCATCCCAAAAGTACATAGGGAGATCACGACCACGTCCTGCCACAACACGTTCACTTATAACAGCAAGTGCCACAAATGGAATTAATCGATCTTAAAGAAGTTGTGAAATGATCTTCCCAAAACGACCAAATCCACATATGATAATATGGTCTTGAAAATCATCAGTCTCACTCTCAACTGGCAACAGACTTCACACATCATGCTGCTCAAAACGAGATGCAATCAACTGAACACCTGTTGCAAGCCATTGAGTAATTTCCATTGACAAGCTAACAACCAAAAATAACAATGATGATAATTGCAGGGTCATTATACCTTGATTTACAGCTTCACCAAATGTTACACATGCGAATTCTCCACCCGATTCTTTATCATGAATACTCGCATGCCTTCGCCAAAATGTTGGGAAATTTCCAATGTTGAACCCAATTCTCCCGAAGGTTATCCCTTACAAACGATTTATTCCTGTAAGAAAATGATGACCCACATTTTTAATATGTGTATCCCTTAACAAAAATTTTCTTCTTAGACTCCTCACTTTTGGCACAAGGCCATTGTCCTGAGAGATAGCAACATAGTGTGCAAGTCCCCAGGTGGCTTCCTTGACCGCTAGCCTCGAAGGCGCGTTCGGTATGCTGACAATTATTCGTCATTTAGCAAATATTGCACCCTATTTGTAGTACTCAACAGATATTGAGGCTAATCCATCCAAACCCTCACACTAAGATTCATTGTTTGATCTTGGAAAAAGAAATAAACCCTTGTCAACCCATTTTATTTTTTAAGGCGACATGATATTCTCCTCTCGCAAACAGTCAACAAATTTTTTATCAAACGAATTTGAAGTGTGGCAAGGGGGCACTCCCATCTGCAAAGGTCGAATGCGTCTGAGTCGAATTACCTTATGGAAGTTTTTAATATTTGAGGATCCAAAGATCCATACTTGGAGAGGACTGATGTGAATTTGGAAGGTTGAATGTGGAAAACCGTCAAACGAATTTGGAGTGTGGTGGATCTAGTGATCCAAGTTCCGAGAGTGGAAAAGGGTGAACACCCTTGCGAAGGCTCAGATGGGTGTCAGTCTAGATCACCTTCAAAAAATAAAATGGATCTAATATCCTGGGGTTCGAGAGTGGTGAATGATGATACATCATTAAAAAGTAAAATTAACAATAGACCAGATATAATGAATTATTTTTGCAAAAGATGATGGGGAACGACCTGGCGGGCCCTGCATTCAAATTATCATGTTGCCAAAGGAGCTGAGACACAAGATTACTTCCACGTGCATACCTTTACACTACGTGGACACCAAGCTGAAATACATAACAAAGATAGTGCAAAGAATTTTGACTTCCTGGCTGCAGCCACCTCAGCCTCATAATGCCTGAGTTCTTCTTGCAAATGCTTCATCACTATTTTACTTTCATGATCACTTGAAATTTGAGATTCTGCACTGGCATTGGAGGCTTTATGCTCCAATCCTCTTTTCCAATTTAAGCTCTTCAAATTCCCAACTAGTCCGATCATACATGTGTTCGCATTTCTAGAAGTCCATCCATGAACATCGCAAGTGATGAAACTATCTCAGATAATTGGTTCTTAAGGTCATTGTATTTTTTTTTCAGAAGTTATGTTTCTTGCTCTGCAGGTTTCTCTCTCATTCTCTGTTCTAATGAAACACAATTTTTTTTTTTTTTTTAATTCTAAAATAAAATGAAATTGGAAAGTTAAAAAAAAAAAACTAATTTTTTTTTGTTCCTATTTTTTTTTAAAATAAATTGTATTCCTAAAAGATATTAGAGACATCATTTTTTTTTCAAAGATTGCATAATTACTCAAAAACTAAAATAAAAATAACATTCATTTATTTATTTCTCTAATCTACTCTACTCTAATTGAGCATTTAAAAATCACTTACTTATAATAAAATTTCCAATGTAACCATGCACACAACAGTAGCAAAAAAATATTCACTTTCAGTTGCGCATATGAATGGAAATGTCTAAAAATAACCAGATTTACTTGTTGTAATTGTGATTTGACTAAATAAAAACAAAATGACTGATCTAACCTCATACTCGCTTAGAACCATTGTTCAATAAGATTTTCATAGGCATGATTTTCCTCCTTCAGATCACGCTTCCCCTCCTTGTTGTCATTCTCAATATCCTTCTTTACTAATTATTTTTCATCAAATGTACATGATTTTTCGTATGTCAATTCATTCTCTTTTGGAGGAGTAGTTAAGCTTTCCATAGCTGTCAAGGTCTTCTTTTCATAGGAAGAGGAGATCTCAACTTCTGCTAGGATCTGAGTGAGTTGTTCCAAACTTATACTCATTGTTAAATCATCTTTTAAAAACTAACAATCACTCTTCACAGTTGCAGAAATCAAATGATCTTGCACAAAAAAAAAAGTAAATCAAACTTGCAGAAATTAAACAAAATTGCTGAAATTTAAATTCACACTTGCAAGAAAACATAACCTATACCTCAATCCATCGTGCTTCCCTGAAAATAGTGCCAAAATTTTGGGCGAAACTATCGTCGTCAAATAATTTCCCTAACATAAACTATCAATCCGATGAATTCATAGAATTATGAAGCACATGCACTGTATATGCAGGACTGAGGTTAAATTAGCGTAATATAATGCTTCTGTCTCTGATTCAATATGTAGTAAATGAAGGAAGAGGCTCCTATCTTTGGAGGACCTAGTTGTCCTTCCCCAGAGTATTGTCTTCAAGAAGAGAGACTAAAGAGCAGCAGTTTGTGATGTGTAGAAAGCGAGATAAGAGTATCCTAAATTAGGAGGTCCTGATCGTCTTTCCTCACAGTTCCACTCCAACAACATTACCACCGCATCATATCATAAATTGGAAATGTGCAATCATATAAGAGAAAAGAAACATGTGAAGAGTAACCTGTGTGTAAACATATGTGAGCTAACATTAACGATGAAGAAAAACACAATATTATTACATTATGAAAGATTACAAAACCAAAACTTTATTCTATATTCTAATTCTCAATTCTCTCTTTTTCTCCTCCTAATTTTCATATCTATTTCCCATATTTTTCAATATCCAAAATGAAGAGAGAGCACTCTCTTTTATACATGAGTGCTTTGAGAATAAGATAAACAACTCATAATTACAAATCCACTTTTCTCTCAATCAATATCCCTATAATTACAAAATATGATCCCTTCAAATCCTCACTCATCTCTCACAAATCTAGGATAAGATATGTTATCCAAATCTCCATGATCTTCTCCTTTGAATAAGTTTGAACAATTATCCTTTGAATTCTTGAAATGGTGGAGGAAATATTCAAGAATATTTTTGAATAATCCCTCCAAATAATCCTACACATTACAAAGCTCATCCACATTTGAGATATTAATGAAATATGTTAATTTTCCAATAATTAATCATAAATTGTCTTAAAATATTAAAAATGAATAAATTGGAAAATAATGAGGTGAACCAATGAAATTGGTATGATAAATGGTTAAATGAGGTGATAGAATGTGAGGAATGGCGAGGAAAAACCTGATAAAAATGCGACAATTACAAGACCCAACAAAGGGTTGAAATCAGGAAGCTTGTGTTCTCTTAAAGATTTCCATAGAATATTTTTTGGACATTATGGGAAGTCTCATCCTACATCACCACTTTTTCAAGACTGTTGTAATATTTGGAAAGATTTCATTCAATATATTAAAAGTATTGATGATGATGTGGAATGTATGGATGATGAGGAGATATTAGAGGCAAATTATGACTTTTCTTCACAAGCTAGTTGTCATGATCATCAAGAAATTTTCCAACAAGAAGATATCTCTTCTTTAGTTGAAGATGAAATTGATCAACAATTTGATAGTCAAGTCATATTACATGAAATTTATGAGGATTTTCATCCTTTTCAATCTATATGCAGTCAAAGATATGACCCAAATCATTCAATTTTGTTTTTAGCCCATTCCTTTTATGAGATTTTATGTCAAGAAGAAACTCCTAAAGATCAGGTTGTTGAAAATACATGCATGAAAATTATGAATAGTGAGGTAATATGTGATGAAAGTTCATTTTTCAGGTAAAACCAAGCTACTTGAAGAGATTAATAAACGGGTTTTACCAATTCTATTTGGGGATCATCAAAATGACATGGATGATATGCATAAAGATGTTTGTATAGGAGCTATTAGTGTTCATAATCAAGATCACAATCCTCAAGAAAAACTACCAAAGATTATATCTGATTTGTTTGATAAGAAAAATATTAGTTTTGATACACACAATATGGATGTCATGTTTGAAGATGTTCAAGGATGCATGGATAGTTTTGTTGATTTACACAAAAGGGAAAAAAATATATATTGTTTCATTTTTATTTGATGATGTTCTTGGAATTGAAGGCATAGGAGAAAAGAAGCCATCAATTATGAATGAATACAACCCTCATGGTTTTACTCATCAAGAAGAGGTGATTTTTCATTATTATCAAGATCCTTTGGTAAGTCTATTCCAGTCATTAGTGAAGGTGTATTTTATTTCATTTATAAGTTTAGGTTATGGATTCAATTTTTTTCTTGAGTTGCCAATATATGGCCCACTTAAGAAAATCAACAAGCCCAGGTGTTGGATCAACTCTTTGACTAGCTATATTGGAAGTTTCATATTTCTTGAATTGAACATTTGGTTTTTAGCCATTATAGTAGGATTGGTATGTACATAAATAGTCTTGTTGGGCAAGCGCCTCTTTCAACATTTAGTTTGAAGATTGTATTTGCAAGTTTTGGTTTGTATAGTGTTTTTTCTCCAAGAGCATGTCAAGGGTCGAATGCACGCTGAAGAATATGACAAGAGGTTCAGCCCAAAAGATAAGGAACCTGGTCTGATAATTCTTTACTGCACCACAACGGTGGAGCATACCCATTGGAGCCACTAATATCCATGATAACACTTAGAAATAGTTTTTGAGTCAATTGGTCAAATTAGCTAGGGTTTTAAAATTTCTCAAAATAAAATCACATGTACAAAAGTCAATTTGCTCATATAGTCAGTTTGTAGGGTCAATTTGAGTTTAAATGGGGTCTATCATGGAATTTAAATCCAAATTTTCATGTTTTGGGATTATTTGGTCATGATTAGCGTTTAGACAACTTCGTAGAAATTCGTAGCAATTTTAGTTAGGAAAACATAGTATTTTCTATGAAAGTTCCTGAAAATTTCGCATAAAATCTATCACATTTGCCACCTGTTTCGCTACGGAAATCTACACCGGTTACTAATGGTATGTGTAAAAAAAAAAGGTTGTGGGTAAATTTCACGATGGATCATGGACATATGTTATAGCTTACCTTTATGCATTATCCCCAAACACTCACACCGTAAAGCTCAATCTTACCTCATTCCTTTCACTTTGAGTTTGCTCTTGCTGTCATAGGAAAGTCTTTTACTATCATAGGTAGGTCTATTTGTCATTAGGTAAACTTAGAGGTGGTGAGAATCTTCTCTCAGCGTGTTTCAGCCATGTCACAGAAAAGCAGTACAAAGGAGGCTCTGTGAAGTTGCAGGGTTTTCATGGACATATTGCTAAGGATTTTGCTGTAAATATCACGAGAACAACTCTACCATTGCACATGATGCTAAATCATGTGTAAAAAAGGAGCAGATGGTTTCAAGAAAACAAGAATAAGTTACGTATACAAGTCATAGCCTTAGATACTTAAATTGAAATGATTAAGGTGGAGCTTGCGAAAAGAAATCTCAAAATCATTTCTGAGGTAGATGCTCCTTAAACATCATAAAATCCTAAAATTTTGCCTACTCTATGTTTAATCAATATTTTTAGAAGTAGAAAATCTTGTATAGACTATTATAAATGACATGGAGATGGAAGAAATCATAAAAAGGAAAAATCTTAGAAATTTTATAGTTTCGAAGAAACTCCCCATATTGAAGGTGAATATTTGCTACGACTTTGCTGTAGCTTTTCATGGAGGAAAAAGTAGGTTTAAAATTCAATTTAGGGAGTTATAAAGGCATGTGTTTAGCTAATAAACATCAATGAAGACCCCATAATTTTCATAAAAGTCATAAAATTACCAGAGGGATTTTTTTTGTAACTTACTACCGAATTTTCGCTAAATTCTGGAAATGATATTTGTTTTAGTAGTCAACTTCAAGCTAACTTTCTTGCCAAATGGAAAGGTATTTTGGAAATATGAAGGAGGATTTTTTTCAAAACGAGCTAATATACAAAAGCCTCTCTCAAATTTTTCACAACTATTAGGGTTTGGAAAATACACACTTCTCTTTGAGGCCTATTTTACAGAATGTTTCCTAGCCATATTTGTTGCAAAAAAATTGAAATTCGACTTGGTGGAGGTCTAGCTCAGCAAGGTCATCATCCATGTGGCATGATGACACATCAAAAATCCAACACATTCATAAAGTCAGTTGGTTGCATTCAATAAGGGTTATTAATAGAATTTTTTGATCTATTTAATTATTGAAGATTCCTTTTTGTATTCAAACTCTTTTTAAACCGAAATATCCCTAAAAAGACTCCACTGTTTTGTAAATCAACTATAAATATGACTCTTTAATGTGCATAGAGTCTAGCCTAGGTGGAAAACTATTGTCATGAAGGCCTCAATTTATATATGTGTAGCCTTTTCACTTTGGGGGGGATGACAAGATCCAATTTTGTAATATTTTCTTCATGAGCTAATAAACAATTTGCAGTGGATTGTTTTCAAACTTGAGATTCTCCTTGGCTTATGTGTTTTTCATCTCCTTATTTTGTATATTGTTATATGTTTCGTGGCAACATTATTACTTGGAATACATTATTAAATGCTCCAACTTCCTTCATTTGCTGGGTTTTTGCTGCAAGAGTTAATTTTTAAGCCAATTTCCCTCAATTTCCATGAATACAATTTGTTTGTAATTGAATTTATTTAGCTGACTCCATGCCCAATGGTGGATGTCATTACACTCTTCCACCTACAAAAAATTACATAAAATATAAACACACTTAGCCATCTGCAATTTAAATTTCATCTTGAATATTTCATTTTTTTCTTTGAGAGAGCCCTCTCTGACTAGAAGGGCTAACTTCTAGTTTAAAGTTTTTTTTAAATAGTTATGCTAGGTTGATAGTTGACACAACCCAACTTTTTCTAGCCTCGTGATAAAATTTTTGTGCGTCTACCGTGAGCTGAAAATCTCCATTTCTTGAATTTTATTTGAGTCTCTTCATTCTGATTCGTAAGCATAATAGGAAATCAAAGTTTTATTTTTAAGGTTGTGATATTACCCTAGCAACTCCAATCTCAAAAGATACATAAGATAAAAGCTTCGTGGTGACTCCACTACTTGAATATCAGTAGCTTGAAGGAGTTCCAGGATGAGTTCTACTGCAAGAAGAAATGGCAAGTATGATCCTATGGATTGGTCTCACATATATGGTTTTCCAAATCCTATGCATTGTGTTGATTGGTCAACTCATCTTCCCATGTTCAAAGATGAAAAGACTAGCTTGCATTTTTAAAAATTCCATATACATGTATGTAGACTAAGGGTTGAGTTTCCTGAGAATTGTCTCATGAAGATGTTTATGGCTACCCCAGAAGACAACTCTAGAGTATGGTATGAAGGGTTGAAATCAAGAAGCTTGTGTTCTCTTAAAGATTTTTATAGAATATTTTTTTGACATTATGGGATGTCTCGTCCTGCATCAGGCTTGTTTCAATATTGTTGTAATCTTTGGAAAGGTTTCATTAAATATATTAAAAGTATTTATGATGATGTAGAATGTATGGATGATGAGGAGATATTAGAGGCACTTTATGAATTTTCTTCACAAGCTAGTTGTCATGATGATCAAGAAATTTTCCAACAAGCAGATGTATCTTCTTTATTTGAAGATGAAATGGATCAAAAATTTGACAGTCAAGTCATATTACATGAAATTTATGAGGATTTTCAACCTTGTCAATCTATATTCAGTCAAAGGTATGAGCCACATCATTCAAATTGTTTTTCAACCCATTCCTTTTCTGAGATTTTATGGCAAGAAGAAACTCCTCAAGATCGGGTTGTTGAAAATATGATGCAACGAAAAAATACACTTTAACATATTACAATGGACTTGTGGGTTATGGCCCAAATAAAATCTCTTTACCCGCTCAATTTACAATATTGGAGTTTTATTAAACATACATACGTTAACAGTCAACAACGATTTACTTTAAAATAGATCACACATAACTCAAACCACTTACATATACATGGAATAGTGGTTGTAGGGTCCCACAATATGGTGACCAATCATGGTGCATCGCATATCATCGAACTTAACATATAACTTAAATGGTAAACAATACAAATGCTGATGTGAATTTGTGACGTAATCTCCATCCTAGATCTTCGCCTAGATCTAACGACCCCGCTGTACCGTCTCACACTTCCATCTCCCATCCTTGTCGCATCGCAACCAAAATACTTTACCTTGCGATGTCTTGATGCTAAACTCTAAAATTGTTGATGTGCGATATGCGCTGGATCGTTGTGCCAACACGTGGATCCTCCCTTTATCACAATGCAAGTTTCAATTCTTACCGCATCACAAGTTATTTTGTTTAACTTGTGAAGTCCTTAACACATAAACTCAAGAATCGCCGATGAAAAATTACGCTATGCCGACACGTGGCCCTTCTCCTCATCACATCGCAAGATATATTGTTTAACTTACGAAGTCATCTTGATAGTCAATCTCTTCCCCTTCAGATCTGCGATCTAATCATGACCATCCGCTCACCTTCACGCGACTCTTCTTAGTCTCTTCCGCCTCCTGTACTGATCTCTGCCATTCAATATTAAAAATTCAATTATGCGATTCGATCCTCGTCGTCCGATCGCCTCCTTTGGAAATCTTCTAAGTGTTTATGTCTTAGGCGATTTCTCTAATTTCTACTGTCGATGCTCTGCAACACCATTTCCTCCACGCTACTCCTCCTGAGCTTCCTTCAGTTTTTAAAAGCACTGATATATCCTGAGCTTGTTCTTCTGTTTGTTATTCACTCCAACTTGGGATTATCACGCTTTTTGCATGCCTCACTCACTATTTCAATCCGGAATACAGACCACCATTCTGCATTATTTCTCTGAGTCCAGAATTCATGATTTGTTTCTTACTCGACCTATACACACATCCATTAGCTCCAGACTAGAATCACACAGATTCTACCCAGCCATTAAGTCATTTATCACTCAGAAAGACTTATACATTCAAGTTGAATTCATTCACCATGTTTATCACATAGAAACCATAAATTCTCAGTTATGGATCACTGAGCACATAAAAGGAATGAAACATAGTCACAATGAATTTTATTTCCTCATTAATTAAATAAATGTACAAATGCAAATAAAAAGTATTTTTACAAACTAGCTCTGGCTTGATGTGCCTTTACATGGCCCTTTTTATCTTCCTCTCTCTCTATGCCCGTAAGCTTAAAATTAAGTTTCCTATTTAAGAATATCTCCCTTTTTCCCTGTTTGTGCTTTTGAGGCTTTACAAATATATACAAAAGGTTTGTAACCAATTCTAGTTCAGATCCATAGGTTACTCAAAAAAATCCTAAAAATCCTCTAAGTCCTCAATTAATCCCTAAAATATCTTCTTTATCCCTTGAGGATCTCAACATTCAACTAAATCCTAAGGATCCTCCATAAATCATGAACTACTTTCTAATCTAAGATTTACAATATTTCAGAATATCTCAATCCACACCAATCACTCACCAATCATTCATGTTCTCCTACATTCGATAACATTTACAAATATGCCTCTCAATATTTAATTAAATCCTATTCTAAATGTCTCACACAAATCACTCAAAACATTTGAAAATTACTTTAATTAAATACTTAGGAAACCAACGCCTTTGAAAAACATAAGACCCCCTAGATTCTACTAAATGTAAAAATTTTTAGAACCATGATGCTCCTGCATCAAACTCCCAAAGTAAAAAAAATCATGATCTCCAGATCATGTGCTTCCAATCTTTGTCCTCCTGGATCCCACACTTTATTCTTTAGTGATTTCTATGCTCCTTTTAACTGATTTCCATGTATTCTGCTATCTTTTCTTGCTTTTCCTAGTTTCCATACTTTCGTTTGTAACACTCCATTGAATGTACCTTCAATATTTGTCACAGTCTAACCTTTCATGCTACCATCTGTTTTTCTTCTCTTTATGCAACTCCTTTCTTTATGTTTCTTTCTCATAAGATTCATGGATTTTTCTATCTCTTTGTCCAATTTATTTGGCTGTTGCACTTTATTTTCATTCTCTAGAATATAAACATATTTAAGCTGCTGATTACTTTCTTTAGTTTTTTTTTTCTTTCTATTATTTTTGAGATTCCTCCAAATACTGTTATAGATATTTCTCTATGCATTTCTACCTCCCAAACTTCCTGAATATCTCTTAAGATATCTCCCTCTGCAACATCCCTCTTCTGCTCACTACCTGAAATTTTACTTTCAAAAAGTAAACTACTCTTCAATTCCCTGATTGCAGTAACATTTTCCTCCTTTATTGTAGATCCTTTGCAGTCTTCGTCAGGTTCTTTCTTTTCTACTGGTGTTTTCAACCAATTCTCCAATAACTCCAATTCTTTCTCCCATTTACTAACCAATTGTACATGTGCTTTTCCTTGGCTATCTTCATAAGATAACATAGTCTCATCCTCCATCTTTATGACAGTTTCCAGTGACTGTCTATCACCTGTAAAATCGTCAAAACTTGCAATCACACACAATTTTTCAGCTGTAAAACCACAAGACTCAATTGTCTTATTTGATGATTATGTCATAAAATCCTTTTTCTGTTCCAAGTCTTCCACATGACTCAGAAAATATTCAATGGTCTTCATCTCAACTTCCTCAAGCATAGCATTTGAGTACTTGGTATCCTTCTCCACTTCTTCTTGATTTTGGTCATCATTGTGAGCCAAACTTCCTCTGTTTTTAACTTTAACATCGTGTTGAAAAACAATACCTCCCCTCAACTATGTATAAGATTCCTCATGAGACCTAACTGTCTCATCCTTTTTATTTAAAACATAATTCAAATTCTGTCTCTCTGCTTCTTCTTATTTGATAATACCCAAATGTTGTCCATCATCATGTATTACACCTGCAAGCATACACAAATTGTTAATTTCAAAATCATAAGGCTCAGTAGCCTCAACTGATGTTTCATACATCATTGTTCCATCTTCAAGTTCAAAAGGAACTTGTTCTTCTCCAAAAAAATTCTTTTTCTTTAGCTAAACTCCTTCGAGCTTCTCCATCCTAAATTGAACATCTATAATCTTCTCAAGCTTCCTAAACTCTTCTGTTAGCTACATATTCACCTGCTTCTTTCTCTTCTTTTAGTATATGCCATTTCACTTTCTTTCTCATAATCCAACCATACCTCTTGTCTAACTTATTTATCTGCAATATATTCATCAATAATGTAAGTTGGAGATTTATCTCAGCTTTCTCTCTCTCATATTCTTCATCGCTCATCTGTCTCCATATGCCATTTTCTTTGGAATCTTCTTTCTTCACTTTGTGGCTGCTTCTCGAACCTATGCTATGACTATCAATAGTCATATTATTCTTCATCTTCATGAGCTCCTCACTCACTATGAGCTGTACTTAAGCCTCTATAATAGAAATTCCTCCCTGCTATATTTAACTCACCAGTTTTTCCCTATACTTGGTCAGTAGTCTCGTCTCTTGAACTTTCCTTGGTCATTCCTCTACTCCTTTTAGGATTCAACTCATCTGCACTTTTGAGAACACAAATGTCCTCTTGTATTTCAATCACAACTAAAATACTAGGTTCTGGCCACACTCTTCTTTCACTCAGAATCCTTACCATCTTCTTTCATCACTTCTTCTTAAGGTTGTGATCTTATTTTACTGAGATACTTCATTAGCTACAATTATCAATCTTCAATCTGTCTTTTATCCTGCAAAAATAAAATCACAGTTAAATAAAACAATACCTGCATGATTTCACAATAATTCTCCATCCACTCTTCACATTCGAGTGAATCTACATTCTCCTCAAGAAAAAAAACATCAACTTGTCAGATTTTACTGTCTGACTTTTCTTTCTACACTTGTCCCCACCTTTTCAAATTTATGATCTGACTCCTTCTCCTTTGTTTCACAATCACGCTGAATCTTATTCTGTTCTACTACCAAATGTCTTCTTCATAGTTTAACTCTGCCATCTTCATTTATAACAATTTTCATTTACTCCGGGCTCTGATACCAAATGGTGCAACATGAAACTGCACTTTAACATATTACTGTGGACCTATGGGTTATGGCCCACATAGACTTCCTTTACATGCAACGAATTACAATATTGGACTTTTATTAAACATACATACGTTAAAAATCAACAAATATTTACTTTAAAATAGATTTCACATAGCTCAAACCACTTACATATACGTGAAACAGTCGTTGTAGGGTCCCACAATATGGTGACCAATCACGGTGCATCGCAAATCAGCGAACTTAACATATAAATTAAATGGTAAAAAATACAAACTTCGATGTGAAGTTGCGATGTAATCTCCATCATAGATCTTCGCCGGGATCTAACAACCCCGCTGTACCATCTCATACTACCATCTCCTGTCCTTGTCGCATCGCAACCAAAATAATTTACCTTGAGATGTATTAATGCTAAACTATAAAATTGTTGATGCGTGATATGTGTTGGATCAATGTGCCAACACGTGGCTCCTCCCTTTATCGCATCACAAGTTTCAATTTTTACCGCATTGCAAGTTATTTTGTTTAACTTGCGAAGTCCTTAACACATAAACTCAAGAATTTCCAATGCGAAATTATGCTATGCCGACACGTGGCCCTTCTCCTCATCACATCGCAAGATATATTGTTTAACTTGCGAATTCATATTCACCATTAATCTCTTCCCCTTCAGATCTACGATCTAATCATGACCATCCACTCACCTTCACACGACTCTTCTTCATCTCTTACGCCTCTTGTACTGTTATCTGCCGTTTAATATTAAAAATTCAATTCTGCGATTGAATCCTCGTCATCTGGTCACCTCCTTTGGAAATATTCTAAGTGTTTATGTCTTATTCGATTTCTCTGCTTTCTATTGTCGATGCTCTGCAACACCGTTTCCTCCACGCTACTCATCCTAAGCTTCCTTCAGTCTTTAAAAGCAATGACCTCTCCTGAGCTTGTTCTTATGTTTGTTATTCACTCCAACTTAGTATTATCACGCTTGCTACACACCTTAATCACTATTTCAATCCGGAATACAGACCACCATTTTGTATTACTTCTCTGAGTCCAGAATTCATGATTTGTTTCTTACTTGACTTGTACACACATCCGTTAGCTCCAATCTGAAATCACACAGATTCTACCTAGCCATTAAGTCCTTTATCACTTAGAAAGACTTATACATTCAATTTTAATTCATTCACCATGTTTATCACACAAAAACCACAAATTCTCAGTTACGAATCACTCAACACGTAAAAGGAATGACACACAGTCACAATGAATTCGATTTCCTCATTAATTAAATAAATGTACATATACAAATAAAAAAACATGTTTACAATCTAGCTCTGGCCTGATGTGCTTTTACATGACCCTTTTTCTCTTCCTCGCTCTCTATGCTCGTAGGCTTACAATTAAGTTTACTCTCTAAGAATATCTCTCTTTTTTCCCTATTTGTGCCTTTGAGGCTTTACATATATATACAAAAGGTTCTGTAACCAATTCTGGCTCAGATCCATAGGTTACTCAACAAAATCCTCTAAGTCCTCAATTAATCCCTAAAATCTCTTCTTTATCCCTTGAGGATCTCAACATTCAACTAAATCCTAAGGATCCTCCATAAATCATGAACTACTTTCTAATCTAAGATTTACAATATTTCAGAATATGTCAATCCACAACAATCACTCATCAATCTCTCATGTTCTCCTACATTCGAGAACATGTACAAATATGCCTCTCAATATTTAATTAAATCTCATTCTAAATGTCTCACACAAATCACTCAAAACATTTGAAAATTACTTTAATTAAATACTTAGGAAACCAACTCTTTTGAAAAACATAAGACCCCCTAGATTCTACTAAATGTACAAATTTTCAGAACCATGATGCTCCTGCATCAAAATACATGCATGAAAATTATGAATAGTGAGGTAACATGTGATGAAGGTTCATTTTTAGGTAAACCTGAACTACATGAAGAGCTGAATATATAGGTTTTACCTATTCTATTTGGGGATCATCCAAATGACATGGATGATATGCATAAAGTTTTTTGTATAGGAGTTGTTAGTGTTCATAATCAAGATGAGGAAAAATACCAAAGATTATATCTGATTTGTTTGATAAGAAAAAGAATAGTTTTGATACACACAATATGGATGTCGTGTTTGAAGATGTTCAAGGATGCATGGATGGTTTTTTTTATTTACACGAAAGCGAAGACAAATATATTGTTTCATTTTTATTTAATGATGTTCTTGGAATTGAAGAAATAAGAGAAAATAAGCGATCAATTATGAATGAATTCAGCCCTCATGGTTTTACTCATCAAGAAGAGGTGATTTTTCATGCTTATCAAGATCCTTTGGTAAGTAGATTCCAATCATCAGTGAAGGTGGATTTTATTTCATTTATAAGTTTAGGTTATGGATTCAATTTTTATTCTGAGTTGCCAATAGATGGTCCACTTAAGAACAATCAAGAAGACCGGGTGTTGGATCAACTCTTTGACTGAATATATTGTAAGTTTCATATTGCTTGAATTGAATGTTTGGTTTTCAGCTGTTAGAGTAGGATTGGTATGTACATAAATAATCTTGATGGACAAGCATCTCTCTCAGCATTTAGTTTGAAGATTGTAGTGACAAGTTTTGGTTTGTACATTGTTTTTTCTCTAAGAGCATCTCAAGGGTCGAATGCAGGCTGAGAATATGACAAGCGGTTCAACCCAATGGATAAGGCACCTAGTATGATGGTTCTTTGCTGCAACATATGGGCGAAACATCCCCATTGGAGCCACTGTTATCCATGATAACACTTAGAAATATTTTTTGACTCAATTGGTCAAATTAGCTAGGGTTTTAAATTTTCTCAAAATAAAAACACATGTACAAAGTCAATTTTCTCATATAGTCAGTTTTTAGGGTCAATTTGAGTTTAAATGGGGTCTATAATGGAAGTTAAAATCCAAATTTTCATGTGTTGGGATTATTTGGTCATGATTGGCATTTAGACAATTTCGTAGAAATTCGTAGCAAGTTCAGTTACAAAAAAAGATTATTTTCTACAAAATTTCCTGAAATTTTCACAAAAAATGTGTCACATCTGCCACCTCTTTCAGTACGAAAATCTGCAACGATTACTAATAGTACGTTAAAAAAAAAGGTTGTGGGTAACAATCACGATGGATCATGGAAATATGTTAGAGCTTACCATTATCCATTATCCCCAAACACTCACACCGTAAAGCTCATTCTTACCTTGTTCCTTTCACTTTGAGTTTGGTCTTGCTGTCATAGGAAAGTCTTTTACTATCATAGGGAGGTATATCTATCGTTAGGTAAAATTATAAGTGGCAAGAAGCTGCTCTCAATGTGTTGCAACCATGGCACAAAATAAGTAGTACAAAGGAGGCTCAGTGAAGTTGTAGGGTTTTCATCGACATATTGTTAAGAATTTTGCTATAAATTTCTTGTCCTGATGATGAACCACACTGGCTGGTTCGAAACGCGTCGACACTATTTACTTGAATGTGATTTTCACTGAAATATTTTATACATAACATCTCTACCATTGCACATGATGCTAAAGAATGTGTACAAAAGGAAAAAATGGCTACAAGAAAACATGAATAAGCTACAGAGACAAGTCAGAGCCTTAGAGACTCAAATTGAAATGATTAAGGTGGAGCTTGCGAAAAGAAATCTCAAAATAATTGTTGAGGTAGACACTCCTTGAACATGATAAAATCCTAAAAAATTTCCTACTCTTTGTTCAATAAATATTTTTAGTAGTAGACAGTCTTGTATAGGCTATTAGAAATGACATGGAGATGGAAGAAATCATAAAAATAAAAAATCTCATAAGTTTTTCAGTTTCATAGAAACTCCCCATATTAAAGGTGAATATTTTCTACATATTTGCTGTAGCTTTTCATGGAGGAAAAATCAGGTTTAAATCTCAGTTTAGGGAGTGAAAAAGGCACGTGTTTAGCTAATAAACATCAATTAAGACCATAGAATTTTCATAAAAATCAGAAAAGTAACAAAGAGATGTTTTTTGTAACTTGCTATCGAATTTTTGCTATGGATATTCTGGAAATGATTGTTTTAGTAGTCGACGCCAAGCTTAATTTCAGACCAAATGGACAGGAATTTTGGAAATATGGAGGTCATTTTTCAATTAAAATTATCCTTAATATTTATTCGATAAATTTTAAAGTTAATCTTGAATTAAGTTTCAGTTTTCAAGGCTCACCACGAATTTCACCTGAAGATCCTAAAAATGCAATCTAGCATGATGAAATGAAAATTTTCTTTTAAATGAAAATATATGTATGGGAGGGAAGAGAAAAAAGAGTATGCAACATACAAGATGCAACAATCAAGATTATTAATAAATTCCCCTAATACAAATTTTCCTAATTCCAATTTCACACACAAAACCCTAGACACAATGCATGATGTATAATATTTTTCTTTTCGATTCCACTTAATTTTCAAATGAAAAATAAGATATTTTCATAATAAACGATAAAATAAATTGTTTATAAAAATGACTGAAACACCAATTCCTTCAAGCAATCCAACGAACAAGAAATCATTTTTCTAATGACCTAATTGACAAGAACAAAGCAAAATCTAAACAAAGAAAAATCTAAATCTAAAGAGGTTAAATCTCCAAGGTAGGATCAGATAGGATTTGAGCTTATTATCCAAGGCAAATGGTTAAAATAACTCTTGGAAGCTTCTAGAAGAGGAAACTTCAGTATCATTTTAATTTCCCCAAACTTATAGAATCAACGCACCCTCAGCAAGGGACAAGTTTTTGCTGATCAACACTGGTGCAGAAGGAGCAACTTGCTATTGAACGTAGTCCCTAAAGGGCCAGGGTGCATAAGGGCTTAAAAGCACTGTTTTGGAGCAATTAGACCCAGAAACTCATGCATTTGAAAATTCATGCTTAGGGATTTGTGTGGGGATGATGAAAACATGTTCATGGATGACGATCAATATAATTTGTAGTCCTGTTGATCACATGCGATAAAATGGCATATAAGAAAGCTTATTTTTCTACTCTATATGAGAAAATGCAAAGGGTTATGTGATGTAAATTTTCCAATGTAGCCATGCTATCTCTTTTCTTACATCATATGTTCTCCTATTATATTTTATTATTAAATAAAACACGAATATGTAAAAAATAATATGATTATGAGCTGGAATAAATATTATTATTTACAAAGAATAAGGACCACCTCACATAGATAAATAGAAACACTTAAATAATGCAAAAATTGACATTTGAATCCACAACCTTCTATCCAACATTGAATGGGGTTGCAGTATATCAAAGATGACTCATCCTTGCTCCAAGCGAGGTCTTCATGTTGCATCCCTTCATTTCAAAGCATGGATCCACACACTCTAATGGTCAATTTATTATGCCTCCGTGTACAACATTAGTTCCAATAACTTGAGAGGGATGCTCTAAAAATATGCAAAGTATCTTTATAGGTTTCCCACAAATGTGAAGAAAATATGAGAGATTTTTAGGTTTACCAATAAAAACTAAAAGAAATAAAAAAAAATTTGAGTCGATTTTATGACTCCCTTTCCTTTTACATACTGGTAGTTGCTACAACAAGAAAAAAAATTGAATTCCTTCTAACCCCATGCAGATTTATGCGTCAAAAACATGTTTCCCAACAAGATTTCAATGATAAAATGAGGAATAAATGCATTATGAGAAGGCTAGGAAAATATTCAAGCCTCGTGCAACTTACAACCATAAAATTATCCTCAAATTCTAAACTTTGGCACGTAATTTACTACAATCTAAAGGATATAATGAGTGAAAAATCTCTACATTTTCTTTTTTAACAACTAGTTCCTTGCTTTGGATTTTTTTTAAACTATACATGAGAAAACATAGTTGGAAATTAACAATACATTTTTCTACGAATGTCATTTTTGAATGTTGCTAATCCAAAGGTAAAATAAGGTTCATATCTTTGGGATTCCTTCTCATTACCACATGAAGAAATAAATTAAATTGAAAGCAAATCAACTCTCCAAGTTTCTATTTTCACTATTTTTTTTCAAGTCTTTAAGAAAAGTATCACTAAGTTCAAAATTTTGAAGAGGAACATTTCTTACCACACCCTTGTCTTCATGGCATGATGGCATGAAGGCTTAATGAGCTTCTTCATGAGAATGTTCTTGATTCACTTGGTCTTACATGGATTCTTGGGGCCATTCATTTTCAATGAAATATTTTCAGGCACTTCTTCAAAATCTACATTCTTCTTGCCTTATTTTTCATCTTCCTTTTTATATGTGGGGTTATAATATTTGAGAAAAACTTATATCAAACCTGCAATATATGATATTTACTTTGGTATATAACAAGTTTTGATCCAAGTTCTTAAGTCTTCTTCTAGAGAGTACACAAAGAGTCTTATTATGACATCTTCATGTGTTAGATTAAGATTTGAGACAAATTTCAAAAATGAAATTACATGAGAAATAGTCAACTTACAATCACCGTCATATTTTGGAATGCTCATTCCAATTTGGAGGAAACTCATTAGGATACCTCATGATCCCTATCACATTAAAATATGGATACAAAACATGGAAGGACCATGATGCTATAGAAGTAAAACTTGATATGAAATCTAAAAATAACAACATTATAACACCTCATAACAAAAACCAATGGAGTTCTCCAAGGCGATTTCTTCAAATGTCTACTTATTTTCCTCACCTCCAAAATCTACAATCCTTCACAAATGGAGTTTCTATACACCATCATAAAAATACTATGAAGCATAGTCTTCAATATTTGTGGGAAATGGAATTTATTCTTAGCAATGATATGGAAATGTTGCCTCTCAACTTGTGATAATTAGAGCATAAAAACCCCGAGCACCTAGATGATATATTTGGGTACCTAGGAGGTTAGGCACTATCACCTTTCCAATTCGGTTATGTTGGTTTAAGCCTTTACAATTAATTGACACAAACATATTCTTAACAAAAATAGAAAAGATGCAATGACATACACATACATTGAACATGGAGATTACCCTAGCCCAAAATGGGAAAACTAGAAATAATTTTCAATATATTATACTATAGTCACAAGACTATATATATATATATATATATATATATATATATATATATATATATATATATATATATATATATATATCTCACTACATCCATAAACCCCCAATCTATTAACCCTATATTAGAATACAATTGTAGTTCTTTAACAAGAATTATAAAACCATGGACTAAACCATTGTGCACCACAAAACTACTAAAAGCAAAAACTATATATTGTAAACCATGAAAAATGGATACAAAAGGCTACCCAATTCTTTTATTTTTTGGCTAGAAATCATATGTGGGGCTAGTCATGCAAAGGGTATAATGCATACTCAACATCATATGCTCTTTAGTCTAACTCTCCTCTAACTCAAGGGAAGCTTCCTTAATTAGGATTGTTGCCAACTAGAGCTATGACGTGTAAGGTGATGTGAAGACTAATTTCCATCAAAAAAATGTTTCAAAATGTTACAGAAAAACATGAATAGGAAGATGAAAAATTAGAACCTAATCCATTAGGTTAGTGGGGTCATAACAAGATTCAAATGAGAAGCTATTCTAAAATTGTTAAAAAAACACCATAGCTAAGAAATATACACTCAAAGTACTCTTGTCCTTGTTTTCCTATATTGCAAAAATATATTTAAGGAAAACAATGAAACATATACCATTGAATACTTAAAGATGTCAAAGTGCATTCATCATTCATCCAAAACTAGAGAAAAAAATGCAAACATGCAACTTATTCCAATGATAACCTAAACTGAAAATAAAAAGAATATACCAAGTTCTTCTCTCTAAATATATATCTAAATATTAGAAGAAGTAAATATATAATAATAATAACATATAAAATTTCCTCACCCACAATTAAAAAAAAATCAAAACCTCTTAAAACAATAAAAGAATTGTTATTACACCTTTGAGAGATTCTCCAAAATCCAAGCATACTTCAGAAGTGAGGGAACTAAGCTTAGAGTCTTGTGCTTCACCCTTACAATTAAAAAATATAATATTCCCTTTAACAAACTGAGAATGCACAAATTCTCAATGTAGTTGTGCTTAATTGAGTGAATTTGCTAGCTATGCTTGGGTTTGTCTCATGTGAAAAAAACCCTTTAAGTCGTGGGAAAAATGCAATTAGGTTGCCCCGTAGAATGAAGTAGACCCACCACTGTCCTGACGATTCCATGTGCCATGTGAATGGGTTGAGTAAAGCTTTCAATTGATTGCTTGAAAATTAAATCAGATACTCCATCGTGTGTACCATCAAATGGTTAATGATGGAATTCATTGAATGAGATATATAAGCGACTCGCTTATATGATGAGGCTGATCCATAATTATTCAACATTGCTAAAATAAAAACAAAGTCCATCCCATATTATGTGAGGCAACCATTGCATAGATTAAGTGATGGACCCCACTCCTTTTAATTCGCTGAATGAGATACATAAGCGTGTTATATGACCAAGAAAATCCATAATAAATTTAACATTACTAAATTTAAAAACCACATCCATCCCATACTGCCATTTGTGACCAAGCCTTTGCATAGATTAAGTATTTGGTGACTTCACAATAATGTTGTAATAACACATCCATTGTATGTGAGGGCGAATCTTTTTATAAATCGTGTTGCATTAATTTAAATGTATGACAAATATATTTCAATAGGTATGTTACACAACTATATTAATAAATGTGATCGATATATGTTGATAGATATATATCAATTACATATACAATTATAAAATGTGGTTGAAATATATATATCAATCTTATATCTATCTTTATATTAGTAAATGTGGTTGGAAAACACCAATAAATATTAATGGTATAGATTTAATATTTATATTAATAATAATATTATAAAATAAAAATTATATTTAAAATTGTAAACCTAAAACATTAATAATAATTATAATATAATTAATATAATTAATAATAACAAAAATTAATAATAATAATAATAATAATACTAATACTAATATTAAACCTAAGGGATTAATAAAATCAATGGATGTGTATTATCAACTTTATGGAATAAAATCTAGGGATTATTTAATAATAAAAATAATAATGATAAACCCAAGATATTAATGTTATAAATCTAGCACAACCACGTTAATAAATGTTGTTGATCATGGTTTATTTTCATATTGATACAAAGTTTGTCACAATGTCGTGTTGGACTATGGTTGATTTTCATATTGAGAAAACCTTTGTCAAAATGTGACACTGGACCATGGTTGATTTTCATATTGAGAAATTATTTGTCATAATGTGATGTTGGACCATGGTGGACCAAGATTATAAATCCAATGATTTATATTAAACCCAAAAATTAATGTTATAAATCCAAGGGATTAATACTAAAAACTAAAGGGATTATAAACCCAAGGAAATAATATTAAAATCAAGGGAATAATATTAAACCCAAGGCATGTAAACCCTAAGATAAATACTATAAACCCTGAACTAAACATGGTTGATTTTTATATTAAGACAATCTTTGTCATAATGTGACATTGGACCATGCTTGACCATAGTTGACCATGATTAATTTTCATATGGAGACAATATTTGTCATAATGCGACGTTGGACCATGGTTGATTTTCATATTGAGAAAATATTTGTCACAATGTGACTTTGGACCATGGTCAACCAAGATTATAAACACAATGATTTATATTAAACTCAAATATTAATATTATAAACCAAAAGGGATTAATACTAAAAACCCAAGCGATTATAAAATCAAGGGATTAATATTATAAACCCAATTTATTTAAACCTTAAGATATATATTATAAACCCTAAAATAAATTTGCTTTCCATATTGATACAATATTTTTCATGATGCAACGTTGGACCATGGTTGACCATAGTTGACCATGATTGATTTTCATATGGAGAAAATCTTTCTCTCAATGCGACGTAGGACCATGGTTGATTTTCATATTGAGAAAATCTTTGTCATAATGTCACGTTGGACTATGGCTGATTTTCATATTGAGAAAATCTGTGTCACAATGTTACATTGGACCATGGTCAACCAAGATTATAAAACCAAGGATTTATATTAAACCTAAAGATTAATATTATAAACCATGGGAATAATAAACCCAAGGGATTATAAAACCAAGGGAATAATATTAAACCCAAGGGATTAATAATATAAACCCAAGGTATGTAAACCCTAAGATAAATATTGTAAACCATAAAATAAACATGGTTGACCATGGTTGAAATCATATTGATACAATCCATTTCATAATGCAACATTGGACCATGCTTTCCCATATGATTTGTATGAGATCTTAATGAAAATTTGCTTGAGGGTTTGTAAATTGCAAGTGTTAAAACTGAGTTTTATTAGACTTTTTGTTAAATTCTTAAACACATAAAGCATGAATTTAAAACTTTGAAATAACATAAAAAATAGACACATGCACCATAAAAATAACCACAACGCAGCAAGTCATGAAGTATTTCAGCCCTCCTGGGCTACGTCTCCTTGGTCCAGCTTCCAATGGCTTGGCCCTATATCATTATTCTCAAAATGGTGATTACATACATTTACAATGCTCATATGGCTTCAAAACCCATTCCATCAGCTCTCGAATTGTCAAAAAAGTCTGTCTACCCTCTTTTTTCTCCAAAATTGGTAAAAAACTAAAGAATTTATGAGCCTCCCTAGTTTTTCTACTAACCGCACCACAAATTGCCCAAAATCTGGAACCATCATACAAATTTGCCTTGATTTCAGCTAACCGAGTGTTATTTTCACAGAATTCGGAGTGAAATTTTTGGACAGTTAAAATTCCCAATAAAGCCTAAAATCCACATTTTTAACCATATTACTATGGTTGAATTAAAAGCTTTTTAATTAAAAAAATTAGGCGACATATCTCTGTGCCCCCGGTCCTGAGCAATGGTTGTATTTTGTATTGTTTGGCCCCATACCCAACTCCATCGCCACATAAACTTTATCATAAGGTTTGCAGCTATAGTTTAACAAGGCTTGCGGTAGACCGACCGATGAAGACTTGACATTGTTTGGAGAGAGGTCATGATTTTGATTTCAGCAGAGGTGCAGTTTGGACCTTAACAAAATTTTGGTGGCCCTCATGCTACCACATTGCAGCCTCCAGTTGGGCCACGTGCCAGTATGTGGTTGGCCACCAACCAACCAATGAAAAAATGCCCAAAAACACCCATAGAAATCGAGCAAGTGGCGAGGCCTGATTGGCCCAACGAACCCAGTCAACCATGCCTAGTCAGCTGTATGGGTAGCCTGCACAATTTTTCAAAAATTTTCCTTATTTTGGAAAGTAGACAAAACATGTTTCCGGGTGCAGTCAATATCGTTTTTACGTGAAAAAAGTTGCGCCAGATTCAAAATGACAATATCTACGCGGTCATTCAGATTCCATACTATTCCAACATATTTCATTTTTGAGCATAATTTTGAGCACATGATCACCATAATTGACCATGATTGATTTTCATATGGAGAAAATATTTTTCACAATGCAACGTTGGACCATGGTTGATTTTCATATTGAGAAAATATTTGTCATAATGTGACGTTGGACCATGGTCGACCAAGATTATAAACCCAATGATTTATATTAAACCCAAATATTATTATTATAAAACCAAAGGGATTAATACTAAAAACCCAAGGGATTATTATTATAAACCCAAGGTATGTAAATCTTAAGATAAATATTATAAACCCTAAAATAAACATGCTTGACCATGGTTTACCATGGTTGATTTTCATATTTAGACAATCTTTGTCACAATGAAACGTTAGACCATGGTTGACCATAGTTAACCATGATTGGTTTTCATATGGAGACAATCTTTCTTTCAATGTGATCTAGGACCATTGTTGATTTTCATATTGAGAAAATATTTGTCACAATGTCATGTTGGACCATGGTTGATTTTCATATTGAGAAAATCTTTGTCACAATGTGATGTTGGACCAAGGTCGACCAAGATTATAAATCCAAAGATTTATATTGAATCGAAATATTAATATTATAAACCCAAGGGAATAATAAACCTAATGAATTAATACTAAAAACCCAAGCGATTATAAACCCAAGGTATGTAAACCTTAAGATAAATATTATAAACCCTAAAATAAACATAGTTGACCATGGTTGATTTGTAAACCCTAAGATAAGTATTATAAACCCTAAAATAAACATGGTTGACCATAGTTTACCATGGTTGATTTTCATATTGAGACAATGCTACATTAGACCACAATTGACAACTATTGACCATGGTTGACCATGATTGACTAGGATTGACCATGGTTGACCATAATTAATTTTCATATTGAGGCAAACTTTGTTAAAATGTGACATTTGACCATGCTTGACCATGATTGAACATCAGTGACCATGGTTGACCATGATTTATTTTCACATTGAGATAATCTTTGTCTCGATGAGACACTGGACCATGGTTGAACATGGTCGACGATGGTTGACCATGATTGATTTTCATATTGAGACAATTTTTGTCACAACGTGGCGTTGGACCATGATTGACCATGGTTTATTTTCATATTGACCATGATTGACCATGGTTTATTTTCAAATTGACCATGATTGACCATGGTTGACTATGATTGACCATTGTTGAACATTATTGATTTCCATATTGACACAATCTTTACAACAGTGCGATATTTGACCATGGTTCACCATGGTTGATTTTCATATTGAGAAAATATTTGTCAGAATCTGACATTGGACCATGGTCGACCAAGATTATAAACCCAAGAATTTATGTTAAACCCAAAGATTAATATTTTAATCCCAAGGGATTAATACTAAAAACCCAAGGGATTAATATTATAAACCCAAGGTATGTAAACCCTAAGATAAATATTATAAACCCTAAAATAAACATTGTTGACCATGATTTACCATAGTTAATTTTCATATTGATACAATCTTTGTCATAATGCGACTATGGTTATTGGCGATCATTGATCTTGATTGGCCATGATTGATCATGATTGATTTTCATATTGAGACAATCGTTGTGACAATGCAGTGTTGGACCATGGTTGAAAACGATTGACCATGGTTGACCATGTTTAACGATGTTCAACCATGGTTGATTTTCAGATTCAAACAATCTTTATCACAATGTGACATTGGCCCATGGTTGACCATGATTGACCATGCTTGACCATGCTTGACTAGGATTGACCATGGTTGACCATGATTGATTTTAATATTGAGAGAAACTTTGTCAGAATGCAACATTTGACCATGGTTTACTATGATTGAACATCATTGAGCATAATTGATTTTCATATTGAGAAAATATTTGTCACAATGCGACATTGGACGATGGTTAACCATGATTGATTTTCATATTGAGACAATATTTATCAGAATGTGACATTGGACCATGATTGACCATGATTAACCATATTTAATTTTCATATTGAACAAGATTGACCATAATAAAACATGATTGATTTCTATATTGACACGATTATTAAATATTGTATATATTGAACTATTTACATGATTCGTTAGTTCAATGTTAGTTATTAAAATATTGTATAAACAATACATTGATATATCAAAATCACTATAGCTGATGAAATTTTGTGATAAATATCCTTGATCGGGGTGCTCCAGGATCGCTGCCACCGGCCAGACCGTAAGACAAGTGGCGGTATCGTACCATGCAATCACTGTGTAAGCATTAAGTATGATAGCCAAACCATCCATCAACCGAATGTGGAGGTATGTGGAGGATATGGGGATGATCACGCAATTAGTAAGACAACCTGTGCTGTCAGAAGCATGGTGTAAAAGGCAATACAGGGTTTGCTTCAAAAGACATAGTTCGGCTTGCCAAACAATGTTCCCCTCCGGTAGAAACGATGAATTGCGGCGGCGGGTGGAGACTGGAGCAACCATAGTTCACAGGATTTATGCTCTGGTTCAGGGGTATGTTATTCTTCATATCAACCTCATGTTATTAGTTGTCAATAATGATATGCAGTAGGGTAGTGCAGTGTCTGCATATATAGGAATGCTCTTAACCATATGCTGCTTTGCGACCATACCACCGAAGGTTATTAAGCCTTGTTTTCGCGACCCTTGTAAAGATGGGAAGGTTAATCAAATTTCATTGTTTTCTGTGAAGAGCTATTATTGTCTGTTAAAGAGACGTCAAGTCGGTTCTGTAGGTTTCTGTTTGTTAAATTTGGGAACTAGAAGTGGGAGAAAGGGGAACCAATCTTGTATGTGGCCTACTGAGTTGGGGCAAAGGAATTTCTGTAATTTCAATTATGTCGATCTTCATAGCAATAGGCAGGGTATTATGCTTCTTATTGGTCATTTACATGCTCTCTGGTCTTGCCTTATCAAGAATTCTTGTAAATCTAGGAGGCAGGGTATTCTGATGCAAATCTGTCTAGGTTTTATAGTGTTATTCTACCATGGTTTTAAGCTGCAATTCTATCATTCTCATAGTCTCGGTTCTGGTTTTCTCTTTCGCCTGTGTAATTTAGAAAGGCAAGGTACTTTGTTGCAAATTAGTCAGTTACATGTTCAATGTTTTGGTTTTAATTGTAATTCCTGTAATTACGAAAATCCAAATGGTTTAGGGAGGGTAGTTAAAGTTATGACAGTGAGTCATTACTAGGTCTGTTTATATGTCCAATCTAAATTCTGTGGTGGCAAAATTTTTGGACTACGACATAATTTCAGTCAAGAGGAGCAACATGAGCTTCGGCAAGATTTTGGTCAGATGATAGGAAGATTAATTGTTATACCTTTTCTCTTCCGTTATACAGGATCACATATTGTTAATACAGATTTAATTCAGAAAATTACACAGTACAGAAAAATGGTTAAGAGGCAGACGAGAGAGAGCGTGGCTCAAAATCAAGATAAAGGGAAACATAAGATGGTTAAACCTGAAGCTGAGACCAGAAAGTGAGGTAAGAAGACAAAGCAAGAGGTTTTAGAGAATCTCTCGACAGTTTACTCCCTTGGAAATCCACCTCAAGTCAGGAAGGTAATTCATGGTTGGGAAAGAGAAAGTCAGAGTAATGAGGAAGACAATGAAGCATAAGCGGAAATTCTAGACTTTATCACTAGTCCTGGCAACACTAGAGGTCATCTTTCATTGTTCAATCAAACAGTCCATACTTATTGGATCATGACGTGTGTTCTGGCTAAGGCTATTCAAAGTCTTTATCCAAGAAATGAGACTCAAGAACCAACAGTGATGGAATTGCTTCAGGATATTGATATTCAACTCCAACATATAAAGGTGACTCAGTATCAAGCGACAGACTGTATCGGACGAATTGAAAAGCAGATTCAACAACTGCAACAAGAGGACATGCCTGGTTCCACGGCGAAGGACCCAACAACAATCGATTCCTCAAATGGATAGTATTCCAGTTTAATTTCATGTTTTTTGTGAATAATGTTTTTTTGGACAGTGCTTTAGTTTTAAGTTGCTACTTTGTAAATGTTTTAAATAGTGAACTGGCCAGTGCAGCAAGTAGAAGAATGAAACATTTCCAATTTTGGTTGGCTTTTAATGCATTAAGGTGGCCAATAGACCTAGTTTCCTCTGGGCAAATTGAGGTCACCAACTTACTATCTAATGTAACCTGCTTTTTGATGATAAATAGAAAATAACAAGATACTACCAAATTAACCAAAAATAAATAAAAATTCGTGATAAATATTAATGCAGATCTATTGAATAAGCTTTTAAAAATACATTATAGGTAAGAAACAATCCTAAAATTTCAAAGTTTATTATTAGAATATAACGACTTGTTGGATTGAACTTTTGATATACATATCAATAAAGGGCTGTTGTATATTCATGCATATCCATACACCGAAGGCACCATCAATTTTATGAAAAAAATTCTTCTTAAATAGTTTAAGAATAATGTTTCAAGCGATTTTTGTTGCGTGGATATTTTGTAAAAAGTAAAGAATTTTGCAAAATAGTAATAAAATATTATTTCATTTATAAAATATTAATATATATAATTCTCTTTTAAATTTTTAATTAAATTATGTGATGAACTCGTGTTTTAAAAATTATTAAAAGTTTTCTATATATAATCATAATTTTGATTAAAATTTATTAAAAGGATTAGCCATTAATAGAAATCTATAATTTATAAACAAAAACTAAATTAGCTTAGGTTCTAATTAGGTTTTTTGGAAGTACAATCTCATTAAGCAGGAAATATGAGTGTGGTTATCAATCTATACCTATATATATATATTAGTTACACGGGTACTACTTTCAGGTATTGGAGAAAGATTTTAGGAGTTTAGAGGTTTTTAGGAAAGGTTTCAAAATCGTCGAGAGTTTCAATGCGTACTTTGGAGTTTTTCGGCACTACAACAATTTTTGACGTTTTGGGAGCTTCACTGCAATGAGTATGTGCAAACTTAAGTTTATTTGCTGCTTAAATTGATGAAACTGTGCGAAAAGAAGGGTATGTCGCTGGGTCTAGATATGGATATGGGTCTGGAACTAAGCGAAACAACCCGTTTATGGACACCTTTTCTATCTAAAGGAAGATTAGGTGCCTGCAAGATTTGGATGGAAATACATAAAATATTTTATTTTTATTTTTAATATATATTAATTTTTAATATATTATATTATTGCCGCTCCTAACTTGATGTTTCCTGTAAATCTAGGCAAAACTTCTAGCCGTGTCAGATACTCGTTTCCACGTACCAGAAATACCCGCGTACCAGAAACTCGTGCAACATAGATATATAGTATGACACTGGGCTCATTTGTTGGGCGTAGAGATGTAATTTGATAGGCAAATTGTCCGTCATGAGGTGTTTTGCTCGTCAAATACAGTTAATTTTTTTTCAAACTGTCAAGATTTTTTGTTGAAACTCTAAAAATGGGTAAGAAAGTGTGAAAACCATCAATTTTCACGAATGAATTTGTTTTGAAATTCCAACCTTAATTAAGCGTATTGGTTAAAAAAAAATGGTTCGAAATATTCCCTTATTTCTTTGTTTTGTTTGAGAAAATAAGAAAAGTAAATCAGGATACCAGAGCCAAAAACCTTCCAAGAGCTTCACTAAAATAAGATAAGTGATGACCTTGGTCCATGAAAGTCTTTTATTTGAAATGTTATTCTTTATTATTTAATAAGTTATTTTTTATGGGTTTTTTCTTCTTCTTCATTTAAAAGTAAAAATAAAATATATTTATTAAATCGATATTCCTTATTAATTGATTAGTTGAAGTGTAAATATTGTATTATAAATAAAATATATTTAAATTGAGAATATAATAACTATTTATAAAATTTTAATAAAAATAAATTAAGATATTAATTATCATGATTGTTTTATGAACTATTTTTAAATATTTACAATAATATATTTTTATTTATTTTATAAAATAAATTATAATTATTTACTATCTTTAGTTAAATCTATTTATAAAAATAAAAATAAATGATAATTATTTAATATTTTTTATTACTTAATTCTATTTATAGTTTTTACTATTGTTATTATACTTTTTTATTTCACCGTACAAAGAATCGGTCTCGGAGAAGTCGGGCATCGGCTTCTTTCCGTATGGCCTATTGAGGTTCTGACCCAACCTCAGGCGGGACCCACAAGATCGAATCCAATCAGTCGGCCCCAGCACACTTGTTGGGCGACATGTTCAACCCCGACCTCCCACTGCCGGGAACTGTGGGATCTTTCAACTGTGACGAATGATGACTCAGTTCTCTAAGATTGCCGCCATCGTCTCATTCATGCAGGGCATATACGATTCTCTTTTTTTCAGATTATGATATCATTTTTTTAATTTTACAAAATTAAAACTAGCAATTGTTTCAAAAATGTGCATAGAAATGTTGATAGGGTTGCTAAATTATAATTTTTTAAAGTTTGGTTTCAAATAATGATTATTATATTAAATGTTAGTATTTTAAAGTTTTTTTTTTTAAATTCTATGAAACCTAGACCAATTAATTAAAAAGACACACTCACAATATATTTAAAAAGATATTTTGAAAAATTTCAAAGTTTATATTTTATTTAAAAATAAATAAAAATGTTTCAATGAATCTTTGCCCTATGTCTATTGGCCTTATATTTGATGACTCATGATTATGGAGAAGTGGAGGACCAGTTCATCATGATGATAATGATGTTGACTTGAAAAAACACCAATATTTTTTTTTGGCTTAAAAGAGAGAAAAAGTAGTGTACTTCCCTAGAAGAAATAGACAAACATAAAACTACTTTAAAACAATGTTGGACAAGAGTGTAATACCTTATTGAAATCATTAAAAGATAGTAGGTCTACAATGATCTCTTATGATCTCTTGAACAAATAAGAGATGAATACAATTGTGTGGACATACACATATGAATAATATAACTCATCTTTTGTTAACATTCCAATCACCTAAAATAATCTAATTGACAATATCTCTTGTATATCATATAAAAAAAATGAATAATATAAAACAATAATTAAAGTTTTATTTAAAATACAAATTAATAAAAATATTAATTAATTTTTTTATATTTTATTTTAAATTAAAAACAATGAAAATATAACAAAAAATTTCAAGGTTTTTAAACCATTGTTCAAACATAAAAATAATAACAAGAATTTCAAATTTCAAATTTATTTCCACCACTTTAAACAACTTGTATGTTTATGGTACTATCACATGTGTCATTTCCACTCAAATTTACACGAGCAATCAATTTCACACTCATTAAATATATAAATTTGAAAAGGTGCACACTTATTTAAATATACTAAATTCAAATAAAAACACATGCAATTTCATAAAATTTCACCATATGAAATTTAAAGTTACGAATTTAAAATACGAAATTAAAATCACACTCATTAAATATATGAAAATAACAGTCACACTTTGGTTGTCTCAAACCATTGAGAGCTAGAATGCACTTCAGTTAGTAAATCATAGGAATAAAATGATGAATCTTATTTAAAAAGAAGCATTCTGGATATTTCGATAAAATAGAATTAAAATAACCCAATCAAATTTACTAAACCTAATGCCTATGGTGGTGAAAATTAAAAGTCAATAGCTAAAATACTTAAACCATAATGTAAACGAAGTAAATGAAGACGTTTAAAAAGACCAAGTTTTAACCCAACCAACTAAAACAAGCCTCAGAATGACATACAACCTTGTATTTTGAAGATGTGCCATGAACCAAAATTGTGTAATTTCAAAGAATATTCAAAACAAATAATTACTAAAAGTGATAGTAGACCCACGGACTGGAAACTAAAATTGAACACAATTTAATTTTAATTTCAAAATATATAATATGATCATTATAATTTTTAAAGCTAATTTTTAGCCCTACCCTAATCGCTACGTTTTATAAGCTGCAGACAAAGTATTTTAACTAATCAATTTGGATCCACACATTAATCTTACATAATTGAATCATAAAAAATATATCAATAACATTCATTCAAAAGTACACTTGTTTTCTACTGATATGATTATGAGCAAGGTATTTTTCATTTCCGACTTGGTCACACAAATAGAAAATTTTGGACATTACTTTCATGTAACTGCATTACATATAAAAATTTCCATGATACAAACATGATAATAGTTGGGATCGTAATGGACATAAGAATGGAAGGAGAACAATTATGACAAGGTAAAAAGCATGAAGTGGGATCAATAGAATATCAATCCATTCATCTCTGTTATCATTCGTAGGCATGGCAGTTATCCTTAGCATCACAGGAGATCTCTTAGAGGTGACTGGAGACTAAAAAGAGCCATTCATCTTTGTTATCATTCGTAGGCATGGCAGTTATCCTCAGCATCGCCAAAGATCTCTCGGAGGTGACTGGAGACTCAAAAGAGCCATTCATCTCTGTTATCATTCATAGGCATGGCAGTTATCCTCAACATCGCAGAAGATATCTCAGAGGCGACTGGAGACTCAAAAGAGTGGCAGGTTCGTTGTTAACCACAATCACCATGACCAACCCCCATCCGATGTGCACGTCCAAGTGGCAGTGCATCACCCAAGAACTTGCAATAAGTAATCACCATTACCACTATGCACAAAGTATGATCCAATTTAGAATGAGAGACGAAATAGAAGGAAAGTGGAATGATGTGAAGAAAATGCTCACCAGGATTGTCAGCCACTTATCTTATTGCATCCCAGCCATTAACTAGAACTTTCACAGTGTTGCACATAGGATGATCCATTAGGTTGAACTTATGAGGATCTCTTTGTGAATTATAATTCCCAAATCCTGCTCCCACGATGTAGAAATCATAACCATGGGGATGGATAGGATGGCTTTCACCCGCAAACATATTCGTTCCCTAAAGAATTAATTGCACCTTTGTGTTTTTATTAAGAACTTTCACTCTTGTACCTTTCACAGGAGACCATAGAGCTCTTCTTATATTATGTGCGGTACAATCAAATCACATAGAAGGGTTATAGGGGAAGTCTCTAGAGAATACTCCTTTCATGCCAAAATGATGAGCTTGAATAATTGAGGAAGTTGTTGGCAGGACTAATGATATGTTATTCATACTTGCTGCAAATATTGATATGTTGGGGCCTCCACAAGATTGCCTCGGACATTTGATCAACCCTAAGCCTATGGTGTAGAAGAGATTCTCGTTGACCCTCTGAGGAACAAAGACGAGGTGATCTTGTGAGGACAAGCTTCCGAAATCATTGGTGAAGCTAGTGACACTCTTGATGTCATTATAGAATGGAAGATTTAATATGATTGGAGCTGAGTTGTTATAGCTCCCCTCATATTCTAAAATGGAACTGGTGGTGGTGTTATCAAATGGAACCCCTTGCCCGATGGAATATGCTCGAGCAACCATATAGTATATACTTGAGGTTTGATTGACAGTTACAAGTATGTTTGTTGTCTAGCTGGGGCCGAGCATTAGAAAATTTGTCTAAAGATGTTTTCATGTATACAAAGCATCCACAACAACATCAGTCATTGTGTGGTTAGCCATGGAGAAGAACAAGTCAGTATTGAGAGCAGCATTGATGACATGCAGAAGATTAGTTTCCTCAGCTTTTACAGAGGCGCTGAAGGTATTTGCAAGTTAACCATCATTCACCATTAGCGTTCAATAATTTGCCAGCTTAATAAATTCGGAAGTAATTGAACAAATTCAGTCTATTTGATATGCATTAATGTAGGCAGATATGAAATGTACTTGAAGTAGAAAATTTGTATAGGTACTGTTGGGACTCAGAAATGTCATATTTTCATCCACCTTTCCCTTCACTATTCCTTACATTTCATCATCCCATTAACCTTTCATCACATCATTTTCATAAATACATTTGGGTTTCACCTTCTTATTTTCCACTTTATTCATTTTTGTATTATAAGTGAATTTATGATTAAATAATAGAAAATATACATGTTTTTATATATATCTCAAGAATGTGTGAGGTTTGTAATGTGTAGGAGATATGTGAAGGATTAATTCCAAGAGACTTCTCAAATATCTCCTCCACCATATTAAGGAGATAATTATTCAAGCCTATTCCTAAGGAGAAGATCATGGAGGATTTGGTTGGCATATCTTATCCAAGATATGTGAGAGATGTGTGGAGGATTCAAAGGGATCATATCTTGTAATAATGGGAAAGTAGTTGAGAGTGCTTGAGAGAATAGTGGATATGTCATTATGAGATGGTTATCTTCTTCATGTATATAAGAGAGTGCTCTCTCTTCATTTTCATAAGTTTTGAGTTTGGAGAGATAATCTTGTAATTAGGAGAAGGGGATTCTTAGCTTTGATTCATATTCTTTTATTGTTACACTTTCATGATTTGTCATTTGATTCTTGTAATATAATTTGAGATAGCTTTATTGTTGTGAGCTCACATATGTTGTTTGTCATTCAACTCTTCACATGTTGTATTGCTTTTCCCTTATGCAATTTCCTGCTTTCCTAGTTAGTGTTTCAATGCCTTCCTAGATTAATTTGATTTCAGTAATTTAGATTAAATTAGTTCCACTTCGGTCCTGCATATATAGTGCATGTTCCTCGCAAGCCTACAAACCTCGGATTGAAAAATTAAATAGTTGGGCAAGTACTACAACAGAATTAAACGAACATATTTTCACCCAACAGGTACCCTATTTGTCCATTTATATTAAATGCATCTAAAACTTTAATATTCATTTTTTTGGTGTCGCTTATGACAGGGTTAGGATGGACTTCCAGAGTTGGGAGGAGACAGGTCACAGATACAGGTTGGTGTCATCAGTGGGCCCGGGGGATTTTTGGAGGAGTTTAGAGGAGTTTCTATGAGACCGGTGGCATTTTCTTGATATATTCCATCATCCCCACCATTTTCCTTTTGTTTCGGTGCATTTCGACAACTTTCGGAAAAAATGAGTTATTTTTGGGCTTAACTCAATTAATTACGCTCAAGGTGGCATTCTAGGAGGAATACGTGATAGAACACCTTAGTGTAATAGCTCGTTGGAACCAGGACAAGAATACCTACATGATGGGGTAGTTGGACATGAGTTTCAATGACTCGAGGAGACATGGTAGCCGATTTACTCTTTTTGGCATTAAAAAGGAATATTTTAATTGGAAAATAAGAAGGAAAAGTGCTCCATGATTAAAATAATAATAAAATAAGGTTGTAGAAGTATCCATGAGATCTATAAAAGAAAAGGAGGAGGACATTGAGGAGTATCTTGGATTTGATCAATTTCTTGTGTGAGAGGTTTGAGAACTTGGTTCTTTACTTCCTTGGTAGCCCCAGGACGAAAACCCTTGGGTGTATTGTCGAGTGTTGGAAGAAAACCCAACTCTCTTTGAGGAGACTTCATTCAGGAGTTTCACAGAGCTTCAGGGATATTGGAGTGAGGATCATTCAGATCTTCAATTATTGCTTCATTGTCTTTTAGTGGATTCAGTGGCAGCTATTGTCGGAGGGTGAGTGTAGCAGTTTAGTTTTGGAGGCTGGTACAGTGCCATAGAATATATTGGAGTGGCAACATCAACCAGGAGAGCATATTCCTTTTAGGATTGTGTAGAGGCAGCCAAGACCGCGCAGTGATTGCGCAACTGAGTTTGGAGTGGGCGCTAGGAGTGAGAACTAAAAAGTAGATTCATTAGGAGATTCAGATGGGAGGCTAGCCACCTCCTACTAGGGTATTTAGCAGCATTCTAGAGACAGTTCCAGTAGATTGCACTAGTGGTTCAATTTCCCCAGGAAAGCAACATTCCAAGCCCAAGAGGGCCAATTTCTGGGTTCGTGCTTTCAGCAAACCCTTCACGGGTTTTTGTGGGTTTGTTGAGGAGAGTCTGGTGTCCAATTCCCAGAATTTTCTGAGCAAAGGAGGCGGCCCAACCAACAGTCCGAAGTCAGCCAACAACAACATTTTTTGGACTGGGTAGGGCAATGATTAAGCGACGTAAAGCTACTTCCAGCATAGATTTTTTCTAGGATTCAAGTTGCCCTTCAACTTGCCATCAACAAGCCCAGGTGCAATATTTTCAACACCATACTTGTACTCTTTTCCGACATAATAATAAAATGGCTCAGCACTAATTTTGTCTCCATATTCTGTGTTTAATGGTGTTTTAATTTTTGTTGTAGTTTCTTGTCTATTTTTCCCTGTATTACTGTTTAATCCCAATTTGGGATATTACAGTGGTATTAGAGCATCAATCTTGGATCAGCCTACGGGTTTCCAGTTTTTAGTTGCAGCTATTATGGTTTAGGTTTATTCCCGGAAAAATTTGTGTTGGCCATTCTATACAAGTTTTATTATGAAAACCATAGATGGATTCGAAAAACGACAAATTTGGCCAAAATTCTAGAGTTGAGGGCCAGCATAACATTGCAACAGATTATCTTTAAGGCCACCTTTCATCTTATCTATTTTGGTTAGAAGGGTCTACCCAATCATTGGAGGAGGCTAATTTGTGGGAGCTACAATGGTGGGATTTTAGAGTTGGGGTGTCAGGAGATTGATAGGACAGCCATTTGAGGAGGTTGGCTGGGATTTTGGAGAGCAATGATTGACAGTAGCAGCTGTAGTGCCCAATAACGAAATTGGAAGAGGGCCAAACTACGAAGGGTCAGATTTTGAAGGTTGGAATTAGAGGAAACCCTTTCTAGGTTTTTCCGGGTTTTGGGCAAGGATCACATTCCAAAATTCCTAGAATTTTTTAAGTAGTTTTCCGTGGGTAAATCAAAGGCCGAAGTCAGGAAGAAGTGTAGTCTTGGAGAAACAAACTAGTTTTTGGAGGAGCTTGCTATTGGAGCAGTTGGATTTGATTGCACTCATCACCTGGTGCTTGTAGCTTGCCTTGTGCAAGTCCAAGTGTACTTTATCCAACTATTTTGTACCACAATGTTATCATTTGGCCAGTTTGTAGAGTTGGTGTCAAAGTTGTTTTTATCATTGTGGTAGGAAATCCATAAAGTGTAGTGAGTTGATTTTGTCTATCATTCTATCAGTATTTAACCTATGCTTATATGTTGTGTATTGAGTTAAAAAAAAAAATTGTTTTTGTAGTGGTCAATGAATGTCACGAGGGGTGAGTAGAATTCGATTCTAGAGTACACCTGTATTTTCACATGCTAATGTGGTAGCTTCCTATTGTCATGTTCATGGATGACTGATTTTAATTAAACCACTGTTACTTCCATATATGTCACTTAAACATTGAAGTTTTAAAAACAAATCCTAAATCAGCATAGCAGTGCCTCAGCGGGTTGCAATCTAAACCAAAGAAAAAAAAGATTAAACAATGCAAAAGTTAGTTCCTTGAAACAAATCAATAGACCCTTCTCCAAGGAGTTACATATTTTACTCCAACAAAGACATCCAAGGGATTTATAGAAGGAGAGAGAAGTGGGAAATTGGATTTATGTACTTGGGATGGACTTAAAGAGTGGAAGATCATAAAATGAATTTCCCATGTTGGAGATGTTATCACTCATTAATTTATCCAGGTTCAAGAGAGAACTCACCGAGGTAACCACAAACCTATTTCAAATCCTAGGATCTAGCCTTCCTAGAATTCAGAGAGGGCTCTCTCTTTAAGATTTATCTTTGTTTTTTATTTATGTTTTTAGTTTATTTATGATAGAAAAATTGGTTTTGTTTTAAAGGTTTTGGTTGGAAAAAATAACTTAGAAGTAAACTAGAGAGAAATCTACTTATCCATTGGGCTATGGAGTCTAAATCTAGATAGCAGTACTAGAAGGCAAGGTCAAAGGGGTACAAATGTATTCAGGGAAATATAGGTAACCCTCAGAGATTTGGGGAAAGGTTTTTGATGAAATGGTATGATCGGGATAAAGGGCAATGAAGAATCCTTTGATCCAGAAAATGGAAGAAGGAGTCAGAGGTCAAACGGGAGTAGGAGCAATGAAGGATTCCTAACACCGAAAATCAGTTGAAAACATTTAAATGGTAACTTAGTTAAGACAGGGAGCCATAAGATTTTCCTGAAGTAATATTCCCAGTTACTCATTAAGAAAGAAAAAACACATAATGAAATGAATGGAACTCAGAAAGTAAACAATGACAAGATAGATGCACTTTACTCTTTAACTTATCACGAGAATCCTGAATTATGATGTCCAAATAGCTTTGTCCAGTTTGTTACTTTCGAAATCAACACATGTAAGCCTGTAATGTATCAAAAAAAATCTATAGTAATCTTAGAAATTTTATTTCACCCTAAAGGGTGAAGTATTTATACAAATTCTAAACTAGACTATCTTGAAAAAATATCAAGATTGGTTTACAAATATCTCCAAATGTTTTACATAAATAGAACTTAAGTAAAGGATACTCAAAACTAATGAATCTATTTGGCACTATTTTTTATGGATAGATGATGAAAAAGAGGAGAATTAGAATTTGATCTCAACTCTTAGTTGATGATGAGGCATCCAAGTCACTAACTGTTTCCTTTCTTTGTGCATTCTACTCCAACAATTATGCAAACTTGGGGTCCAATGATACCTTTGTATTTCTGAATCTGAAATAGATATGTAAAAAGTGAAAGAGTTATTGTAAATGAATATGTTGATGAGATAAACCTCTCTCAGTTTGCTAAATATATGCTCCAACTATTCACAATAGGTTCTGCAAAAATATGTGTAAAACAGAGTTTTACAGAGTCTGAAAAATAGGCTGTAAAGATGCGCATGTAGCTTTCATTATATAACACCTGTGCACAAAGTGAGATAGGTTTTTGTATATGGAGCGCTTAGGAATAAAAACCTCCTTCAGTTTTGTAAGATGTATGTCTAATTGGCCACAATATTCTCTGCAACATGATGACTTAACATGAATTTTCTGCAAAACGTTCTTTCAAATATTGTTTAATATTTCCCAACCCATAATGGATGTTAGAAAAGTGAGAGATTTTTTTGTAGTCGGACATCTTAAGAACACAAAATTCCTTCAGTTTTTAAAAATTCATCTTGGATTGGTCACAATAGTTTCTAAAAAACAATGACTTAAACAATAAATTTCTGCAAAAATGTTCCTTCTTGTTATGTTTTCATCTTTTAACCTTTTGTTATTTTAACTTTTTTTACTTTCACTTTGGATAAACTTCATTGTTGTTGAAAGTATTTCCATATTTATTTACCATTTACTGCCTTTATGTTTTACCTTTATTGCTTTACCTTGATTGCTCTGTAACTTTGTTTTAACTTTTACTGTGAATTTAATCCGATACCCTTTAACTCTGATGCTCTTTGACTGTTCTGTTTTCACTGTCATTGTGAATTCTGATTTCACTTTTACCATTCACTGTGCACATTTCATCATTCTGATCTCTCTTTGACTTTATTTTATTCTTTCTTTTTATACAAACTGTTTGTTGAATGAAACTTTTGAATTAAAATCTAAGACTTTGGAGCAAACAATTTTGTCAACTAGTATTGAAACTGTTGGCCCAATTTCTTATTCTGGTAATAACCTGCAAAAAAAAAATAATTTTTTAATGAAACAAAGGTCTGTAAGGAAGTGATTGAAGGCTTTTGAAAGACCTGTGGAATGAGATATGTATGTGGAGGTTTAACTCCGTTTTTTAGGCATTTTTGGGCTACTTCTGCAATATTAGACTGTTTACAGGAGTTTTTATATTAAACAGAGAGAAAAATGAGCAATTTAGGGTAAGGATGGCTTCTTTTGGGATTTTTTCTCAATTTGGTTTTTCTGATGATGTAAAACTTGGGAAAAAAAAGGAAATGAGGGTTTCCTGAGCGAATTTGACTGCAAAAGGGGTTTTTAGGGTACATTCCACAAATTTAACCCTATAGGTCTTTAAGTTTGGTCTTCAGGCTTCAAAAAATTGGAAATTTGGCTTTAGAAAGGCTCATAACTGAAAACAGGGTTTTCTGAAAAAATTGGCGAGGGTTTGGCCTATTTTTGGTATTTTTAGGTAACTTGGCTTGGTGAAATATCCTAATTGAAAGCCTGGTTCCATTATAGAAGGTTTTGAATGGAATTTGCATGCTTTAAATTGGTCGAAAAATACCTTAAACACAGGTATTTGGCTTCTTGAAAGGTTCTGATGAGATCGTGGTTGAATCTGAAGTCTAGTCCAACTTACTGGAGCAGCGAAATAGCTTGGTCAATATTTAATGGTGGAATTGTGGTCAAATTCGTAAATTTTGGGCATAAGTTGACAATCGGGGCTAAAAAGGCTTTTACACAGTTAAGCGGAGCTTTTCTAAGTTCATAACATGCAAATAAACATAAAAATGATGTATTAAAGGTTTTAACCCTTGATATTTTTCATCATAAATGTTTATTAAATGTGGTTCTTATCGATGGCGGGAGCTGTTTCAGATTTAAAAACAAAACCAACAGTGGTTATCATGTCCATTTCAAGTGGTAAGCTGTTTTAATAGAAATGAACGCGATCAAATGGAAGGCTGGCACGTCGTGGAGGGCGAAATGGGGAATACCACCCATTTCGCATTCAATTGGTGTTGGAATGGAAGTTTATCTTTTCGGCGCGATATTGCTTTTGCGCCGTCAAATTTGGAGTATGGTAGCGAAGGGTGAGGATTTTATTAAAAGCTGTGGGCAATCAAAGTGGGACCGAGGTAATGTTAAGCGGGTGTTCAAAGTTTAAAACCTTTATAAAACATGACTTTTTAACCAAGGTTTCGATATGAAAAGGGGGCTGTACATATAGGTGGGGCTTATATATACATACAAAGTGTGAGGCTTATATTGTATGGTGGAATATGTATAAGTGTGGGGTTATTTAAATTGAAACAAACCTTAGTCTTATCGTGATAGCACCTTGGGTTTAAAACTCATGCGGAAAAAGAGTTGATACGTGTATTGCAAAGGCACAGGGGTTGAAAATTATAAAAGACTTTATTTGTTTCAACACTTAGGATAAAATGTGATAGGCAGGGAAGTATGTTTAATTTTTAAACATATGTATAAGCGCAAAAATTATTTTATTATATAGTTTTAAACCATTGAAGGTTTTAATAACGATAGGGGGTGGGATATTTCATTAAGGTTGGTTTTAGACCAAAGGGAACATTATTTGGGTTTTCATTTTAACATGTGGATAATATATTTGGTCCAAAATCTTTATAATAGTGGGTTTTAGGGGGTATTTTAGATAAGGGAATTATATAGACAGGACAAGGTATTTTTAGGGAATTAATAGCATAAGTCAAAAGTTAATATGACAAGGGGAAATGGAATACACAAAAATACACTAAATGACCAAGTAAAGTGAATAAATAAAGCAAAGCTTTTCATTTCATGATTTCACCAATTTTCTTAGGATAAAGTATTTTTGAGGGTTTTTATATGCTTTATGAATGAAGTCAGTCAATTAAATGGGATTTTAGGTTTCATTAAGTAAGAAAGAGCCCCTACTTAGGAAAATGAGTTAAATGTATGAATGCGGGATAAATAATGGTAAAGGGGATTTTATCATAAGAATTCAACATTTTCTACTATCCAATCATCAAGCCTTGGGTCCGGTCCCAACAGAAATCAGAGAAATGCTCTAAGCCTCTTTAACTAGAAGTATAGAATACTGAATACTTATAAGGGAAGGGAAATTAGTGATTTTTGCCCAGTGATGAATATTACATGATTTTTCCCTCTTCTTTTTACCTACCCAACATTACTCTAACATTTTTTCTTCCTCTTTGCAGGTGCATTTAAGCTTTCTACCTTGAAACATTTATTCTTTTGAAAGCATAAATTATCTAATTCTATCTTATTTCATCCGAGGGCCCAGATTAAGCTGATGAGCTCCTCATTATTCTCTACCTATCTACTGATTAGTCAGGATTAAACTGTCTGACTAATCTTTATTCACTATCTAAAACATGGAAATTGAAAACATGACAAGTCAAGTTTAAACAATTTAACTCATCATGGATTATGGCATTTTTTGACACTCTGCCATAATCATTTGCAAAAAGTAAAAAGTAGTGGCATTTGAACTTGAACGTTTTCATGATTTATTTCCATCTTTTTTCTTTTGGGGTCTATGTATTTTTTAAGTCCTTTGATCTTTCTTTTAGGACTTTTTACCCTCTTTTTGTTTTTTTGATTTTTTTGATTTTTTCAAAATATGGGAAAACAACTTGCAGAAAGCAAGGTATGTACATATTTTACAAGACTATCAAAAGTCAATTCAAAATTATGAATCCTATATTTATAGAACCCTAACAGGAGAAATTGTAATCCTATCTTTCAAAGGTAGAGCAATTTGATTGGAGTTTAAATTGGGCTTTGGAGCCATCTATGCTTGCATTGGTACAAGCTAGATTCTTGAAACATCCAAGTGAGAGAGTCAAGCTTATAACTGCCTCTTGTTTCAGTAATATTTTGAGGATAGGAGCACCCTTTCCTCCCTACAATGATGATGTTATGAAGATAGTTTTCGGACTGATAGTAGAAACTTTCTTAGGATTTGGACAACAATGCAGGCTCTACATTTGGGAGGAAGCTTAAGGTTTTAGAAGTCATGGCCATGACCTAGAATTATGAGGTCATGTTTGATCTTGAGTGTGATGGATTGATTCTGCAGATGTTCCAATGATTCTTTAGCATTAGAAGACATCATCCTGACATAGTCACAACGCACATGTAGTCCATCCTGTTGTCATGTATGAGATACCGTGATGCCATTTGCTATGAGTTGTAGACTAGGTTGTTGATCATTTGGAGGAGAAATAAATTGTCTCACCTGCTGCTTATGAGCTAGCCTAAGGGATGGTTGAGCAGAAAATTGGGCTATTCAGGAGACAATTGACCAGGGAGGAGTTGCTACAGTTTTGTGGATCATGCAGCGAAAATGAGTTGAGGGGGAAGGGACTTTGCTTCATTTGCAAAGAACCTTGGGGACCTGACCACTCATGATTGAGAGATGAAAATGAGTGGTAGAGGTGGATCATGAGGAAATTCCTTCTGTGTGTCAAGATGAGGACTCTTCTTCGGATGAGTCCATGGGGTCATATGAGGATGATTCTAGGGAGCATGAGCAGTCATGTGGAGTTGATGGCAGTAGGCCAGATTTTTATTCTAGTGTGTAGGGTGAGCAGTCAGGGGACTCTATGGGAGATATTCAGGATGATGAGTCACTTGTGATGATTCATCCGGAGCAAAATATGGTGGAGCATGAGTCAGCCGAGGAGGAAGATATGCATATCATGCATGATATTCCTTTGAGGGAGAGCCAGATGGAGGCTCAAACTAATTTGATGGTGGATATGCGGCCAACCTTGGGGTCAACAATTGAGGAGGATCAGATAAATGCAAGGACATCTAATATGGTGACGATAGTTGCAGATACTTATCCTCATGAGATGTTGGAGGTTGATGGGGTAGTTACATGGGAGGCTAGTAGACAACAAGAACATGGCATTCTTGATCAAGAGAGGGAGAAGCTGTTGGAGATGGTGGAGCATCCATACTTGGGCCAACGCACTGATGAGGTGCAGATAGATGCACATGCAGTCGGTAGAATTGCAGTACTTTCAGGGAGAAACACTCTCCAAGAGTACATCGATGGGGCTTTCAGCATATCTTGCACACATTGGACGATTATAGAGAGAGGGGCCTTCTTATGTAGGCAGATCTCGTCGACAGACGGGACGGGGCAACATGAGTTGAGTATGGAATAACGACCTCACATCAGACTTGTTCTATATGTAGGTGTCACTGTATTTGATTCTTCTTTTGGGATAGATTGGTGGGAGATCATGAGTGGTTATCCTATTGATGGTACAATATTCTTAGTCAGGAGCACAATGGAGCAGGGACCCATAGACCTTACAGATACTATAGTTTCCAGTTGGCAGTGGGGCACATGTTGAAATCTCTTTAGTATTCCATCTCGAGTTCAGGAAAGCAGGGTTAGCATTGGATTGAGTCAGGGGTTGGATTAGAGAGAGGTGATGTAATATCCCAAAATGGAATAATGCATTGATACAAAAACATAATATTTGTAACACATAAAATGTACATGTAAGTTTATGATCAACACAGATATAAACATAATAGCTGAGCCATTTTATTCATAGGAGAAGATTCAATTACAATAGTGTACAAAATATGAGGTAATCTAGCCAAAGAGATGGCTTAGAATGACCCTGAAAAGATGCCAAAGTAGGCACTACATAACTGGAAAGCTACTGGAAGTAAATACTGCACTGTCCCTTTAGTAGATAATGAACATATGACTGCAGGCTGAAGAGGTAAATTTAGATCTATAGAAATTTGGATCTCTGATGATGCCAAGATTCTAGATCTAGGCTCTATGATGACAACCCAAGATAACCCAGAAAGGAAATTCCATATCTATGAGATTGGAAATTTACCCTCTTGGGGATTGATCCCTTGACTGCTGGGTTATGCAGATCTTAAGCTAGATCTGATCCAAACATGGCTGCAATATGTTATACAAACAAATATGAGCTTTAAGGGCTGATACCTCTTTAGGATCTACAAGCTAGGAGCTTGAGATCTTGTCTCTACTTCCTCCTCCTTCAAGTTACGTCAATTGAATATGTAGCTGCTACAGAAACTACGCTATAAAAGAGGGAGAGAATATATGCCTGCTGAAATATGGTGAAATAAGCTCCAGGTAAATGGAAATAGTGATGGCAAGGTGAGGGGATGATCCCTCACTAGATTACTAGCTGAAATGCAACTTCCCTTCTCCCTTGGATCTACAAGAATGGACTGCACAATTCCTAATGGAAATGATACTAGTGGGAGATGAATAATAGATGTTCTGATGCCTGATATAGATCTGAAGAATTGGAAGGCTGATGTTGAAGCTCAAGGTGATAGGATGAATCCTTCACTGGCTCCTCAACTGAAATATTGAAGGACAACCTCCTCCTCTCAAACTGATCTTCAGAAATGTGAAATTTCTAAATATGGATGTTCTGCAGTAAGTAGGAAAAATATGGCACCAATGCCTGATGATGAATGTAGTGCAAACACTCTCCCTTAGAGGTCACTCAAGGGAAGAGGTGGGATTCCTGCTCGGGAACACCTCGTGCTAAACAACACTGCAACTTAGCTAAACATCATAAGATTGCATGGAGGTTTCACCTGAAAAAACCAGATCTAAACAGATCATACATCAATAATAATCTAAAAAATCCCTTCTATGTTGCCTTCATCTTCATTATATAGTTTGTGAACCTTATCATGCCTTGGCCCACCTCATAACTGTGTTGTACATGTGGACATAGGTCTCCATGTTGACTGTATTGTCTCTTCATGATCTCCATCATGTGTGAATGTAATGATCACCCTCTCCATCATGTGTGCATTAATGCACCACTTCCTCCACCATCTCATCATAAATTCTCTATGATCTTGCATTTGATTCCTTTCAAGATATTAGTTGTCTGCTTCAACCTCCATGATCTTTCTCATTAATGAGACATGATCTCCACTCCTTTCACATTAAGTAGCTTCTCCACTACTCCATTATGTAGATGTAGATCTGAAATATCCACATACACACATAAAAAGTGGATTTTATTTATCTTTTGGGTTTGTGGGTCCCTCCACCCTCTTATCTAATTAATTAATTATGGAAATTAAGAACTCTAATATTCCAAATATCATGTGAAATTTTAGGAATATTACAGTCCTCCATGACAAAATTTTGCTTGTCCTCAAGCAACTGCAAAAGTGGATGCTATAGAAAACATCCTCCCTCCACATGGAATCCTCATGTGGAAGGCCTTCCCATCTGTCACAATGTGTCATGCATGTCCATCTCCAAATCTGCCTTTCTAGAATGTCTAGAATGGCCTCCAATTGAAAAGTTAGATACCCTTCCTCATTAATGAATCTCCAAGTGGCAACCATATAATGACCAAATATCTCCTCTACACATGAGATACATAAGATGAAGTGGTTCATTCCCAAAGTGGAAAGCCCCAACTCATGATCTATCTCTCCAACCCATGATACATAGAGTAGATTTCATTTATCAATGCTTACATCATTAGCCCTGTTGACCATGTAGGAATCAAACATCACATCAACATAGTGAAAAAAAAGAAGTAGAGACATATGGGAAAACATGAAAAATGTCAAACAATATTCTCCTAATAACGACCAACACATCAAAGCCTTCTATTGTCATGCTAGATCATCATGAAAGAAAAGAAGAGAGCCATACTCTCTCAAAAGAAGCCACCACAACAATGCTTCTTATTGCCATGCCAAATCTGTATCAATATAAATGTGAGAGTCATACTCTCTCAATAGAAGCCACCGCAGTAATGCCTCTTTCTGCCATACCACATCATCATTGTACCAAAAGTAGTGGCCATATTCTCTCAAGAGAAGCCACCTTAACAAGGCATCTTGTTGCCCCATCACATCATCATTATACCATGTACAATGACCATAATCCCCCAATAGAAGCCAACGCTGTAAGGCCTCCTCTTGCCATCCTCCAACAATTTTATGCAGTGTATGGGAATAATTCAGTCCATACTCTCCCAATAGTAACCATAGGAACAAGGATTCTTGCTGCCTCCTTACATTATCTTGGTGCAAGTCATGGAGCAACTGTAATATCCCAAAATGGAATAGTGCATTGATATACAAGCATAATATTTGTAACACATAAATTATAAATGTAAGTTTATGATCAACACAGATATAGACCAAATAAATGAGCCATTTTAGTATGTGGAGAATATTTAGTTACAACACTATATATGAGGTAATCTGGCCAAAGAGATGGCCTAGAATGACCCTGGAAACATGCCAAAATAGGCACTGCGTAACCAGAGAGCTTCTGGAAGAAAATACTTTAATGTCCCTTTAGAAGATAATGAACATATGTCTACAGGCTAAAAATGGAAATGCAGATCTATGAAAATCTGGAGCTCTAATGATGCCAAGATTCTAGATTTGGGCTCTATGATGGCAACCCAAGATAACCTAGAAAGGAAATTCCAGATCTATGAGATTTGAAATTTACCCTCTTGGGGTTTGATCCTTGGTCTGCTGGGTCGTGCAGATCTGAAAAATAGATGGCTACAATATGTCACAGTATCAGATCTAAGCTTGAAGGGCTGATCCCTTCACCAGATCCTCAAGCTAGAAGCTCAAGATCTATCTCTTCAATCCTACTCTAGAGATTGCAATAGTTGCTACACAACTTCCCATGAAAACTGCGCTGTAAGGGAAGGAGGCTATCTAGCCTACTGCTAAGATATGAAATGTAGGTCAGAAATGATGGAAATAATGTATACAATGTGAATGAATGGTCCTCCATTGGATTACTAGCTGAAATGCTAGTAACTTCCCTTCTCCCTTGGATCTACAAGAATGGACAATGCAATTCCTAATGGAAATGCTGCTACTGGGAGATGAATAATATATAGCCTGATGCCTGATATAGATTTGAAGCAATGGAAGGCTGATCTTGAAGCTCAAGGTGATAGGATGCATCCTTCACCGGTTCCTCAACTGAAATATTGAAGGAAAACCTCCTCCTCTCAAACTGATCTTCAGAAATGTGCAATTTCTGAATCTGGATGTTCTGCAGAAATTAGGAACAATATGGCACCAATGACTGATGATGAATGAAGGATAATTCTCTTTCAAGAGCTACTCAATAAAAAGAGTGGGATTCCTGACCAGAAACACCTAGTGCTAAACAACACTTGCAATCTTAGCTAAACAACCAAAGAAAGCATGGAATGTCAAATGACACTTCTAGATCTAAATAGATCATACATCAATAATAATATTAAACATGCCTTCTATGTTGCCTTCATCTTCATTATGTAGTTTTTGAACCTTCTCATGCCTTGGCCCTCCTCATGGTCGCATTGTAAATGAGGATATAGGTCTCCATGTTGATTGCACTGTCTCTTCATAATCTCCATCATGTGTGAATGTAATGATCGCCCTCTCCATCATGTGTGCATTAATGCACCACTTCCTCCACCATCTCATCATAAATTCTCTATAATCTTGCATTTGATTCCTTCCAAGATCTTAGTTGACTCCTTAAACCTCCATGATCTTTCTCATTAATGAAATATGATCTCCACTCCTTTCACATTATGTAGTTTCTCCACTACTCCATTATGTAGATGTAGATCTGAAATATCCACATACACACATAAAAAGTGGATTTTATTTATCTTTTGGGTTTGTGGGTCCCTCCACCCTCTTATTTAATTAATTAATTATGGAAATTAAGAACTCTAATATTCCAAATATCATGTGAAAATTTAGGAATATTAGAGTCCTCCACGACAAAATGTTGCTTGTCCTCAAGCAACTGCAAAAGTGGATGTTGCAGCAAAAATCCTCCCTCCAAATGGAATCCTCATGTGCAAGGCCTTCCCATTTGTCACAATGTGTCATGCATGTCCAGCTCCAAAGCTACCTCTCTAGAATGTCTAGAATGGCCTCCAACTGAAAAGTTAGATACCCTTCCTCATCAATGAATCTCCAAGTGGCAACCATATCATGACCTAAGATCTTCTCTACACATGAGATACATAAGATGAAGTGGTTCATTCCCAAAGTGGAAAGTCCCAACTTATGAACTATCTCTCCAACCCATTATTCATAGAGTATATTACATCTATCAATGCCCTCATCATTAGCCTTGCTAGCCATGTAGGAATTAAACATCACATCAACATAGTGATCAAAAAGAAGTAGAGACATATAGTAAAACATGAATAATGTCAAACCATTGTGGTTGAGGTAAATCCCCTCTGCGGACAGAGGCGATCCCTACTAGCCCAGCAGGGGTCTAGCAACAATCAAACAATGTTATGACGCAAGCTCCTAGTTACGAATGAAAGACTAGAGATAGAAGCCTACCCGGATTCCAACGCTATGATCCGAAGAAGAAGCATCCCCGTTCCTCAGCCTCGGCAGATCACAATCCCTCCACGATCTCCGCGGATGAACACCTGCACATGGAAGAAACGAACAGATACAAGCATAAAATCCGGCACACGTAACTAAACATCAGTCAGAAAGGATGTTACTCGCATTAACATGATGGAAAACAGAGTGGAACCATAATCATAATCATCTATTAAATAATAAACAAAGAGAGATTACAACCAAGTTCTGACGTCTCAGCCTCCTTCGGATGGGTCTCCGGTCGTCCACGTCTCGCAAAGCTCGCCAAGGAAAGGGAAAACCTCTCCGGAGTCTCTCGACAATGGTCTCCTTACTTGAGTCGGCCTTAAGGGAAAGAGAGGGTTCTTTACAGCACAAAGGCTCTTGGGAAGATGGAGATTCAAAGCTTAGGCACTTCCAGACTAGCTTGCCATGGATTGAGCAGGCTTTTATAGATGGGGAAGGAGGGAGTTGGGATCCCTATTATTATGGGATTGGCCCTATCAACAAGGAAGGTTCCATAGGAGGTGGCAAAACTACTTCCCTTCCATAGAACTCCCGCAGCCAAACCTCCCAACTCAAGATAGGAAATGGTTTGTGAGTTTGTTGGAACTCAACTTCCGCCATCCTTATTTAAAAAACAGTCCCTAAATTGGGTGGCGTGACTACGGCTCTATGACAGAGCGCCAGTTGGCGCGACCTCTTTGCAGGATTTTCCCCATTGGCGTGAGTACTGAACTGCCTGCCCGCGCCAATGCCAAAAGGGATGTTTTTCATGATTTTTGCAAGGAGATGTCTCAAGGGAAAATAAAGCTCATGCTTAGAGGAATGCATTGATGATGTTTTCAAGGCATGACAATGTTCACAAGTCACAAAATGGGTCCTCCATTGTGCGGGACGGGGAATGGTAGGGACGGTGACAAATTACCGTGTAACACATATTCTCCTAATAATAACCAACACAGCAAAGCCTTCTGATGCCATGCTAGATCATCATGAAAACAAACAAGAGAGCCATACTCTCACAAAAGAAGCCATCACAACAATGCTTCTTGTTTCCATGCCAAATATGCATCAATATAGATATGAGAGCGATACTCTCTCAATAGAAGCCACCGCAACAATGCGTCTTGCTGCCATACCATATCATCATTGTACCATATGTAGTGGCCATATTATCTCAAGAGAAGCCACCTTAACAAGGAATCTTGCTGCCCCATCATATCATCATCATACCATGTACAATGACCATAATCCCCCAACAGAAGCCAATGCTATAAGGCCTCCTGTTGCCATCCTCCAGCAATGTCAATCAATGTATGGGAAGAATTCAGTCCATACTCTTCCAATAGTAACCATAGAAACAAGGATTCTTGTTGCCTCATATTATCATGGTGCAAGTCAGTAGTGGACATGTGAAATGTCTCATCAACATAATACAAACAAGCTCACTTATGCCACATCATGTGAGAGTTATAATTTCTCCCAAACCCAAGTACATACATGAAAATGAGATACATCCCAAACAAAAATAGATGTAAATACATGAGACATATCCCAAACAAGAGTAAATACATGGACATAAGATATATCATGAGATGTCCAAATTCTCTCATCAACAACCAAATCAACCATGCCTTTTACTTCTGCATTCTTCCAGTGATGTGCAAGGCATGAATCAGAAAAATATGACCCACTGGGTGGTAACCATACTCGCCCAAGATCAACCAGTGCAACCATGCTTCTTGATGCCCTCTATCATGGATCTGCAAGTGGTTTGGCAACCCCTTTCTCCATATCATTAACCATTCATCCCAATGTGGATGATGGATATCAGTCTGCAAATAATTGGTATCCTCCCATTGTAGGACACCAAAATCCTCAAACTGATGAAGAACTTTTCACTCCATGATATGTTGAAGTGCACCTCCAAAGAGATCTCTCCATGAGACTCTCTTCCCATCAATTTCCCTCCAAAACCAATAAGGTTTTGTATCTGCTACAGGTAGAAGTTTCTCTTTGAGCTGTGAGATGCTCATTGAGAAAGTGTCATCTAGAAAGGAGAAAATATTACTCGTCTCAAGATGTCTACAGTATATCATATTTTCCTCCATTGCTCCATGAATGAAGCTTCCATATGATTGATTCCATAAGGAATGGGTCCTCTCCTTCTGACTACTGCTCATTAACAACGTTGTAGATCTGCAAGGTAAAACATGTGTTGTCTCAAAGAAAGTCACAATGTTGAACACACAGCCAACCATGTACATAAGATCATACTCATCCCATATTATGAAACTCTACATTTCAACTCAAAAGGTTGAATGTAGCTCATCAATGAGAAACTAGGATGGTTCTTCATCTCTTCCTTGATTATATCAAGGGTCATCTGTGCTGTGATATGATGCTACTCCAAATCAGCATGATGTTCTAACCCTTGGTCATGCATTAGCCCTGATGGAATGTCCCCATAAGTTCTAATAGGAGGTAATGAAACAATATGAGATGAGAGTGTATGCATACCCTGGATCAATTGATGTGTGGGAACCTCTTGCAAGACCACACGAGTTCCTCCAACCAGAACAATAGTGTCTCCAACTGCTATAAGGAGTGATTGCTGCACTTCTACAAGTGTACAAGTGCTGGTATATGTATTCTCCTCATCATAAATCTCATGAATCATGCATGAGGCTCCAAATATCAAGAACTCAAGACCATATTGCAAAGATGCAAGTGATCCTCCTCTTGATGTAAGCATATTTGTAGTTGGTGGTAGTAGAGGCTCCTCCTCTTGAGTGATAATGAGAACATCTTCTCTTGAATCTTCATGCATTATCCCCTTGATGATGGGAGATTTCACTATCTGAGATGTCTCTGGTTTCTTTCTACCATATCTCTTCTTCAGTATTTGAATAAAATATGCATAAGCAGACACTTTCATGTGTGACAAGTGACTAAACCACCAATTCCTTGCTTCACCATCTAGCTACAGCGCTGCAAACTCCACAACCTCTCTTTATGACATAGGATATTTCAGAAAGAAGGTAAATAATTATTCCCTCCAAGCCCTCAATGTGCTTGTGGAAGATCCATCAAATGTAGGCAAGAATAATCTATGCCTCTTTCTTCTATCACTGCTTCTGGATCTCCTCTCTTCTTTGAGTTGCAGAAACTACTGGAAAGAGAGATTCTCCTTCATTGCGCTAGGTTGTGACTTATATTCAGACAGATATTCACTTTGGGTCTCATTACCCAAGCCCTCATCATATTCAGACTAGTCCTCTTTCTCAAAGAAAGTGGGTCTAGTGGAATAATGTGAAGCTCTTTGCTCCTCCGGTCTTCTTTGTTGCTGAAAAGAAGTGTTGGGACCTTCTTCATCTTGAAACCTTCTTGATGTTTCACTTTACCTTTCTCTTCTTGTTTCATTGATCTTCTTAGAGAGATCCTTCATAGATATAAAGGAAGATGAGGCAAAACTTAATCCCTCCATAGTAGATCTCTACTATCTACTTTTATTATGTTGTCAAAATTTCCACAAGCCGAGCCAAAGATCATGCTCTGATACCACTGTAATATCCCAAAATGGAATAGTGCATTGATACAAAAACATAATATTTGTAACATAGAAAATGTACATGTAAGTTTATGATCAACATAGATATAGACAGAATAGCTGAGCCATTTTATTATTTGGAGAAGATTCAATTATAATAGTGTTGACTACAGTGCTTCCCTATAATTTTTATAACAATCCCCTTTAAAATCTTGCGAATCCCCTTGGTTTTGCCTGAGAAATCCATTTTCCATCTATCGTTCCCCTCCTTTGAAACCAAAATGCACTAAGAGGTCGGAAAAAACCCCACAATCGAAAAGTTATCAGGCCGTAGCCCCTTTTGTTCAAGCCCTCTCCACCTTCTCTCCCATGTGACTGGAAGCCGAAACCAAATGCTAGCCCCGAAGGCGTTCACCGCATAAGGCTATCGGGCGCATTCTGAGCCGTCCGATCAAATCATAGATCAACGGTTCATTTCCCATCCGCCTTGGTGGACCCCGCGCCCAACAGCACCTTCTGAAACCGACGGTTTATATCACACCGATTTTTAGCAGCAGGCGGTATTCTTCAAAACGGAGCGATTCCACTCATTCCCCGACGCGTGTCTCCACGCACGACCCGAATACTGCCCTCCATCGCGCGTTAATGTTCGACCAAGGTCACACAGCGATATTCATCACGACCGTTCGATCCAGTGCGATCCATCCGACGGTCATCGCGCTCCGAAGATGCACGAGATTTAGTCCAAGCCCATCGTGCCCCTGGCCCACCATCTCATTGCCCTCCGATGTGTTTTTAACCGTCGATCTCGCCTGGAGATCAAATAGTCCATATCATCGGCATACTCTGCCATTGATTCCGTTCCTCCACGTCACCACCCCACGTGTGCATCACACTTCTCCTTCGCCACTTATGTGTTCCATTCATACGTTATAATTTAAATGTTTTACATTTTAGCTCTGGCCAGTCCATTCACCATTGTTCCTCTGCATTTTTCCACCACCCTGCATCGTTTCACCATTTCGCTAGTCTACACGACCGTTTCCATTAACCCCGCCATTATCCCCACTGTGTTCACCTTCCTGTGCATGGTTTTCTTGAACGAGTTTGCGGATTTTGCAGGTGTACAGTGACGGAGAACTATTATGACTAACAATCTTAATTACTGTGATAGAACACACATCAAAGGACCAATTTCAGAGAAGAATTATGAAGAAAGTCCTTGGAAGCCAAATCGACAAGACTTCAATTAAAGGAAGCAGGGTTCAAATTTGTCAAACCCTGCAAGGACATTCAAGGCGCCGATTTCACAAATGAAGATATCAATGGGGCAGAGAAATAATATCAATGTTCGGTAGAGAATTAAATACAGGTAGATGAATATTTTGGGGGCCTTGTTCTAGCCTTTTGAAGCAGAGTACCAAATTGAAGATCCTGCACATCATTCGAAAGATCTATACACAGAAAACAATGTCCTCAAGGCTTTATTTCAACAGATTTTTCTTTCCAGGAAAGGAGGGAGATTTGTGTGATTTTACTGCTTTGCTGTGTCCCTGAAGAGCTTTCTACCCAGTGCATTTATTTCAGTTAGCAGACCACAGAGTACAAGCGGCACAGCATAGTCATTCAGCAGTATGGGCTCGAATGTTTCCGCCATTTTGCTTTAATTATGCAAATTAAATTTTCATCACCTACCTCTTTCACTATGTTTTTGGTTTCTCCTATAAAAACCATGAAGAAACGCATTGTAAGGGTTCCAGATTTTATCAGAAAAATTATGCAGTGAAAGGATTTTTGCATACATTTTGTAAAATTCTTGTATGAAGGCTCAGAGCCCATAGGGTCTCAGTGAGGAGGAGTTCTATCTGTCAAAGAGGATTCTGGTCTTTGGTACTTCACAGTCTGTAACTTTCTTTATTTGTGTTATATTAATAGAACACCTCATTTCATCCATCTTTCTTGTATCATGTTTTGGAATGCGAGTGGCTCACTGATCTTTAGTATGGATTCATCCTAGTTGATGCCCATGCCCGGATCAGTCAAGCGCTTTAAATATGGCTCATGCATGATATTCTGTTCCATTATTTAGCTAACCATACTTCTGCTATATTAGTTGCTTTGGGAGGGTGCTTTTAAAATGCTATTATCATGTATGGATTCTTAGATTGGTAAGCCCATGCATGGTGGTATTGTATATTTGGGTATCAGCTCAATGTTAACTAGTATCTTCTTAATATTTCTTTCACTACATGCACCTTCTGATAATTTATGTCTGTGAAGTATTTTTGAATCGGCCCGCTTTGCTGTAAACTGTCTCTGAATTGTCTGTTGCTTTTGTATTAGAGTTCTGCATCTTGCCTCTGCAGTATCTCTTTTCCTGTGTCAGTTTCTGAGAGTTTGGTCCCATTCTATTTCTTTCCCTGTTTATAGGAGATAGCATGTGAGCTGAAGCTGACAACTTCCTACATCATATTATATTCTCTCTGCTATGCTAAGTTGTCCTAGGCACTGGTCTATCACAACTCTAGACTGTCTCTAGGAGCAACAACATCTTTCTAGCGCCGTTGTCGGGGATGAAGTTAAGAAAATCTGAATCCCTGGGCCTCGAAAAAATTCCATTCACTCTCTAAGTAGGTGAGCACAGAGATTTGAGAGTTGTATATCCCTCACCTTGGCGACTCCAAATTTGTTATTTGATAAATCTATTTGCAGTCTTGGCTCCTCGTAAGCCACACCTAAGGTCAGATTTGTCTAAGCCAAAGACAACTTCAGTGTCTGACCCTGATCAGATTATATGTAGAAGAAATTCGAGGGAAAGGAAATCAGCCTGTTCCCAAATTCCTGAAGTGTCTATAGAAGATTTTCCTTCTTCCTCCTCTCAAGATTCTCAATTGCAAATTTCCGACCCCACTGTGGGAGATACTGATTATTATTATTCAGATAGTCCACCCCGAGAGGGTATCAGAAATAAAAACAGTCTTCATCCTACTCCTGAGGTTGAAGAGGTCAAGGAAGTAACCGAAGTATCCGCTGTTAATAGACCTTTGTTCCCCGCAACCCCTCAAGCTGCAGTTGAGTATATTCCTATTATTATTCATACCCCACTTCCACCTCCTCCTCCTCCTCTTACTCATCAAACTATTGCACTACCTCCACCTCCTCCAATGGCCAATGTTCTGGCCTTCTTGATGAATAAATATGCTCCCCTGGCATTACCCCAAGTGTTGAATGATATGCCCCAGGATTATCTGAAGATCTTGCCCAGATTCAATGGGGAAAATGAGATTGATGCTCAAAAACATCTTGAGACTTTCTGCTCCTTTGCAGAGAACTTTAATGTTGAACATTTGGATGTGGTCTTAAGACTGTTTGTGCAATCTCTAGATGGTGAAGCTCGAAAATGGTTTAAGACATTGGTTGGCCGTTCTATTACCACTTGGGATAACATGGAAGACACTTTTCTCAGGAAATGGGGAGAGAAGAAAGATCATGGAAATTGTCTCATTGAGTTCAATACACTAAAGAAAAGACACAATGAAGGAGTGTCAGAATTTATCAAGAGATTTAATAAATTATATCTGAGTCTCCCTGCTGATATGAAACCCCATCAAACTGCTGCTAAAGTTGTTATTGTAGCAGCCTTTGATTCAAAATTTAGTTTCTCTCTCAGAGAAAGAAAGCCTGCTACTCTGGATGATGCTCGGGCAGATGCACTAGAGTTGGAAGCAAACTTTGCCTCCACTGGAAAATCAAAAGGAAGAGCTGAGCAGGATACCATAAGAAGGGGCAAAGAGGAGGTGTCCACTTCTAGTCAAGACAGGGACTCAGCCAATGACAAAATGGAAGAAATGAGCAAATTAGTTAAGAAAATGGTCAAGCTTGAATTGGAAGCCAAGAATTCAGCTTTCAGGAATTTCCAGAATGCTCCAAATAGAGGTTACAATCCTCAGTATAGGAAACCACCCTTGCAAATATTGCCAAGGGAAGCAAAGGAACAACAAGATCAAGTACCACACCCATTGTACCTGGAAGGTCCAGTAGATGACTCCATTGAAGATGCTGCCTATGGACTAGAGGATGAAAATCTTGCCTTCTCAAATAGTGATGGAGAGGAATGCCCCTTGCAAGGGAATAACGAAGCTGGGTGCTCATTGCAAGAAGAAGAAAAGATCAGAGACGAAGATCAAGTAGAATTTGATCATTATTGTAAACAATTTGATGATTTCATGCAAGCGCATTTCAATAGAAGATATGATCTCAGATCTTCTAGGAAGAGGACTCGTACCCAAAAGCAAGAAGAAGAGCTACCCCAGAAGGAAACGCATGCTCAGGAGGAGTCAACAATGCAGAAAGCCACAGACAAAGGTAAGGGACCGCTGAACAAACCTTTGCAATCTAATGATCAAATTCCTTCTTCTTCAAAAGTAGTCACTCCTCCTAATATCGAGTCTATGTCAAAAGAAGTCAAGCCCCTCACTGAAAATAAAGAGCCAAAAGAGGTTGTGATAGAAAATTCCCCTCCTGCTTTTAGTCTGCAGAAAGAACTTGAAAAGGTCAAAATCCCAGTCCCCTTGACTGAACTGTTGAAACAGCCAGCATATCAATCTCAAGTCACCTCTTTCATGCTCCCTCCAAAAGCACCAATCATCCCAGATAGTCTCAACCTTCAAGAAGAAAGACCCATGGTAGTTTTTGGCCCTCATGTTGAGGAGATAGATCCTTCTACTCCTCCCTTCTATGTGTCTCTAGTGATCCATGACCTGCTATTACATAACTGTATGCTAGATTCTGGGGCTTCCCATAATCTTATGCCTCTGTCAGTCATGGAACAACTAGGTTTACAAATCACACGTCCATATAAAGACCTCTATTCATTTGACTCCAAAAGAGTTAAATGCTTGGGGATGATCAAAGATTTGGTGGTCAATTTGGCCCAAATCCCAGCAAAAAGTGTGGTAATGGACATAGTGGTAGCTGACATTCCAGCTCGTTTTGGTATGTTGCTGTCAAGGTCCTAGGGAACAAAAATCGGTGGATCACTCAAGATGGATTTAACATATGCCACTATTCCAGTTTTTGGGGGCCAAGAGAGGAGATTGTATAGGGAGACTAGATTTGTCAAGATGGTGACTAAGGCTGACAATTCTATAAATTCACCAGTATACATTAAAGAAGGATACTTTTCATGTTTGATGCTGGAAGAAGATCAAGATTATGCTCATGAACCATCCTTTTGCCAGATCAAGACTGAGCAGCCTTCAGAGGGTCATGAAGCAGGAATATGGACACTACATTTTGATGGAGCAAATTCAAGAGAAGGAAATGGAGCTGGAGTGCTATTGATTTCACCTTCAGGCAGATGGGTCCCTCTGTCCTTCAAACTAGAATACGAAGCCACCAACAATGTGGCTGAATATGAAGCACTTCTGCTAGGATTGCAAACAGCCAGGAATATGAATATACAAAGTTTAAAATTTCTGGGAGATTCAGAGCTAGTGGTTAGACAAGTCAAGAATCAGTGTCAGACCAAACATCCTAGGCTAAGGGCTTATAGGAATGAAGTTTGGGACATGGTAGAAAACTTCTTCTTGGCATTCAATATACAGTTCATGCCCCGAGAATAGAATAGGATGGCTGATTCCCTTGCTGTAGCTGCAAGTACATTCCGACCACCTCAGAACCCTCTTTTAAGATATGAAGTCGAGGTGCGTTATCGGCCTTCAATCCCAGACAACATCAAACACTGGCAGGTATTTGAAGATGAAGAGCAGATGAAGAGATTCCTGGAAACAGTAGGAGAATTCTCCAATATGGAGATTGATGCTGATGAAGAAGAGGAAGAGACTGAGGACATTTCAAAAATAAATTGGGAGGAAAAAATGGCAGGAAATAAAGTGTTGCAGTTAAAGGGAAACATTATACCTAGAGGGATGGTACCTCTAGAAAGATTATTTGATAAGAATGATGTCCCACTGCAGCCAAGCAAAGTGGTAGAAGAGAATCAGGTGGAAGACCTAAATTTGGGTATTGAGGCTGATCCCAAAATTGTAAAACTGTCTAAGAAAATCCCTGGAGAATATAAGGAGCTATATCAGAAATTATTTCAGTCTTACAAAGATGTGTTTGCATGGTCCTATCAGGACTTGAAAAATTTTGATATCAGTATTATGCAGCACAAAATTCCATTAAAGGCAGATGCAAAGCCCCATAAGAAGAATCTCAAACAGATAAATCCCTTGTTGTTGCCTTCTATTGAAAAAGAAATCAAGAAGCTGTTGAAGGCCAAAATAATTGTACCTTTGAGGTACTCTGAATGGGTGGCAAACCTTGTCCCTATACGAAAGAAGAATGGAGAGATAAGGCTGTGTGTGGATTTCAGAAATTTAAACAGAGCATCCCTGAAGGATAATTATCCATTACCTAAGATGGATCACATCCTGCAGAAAGTGGTTGGAGCTTCTAGGATGTCAATGATGGATGGATTCTCTGGTTATAACCAGGTGGCTATACTTCCAGAGGATCAAAAAAAGACTGCTTTCACCACACCATAGGGTACATTTATGTATGCCAGGATGCCTTTTGGATTGATTAATGCAGGGGCCACTTTTCAGAGGGCCATGGACATTGCTTTTGTTGGGGAGCAAGACAAATTCTTGGTAGTCTACCTCGATGATATCACTGTATTTTCCAAAAATGATACTGAGCACATTGAGCATCTGCAGAGAACCTTTGAGAAATGCAAAAGGTATGGTCTCTCTCTGAATCCTCAAAAGTCTTTATTTGCATTAGAAGAGGGAAAGATTTTGGGCCATATCGTGACTAAAGATGGGGTGAAGATAGATCCTAAGAGGGTAGAGGTTATAAATGGTATTGCTTTTCCCAGAAATAAGAAAGAGGTACAAGTATTCCTAGGGCGCATTAATTTCTTGAGAAGGTTTATCCCTAACTATGCTGAGATAGTTAGGCATATAACAGATATGCTGAAGAAGAATAATGAGGTAAAGTGGTCACAAGAATCGCGGGAGGCATTTACCAGGATAAAGAATGCTTTTGCAGAAGCCCCTGTGCTGGCTGGACCAGATTATGATAAACCTTTCATGATTTTTTCTTTTGCATCACCTCATACAATAGCAGGAGTTTTACTGCAGAAAAATGAGGAGGGGTATGAGCAACCTATTGCCTTTTTTAGTTAGGTGCTCCATGATGCAGAGTTAAAATACAACATATTGGAAAAGCAAGCATGCGCTCTAGTGAAATCCCTCAAAGCATTCCGTGTATATATCTTACAGTCCCACATCACTGCATTTGTGCCTGCAGCTGCTGTAAAAGATATCCTTATTCAGGGGGATAGTGAAGGAAAAAGGGGCAAGTGGATTGCTAAAATACAGGAATATGACCTGGACATCCGCCCTACTAAGCTAATTAAAGGATAGGGGCTAGCCAAAATGTTATCAGAATCAAACTATCAAGCCCTGGGCATAAATTTGTCCATTATAGCAGGTGAGGAATATGAGGAGAAAGAAGAACGACATGGAATTGGAGTAGCTACTCTAGAAACACATCTAAAGTACCTCACCAGTCCGTGGTACAAAGAGATAGTAGAGTATCTCCTTACAATCAGCTGCCCTCCAAGTTGTGACAAAACTAAATACAGAGCGCTGAGATTGAAATCACATAAGTATATAGTCACCAATGGCCGGCTATACTGGCAAGATCCCTCAGGCATCTTACTCCTGTGTCTCACAGAGAATGAAGTCGAGAGTATTATAGCAGAATTCCATGAAGGGATCTGTGGAGGCCATTACAGCTGGAGGGCCACAGCTCATAAAATTCTGAAAGCTGGCTTCTATTGGCCAAATATTTTTGGAGATGTTTTTGCCAGGGTAAGAGCATGTGATAAATGTCAGAAATTTGCCGAGAGACAGAAATCGACACCATTTCCCCTGATTCCAGTGCATGTGGATGAACCATTCAAACAATGGGGTATTGATTTTATAGGTGAGATACATCCCCCATCAAGTGGTCAACATAAGTGGATTTTAACGGCCACTGATTATTTCACTAAATGGGTGGAAGCCATACCTGCAAGGAATGCTACAGATACTGTGATCATAAAGTTCATGGAGGAAAACATCATATCCAGGTTTGGCTGTCCTGCTAGGATAGTGACTGATAATGCACAAGCCTTCAAGTCTGCAAAATTTATGAATTTCTGCCAGCAATACAATATCATACTGAGTCACTCTACAGCTTACTATCCACAAGGAAATGGCTTGGCAGAGTCTTCTAATAAAACTCTGGTGAGGGCCTTGAAGAAGACTATCAATGAAAATCAGAAGAATTGGGATTCCCAATTGAAATTTGCTCTATGGGCTAATAGAATCACCAGCTAGAGAGCAACTGGGAAATCTCCCTATGAATTAGTATATGGACGAGCAGCAGTTTTTCCTGTACAGCTGGCTTTACCAGTGGCCCGCTTCATGCAAGAAAGCCAGGAGGAACCTGATGATATGATCAGGAGAATCAATCAATTGGTGGAATTAGAAGAAACACGGGGCCAGGTGAATCAGAGGTTAATAGAATATCAAGAGAAAATGAAACACATTTTTTATCAGCATGCAAATGACAGGAAGCTGCAGATTGGTGATTTGGTGCTCAGATGGGATATCTGGAGAGCTGAGAAGGGAAAACATGGTAAATTCGACCCCCTCTGGTTTGGTCCTTTCAAAATTGTGGAACAGGGGGGAAATAATACTTTCAGGTTGGAAAATTTACAGGGCGACTTGCTAGATGCCCCTGTAAATGGTCAATTTCTTAAACCCTATTTCCAGTTCTAATCCAAGCAGGGACAGCCTGATGTACTATACTGTATTTTATTTTTTGTGTTATCTTTGTTCAAATAATGTTGGTGTTGTGATGAATGATAAAGTGAAAAGTGGAGGTGCTGGAGAGCAGAGTCTGCTAACATAATGATCAGAGGGTCTGCGAGTTCTCGACACATCCAAGGATGAACGTGCCGTCCCCAGATGGAGCCAATGTTGATCATATCAGCCCCTGTTAATTTTTGGCAATCAATCCCCTTTAAAACCTTGTGAATCCCCTTTCTTTTGCCTAAGAAATCCATTTTCCATCTATCGTTCCCCTCCTTTGAAACCAAAATTCACTAAAAGGCCGAAAAAAAAACCCTGCAATCGAAAATTTATCAGGCCGTAGCCCCTTTCGTTCAAGCCCTACCCACCTTCCCTCCCATGTGACCGGAAGCCGAAACCAAATGCTAGCCCCGAAGGTGTTCACCGCATAAGGCTATCGGGCGCATTCTGAGCTGTCCGATCAAATCATAAATCAACGGTTCGCCGCCCATCTGACTTGGTGGACCCCGCGCCCAACAACACCTTCTGAAACCGGTGGTTTATATCGCACCGCTTTTCAGCGATATGCGGTATTCTTCAAAACGGAGCAATTCCACTCATTCCCTGTCACGTGTCTCCGCGTACGGACTCGAAACTGCTCTCCATCGCGTGTTATTGTTCGGACAAAGACGCGCAGCGATATTCATCACAGCCGTCCGATCTGAGAGCCTTCATCCGACGGTCATTGCGCTCTGAAGCTGCACGAGATTTAATCCAAGCCCATCGTGCCCCTGGCCCACCGTCTCATTGCCCTCCGATGTGTTTTTAACCATCGATCTCGCCTGGAGATCGAACGGTCCAGATCATCTGCATACTTCGCCATTGATTTCGTTCCTCCACGTCACCATCCCACATGTTCATCGCACTTTTCCTTCGTCACTTATGTATTCAATTCATACATTATATTTTAATGTGTTACATTTTAGCTCTAGTCAGCTCATCCGCCATTCCTCTGCTGCATTTTTCCTCCACCCTACGTTGGTTCACCATTTCGTCAGTCTACACGACTGTTTCCAGTAACCCCGCCATTATCCCCACTGTGTTCACCTTCCCGTGCATGGTTTTCTTTAATAAGTTTGAGGATTTTGCAGGTGTACAGCGACGGAGAACTATTATGACTCATAGTCTTAATTACTGTGATAGAACACACATCAACAGACCATTTTTCAGAGCAAAATTATGAAGAAATTCCTCGGAAGCCAAATCGAAAAGACTTCAATTAAAGGAAGCAGGGTTCAAATTTGTCAAACCCTGCAGGGACATTCAAGGCGCCGATTTCTCAGATGGAGATATCAATGGGGTAGAGAAAGAATATCAGTGATCGGTAGAGAATTAAATACAGGTAGCTGAAGATTTTGGGGGCCTTGTTCTAGTCTTTTGAAGCAGAGTACCAAATTGAAGATCCTGCACATCATTCGAAAGATCTATACACAAAAAAATGTCCTCAAGGATTTATTTAAACAGAGTTTTATTTCCAGGAAAGGACGGAGATTTGTGTGATTTTACTACTTTTGCTGTGTCCCTGAAGAGATTTCTACCTAATGCATTTATTTCAGTTAGCAGACCACAGAGTACAAGCGGCACAACATAGTCATTCAGCAGTATGGGCTCGAATGTTTCCTCCATTTTGCTTTAATTATGAAAATTAAATGTTCATCACCTACCTCTTTCACTATGTTTTTGTTTTCTCCTATAAAAACCATGAAGAAACACATTGTAAGGGTTCCAGATTTTATCAGAAAAATTATGCAGTGAAAGGCTTTTTGCATACATTTTGTAAAATTCTTATATGAAGGCTCAGAGCCCATAGGGTCTCAGTGAGGAGGAGTTCTATCTGTCAAAGAGGATTCTGGTCTTTGGTATTTCACAGTCTGTAACTCTCTTTATTGTGTTATATTAATAGAACATTTCATTTCATCCATCTTTCTTGTATCATGTTTTGGAATGCGAGTGGCTCACTAATTTCTGGTATGGATTCATCCTAGTTGGTGCCCATGCTCGGATCAGTGAAGCGCTTTAAATATGGCTCATGCATGATATTATGTTCCATTACTCATCTAAACCATACTTCTGCTATATTAGTTGCTTTGGGAGGGTGCTTTTAAAATGCTATTATCATGTATGGATTCTTAGATTGGTAAGCCCATGCATGGTGGTATTGTATATTTGGGTATCAGCTCAATGTTAACTAATATCTTCTCAATATTTCTTTCACTACATACACCTTCTGATAATTTATGATTTTTATGTAACAAGTATTTACGAATCGGCCACTTTGCGATAAAATGTCTCTTGAATTACATTGCTTTTGTGTGAAGTTAACATCTTTTCCGTAGTATCTCTTTTCTGTGTCGATTTTCGAGAGTTTGGTCCCATTTCTATTTTTATTTCCTGTTTACGGAGATAGCATGTGAGAGCTGAAGGCGGCAACTTCATACATTATATTATACGCTCCTTGCTATGCTAAGATGTCCTAGGCAGTCCTCCACCCAACTCTGAGCTATCTCTGAATGACAACATAATGTACAAAATATGAGGTAATCTAGCCAAAGAGATGGCCTAGAATGACCCTAAAAATATGCCAAAGTAGGCACCGTGTAACTGGAGAGCTACTGGAAGAAAATATTGCGTTGTCCCTTCAACATATAATGAATATATTACTACAGGATGAAAAGGGAAATGTAGATCTACGAAAATCTGGAGCTATGATGATGCACAAATTCTAGATCTGGGCTTTATGATGGCAACCCAAGTTAACCCTTATAATAGTGTACGAAATATGAGGTAATTTGGCCAAAGAGATGGCCTAGAATGACCCTGAAAAGATGCCAAAGTAGGCACAACATAACTAGAGCGCTGCTGGAAGCAAGTACTGCGCTGTCCCTTCAGAAGATAATGAACATATGTCTGCAGGGTGAAAAGGGAAATGCAGATCTATGGAAATATGGAGCTTTGATGATGCCAAGATTCTAGATCTGGGCTGTATGATGGCAACCCAAGATAACCCAGAAAGGAAATTCCAGATCTATGAGATTGGAAATTTACCCTCTTGGGGTTTGATCCCTGGTCTGCTGGGTTATGCAGATATAACACTGGATCTGACAAATAGATTACCACAATATGTCAGAATATTAGATATAAGCTTGAAGGGTTGATCCCTTCACTAGATCCTCAAGCTAGAAGCTCAAGATTTAGCTCCTCAATCCTCCTCTGGAGATTGCAGCTAGTGCTACGCAAATATGCATGAAAACTATGCTGTAAGGGAAGGAGGCTCTCTAGCCTACTGCTAATATATGCAATGTAGCTCAGAAATGATGGAAATAATGTATACAATGTGAAGGAATTGTCCTCCACTAGATTACTAGCTGAAATGCTAGTAACTTCCCTTCTCCCTTGGATCTACAAGAATGGACTGTGCAATTCCTGATGGAAATGAAGTTGTTAGGAGATGAATAATAGATGGCCTGATGCCTGATATATATCTGAAGCATTTGAAGGATGATATTGAAGCTCAAGGTGATAGGATGAATCCTTCTCTAGTTCCTCGGCTAAAATATTGAAGGACAACCTCCTCCTCTCAAACTGATCTTCAGAAATGTGCAATTTCTGAATCTGGATGTTTTGCAGAAAGTAGGAAAAATATGGCACCAATTCTTGATGATGAATGAAGGACAATACTCTTTCAAGAGCTACTCAATGAAAGAGGTGGGATTCCCGACCAGGAACACCCAGTGCTAAACAACACTATGCAATCTTAGCTAAACAACCAAAGAAAGCATGGAATTTTAAATGACAATTCTAGATCTAAAAATATCATACATCAATAACAATCTCAAACATGCCTTCTATGTTGCCTTCATCTTCATTATATAGCTTATGAGCCTTCTCATGCCTTGGCCCACCTCATAACTGCGCTGTACATGTGGACATAGGTCTCCATGTTGACTGCGTTGTCTCTTCATGATATCCATCATGTGTGAATGTAATGATCACCCTCTCCATCATGTGTGCATTAATGCACCAATTCCTCCATCATCTCATCATAAATGCTCTATGATCTTGCATTTGATTCCTTCCAAGATCTTAGTTGACTGCTTCAACCTCCATGATCTTTCTCATTAATAAGACATGATCTCCACTCCTTTCACATTAAGTAGCTGCTCTACTACTCGATTATGTAGATGTATATTTGAAATATTCACATACACACATCAAAAGTGGATTTTATTTATCTTTGGGGTTTGTGGGTCCCTCCACCCTCTTATTTACTTAATTAATTATGGAAATTAAGAACTCTAATATTCCAAATATCATGTGAAAATTTAGGAATCTTATAGCAACAATATAGTAATGGACATGTGAAATGTCTCATCAACATAGTACAAACAAGCTCCTTTATGCGACATCATGGGAGATTTGTACATTATCCCAACCCCAAGTACACATATGAACATGAGATACTTCCCAAACAAAAATACATGTAATGACATGAGACATATTCCAAACAAGAGTAAATACAAGGACATAAGATATATCATATGATGTCCAAAATCTCTCATTAATAACCAAAGTAACCATGCCTTTTTCTTCTGCATTCTTCTAGTGATGTGCAAGGCATGAATTAGAAAAATATGATCCATTGGGTGGTAACCATACTCACCCAAGAGCAACTAGCGTAGCCATGCTTCTTGCTGCCCTGTATTAGAGATCTGCAAGTGGTTTGGCAACCCCTTGCTCTACATCATCAACCATTCATCCCAATGAGGATGATGGATCTCATTCTACAAAAACTTCGTATCCTCCCATTGTAGGACACTGACCTCCTCAAACTATTGAAGAACTTTTCACTCCATGATATGTTGAAGTGCACCTCCAAAGAGATCTCTCCATGAGACCTTCTTCTCATCAATGGCCCTCCAAAACCAATAAGGTTATGGATTTGCTGCTGGTAGAAGTTTCTCTTTGAGCTGTGAGATGCTCATTGAGAAAGTGTCATCTAGAAAGGAGAAAATATCCCTCATCTTAAGATGTCTACCATCTATTATCTTTTCCTCCATTGCTTCATGAATGAAGCTGCCATATGATTGCTCCCATAAGGAATGGGTGCTCTTCTTCTCACTGCTGCTCATTAACAACGTTGTAGATCTGCAATGTGATACATGTGATGTCTCAAAGCAAAGCACAATGCTAAACTCATAGCCAACCATTGTACATAGGATCATACTCATCCCATTTTCTGAAACTCTGCATTTCAACTCAAAGGTTTGAATGTAGCTCATCAATGATGAAATGGGATAGCTCTTCATCCCATCCTTTATTAGATCAAGGGTCCTTTGCGCAGTGATATGATGCTACTCCAAATCAGCATGTTGTTCTAACCCTTGGTCATGCAAAAGCCTTGATGGCATGTCCCCATAAGTTTCAATAAGAGGTACTTAAACAATATGAGATGAAGGTGGTTGCATACCTTGGATCAACTGATGTGTGGGAACCTCTTGAAAGACCACAAAATATCTTTCAACCAGAAAAACAATCCCTCCAACTATTGGTAAGAGTGATAGATGCACTTCTACAAATGTACCAGTGCTGGTATCTGTCTCCTCCTCATCATGCATATCATGAGTAATGCATGGGGATTCAAATGTAAAGAACTCAAGACCATCTTGAAAAGGTGCAAGAGATCCTCCTCTTGATGTAAGCACATCTGCAGTTGGTGGTGGTAGAGGCTCCTCCTCTTGAGTGATAATGAGAACATCTTCTCTTGAATATTCATGCACTATCTCCTTGATGATGGGAGATGTCACTATGTGAGATGTCTTTGGTTTCTTCCTTCCATATCTCTCCTTCAGTTTTTGAATAAAATCTACATAAGCAGACACTTTCCTATGGGATAAATGACTGAACCACCAATCTCTTGCCCCACCTTCAAGGTGCAGCACTGCGAACTCATAACCCCTCTTTCTGATATAGGATACTTCAGAAAGAATGCATATAATCATTCCCTCCAAGCCCTAAATGAGCTTGTGGAAGATCCATAAAATGTAGGAAAGAACAATATATGCCTCTTTCTTCTATTACTGCTTTTGGATCTCCTCTCTTCTTTGAATTACAAAAATTATTGGAAAGAAAGATTCTCCTTCATTGCTCTAGGTTGTGACTTGTATTCAGATAGATATTCACTTAGGGTCTCATGCCCCAAGCCTTCATCATATTTAGAGAAGTCCTATTTCTCAAATAAAGTGGATTTAGTGGAATAATGTGAAGCTCTTTGCTTCTCTGGTCTTATTTGCTGCTGAAAATAAGTGCTAGGACCTTCTTCATCTTGAAACCTTCTTGAGGTTTCTCTTTTCCTTCCTCTTCTTGTTTCATTGATCTCTTTGGAGAGATCCTTCATAGTTCTAAAGGAAGATGAGGAAAAACTTAATCCCTCCATTATAGTAGATCTCTACTATCTTCTTTTCACATGTTGTCAAAATGTCCACAAGCTGAGCCAAATATTATGCTTTGATACCACTGTAATATCCCAAAATGGAATAATGCATTGATACACAAACAACATATTTGTAACACATAAAATGTACATGTAAGTTTATTATCAACACATATATAGACATAATAGCTAAGCCATTTTATTCATAGGAGAATATTCAGTTACAACAGTGTACAAAATATGAGGTAATCTAGCCAAAGAGATGGCCTAGAATGGCCCTGAAAAGATGCCAAAGTAGGCACTGCGTAACTGGAGAGCTGCTGGAAGAAAATACTACACTGTCCCTTTAGTAGATAATGAACATATGACTGTAGGCTGAAAATGGAAATGCATATCTACAGAAATATGGAGATCTGATGATGCCAAGATTCTAGATCTAGGCTCTATGATGGTAACCCAAGATAACCCAGAAAGGAAATTCTAGATCTATGAGATTGGAAATTTACCCTCTTGGGGTTTGATCCCTTGATTGCTAGGTTATGTATATTTGAAGCTATATATGATCCAAATATGGCTACAATATGTTATACAAACAAATCTAAGCTTTGAGGGCTAATTCCTCTTTCAGATTTGCAAGCTAGGAGCTTGAGATCTTGTCTCTACTTCCTCCTCCTTCAAGTTGCAGCAACTGAATATGCAGCTGCTACAGAAAATGTGATGTAAAAGAGGGAGAGACTTGATGCCTTCTGAAATATGGTGCAATAAGCTCCATACATATGGAAATAGTGATGGCAAGGTGAGGGGATTATCCTTCACTGGATTACTAGATGAAATGCTAGCAACTTCCCTTTTCCCTTGATCTACAAGAATGGACTGCACAATTCCAAATGGAAATGTTGCTACTGGGAGATGAATAATAGATGGCCTGATGCCTGATATAGATCTGAAGCACTGGAAGGATGATCTTGAAGCTCAAGGTCATAAGATGAATCCTTCACTGAATCCTCAACTGAAATATTGAAGGACAACCTCCTCCTCTCAAACTGATCTTCAGAAATGTGCAATTTCAGAATATGGATGTTCAGCAGAAAGTAGAAACAATGTGGAACCAATGCCTGATGATGAATGTAGTGCAAACACTCTCCGTTAGAGGTCACTCAAGGGAAGAGGTGTGATTCCCACTCAAGAACACCCTGTGCTAAACAACATAATATTGCATGGATATGTCACCTAACAAATCCAGATCTAAACAGATCATACATCAATAATAATCTAAAACATACCTTCTATGTTACCTTCATCTTCATTATATAGTTTTTGAACCTTCTCATGCCTTGGCCCACCTCATAATTGCACTGTACATGTGGACATAGGTCTCCATGTTGAATGCACTGTCTCTTCATGATCTCCATCATGTGTGAATGTACTTGTTACCCTCTCCATCATGTGTGCATTAATGCACCACTTCCTCCATCATCTCATCATAAATTTTCTATGATCTTACATTTGATTCCTTCAAAGATCTTAGTTGTCTACTTCAACCTCCATGATCTTTCTCATTAATGATACATGATCTCCACTCCTTTCACATTAAGTAGCTGGTCCACTACTCCATTATGTCGATCTAGATCTGAAATATCCACATACACACATCAAAAGTGGATTTTATTTATCTTTGGGGTTTGTGGGTCTCTCCACCCTCTTATTTACTCAATTAATTATGAAAATTAAGAACTCTAATATTCCAATTATCTTGTGGAGAAATTTGGAATATTACAGGTGATGAGTTAGTATGCAGTTGATGGTGCATCTTATACAGTTAGAGCTACAACTCAGTAGAAGCCATGGAAAACAACTATAGCTAGAGACAGTGCGCAGTCCAAGCCATGGGACTTGGGAGATGATTGGTCATGGTGGCGTTGGGATCCAAGAGGATCAATTGATGTTAGGTGTAGTGAGAGATTAGTTTGGGATCCTGGCATTGAGGAGTCTGTTCTGAGTGACCTGACATAAGAGCATAACAACACCCATGGATTTTTATGGGATTTGTGCATTGGGTCTTAGTTGCATCGGGTCAACAGGGTGGCTCACATATTTGGATTGCTTGAGGCAAAAAATATTGGGGCGGAAGGTTTGTAATATTCCTTTTTTTGGTGTCACCTATGACAAGGTTAGGATGGACTTCCAGAGTTGGGAGAAGACATGTCACATACACAGGTTGATGTCATCACGGGGCACAAGGAATTTGTGGAGAAGTTATAAGGAGTTTCTATGAGGAACGGTGGTATTCTCTTAATATATTTCGTCATCCACACCATTTGCCTTTTGTTTCGATGCATTCCAATAAATGTCAGAAAACTAAGTTATTTTTGGGCTTAACTCAATTAATTATTCTCAAGGTGGCATTTCTGGAGGAATACATGATAGAACACCTTAGTGTAATAGCTCGTTGGAACCGAGACGAGAATATGTACATGATGGGGTGGTTGGACATGAGTTTCAATGACCTAAGGAGACATGGTAGCCAATTTACTCTTTATAGCATTAAAAAATAATATTTTAATTGGAAAATAAGAGGGAAAAGTGCTCCATGTTTAAAATAATAATAAAATAAGGCTCTAGAAGGATCCATGAGATCTATAAAAGAAAAGGAGGAGGCCATTGAGAATATCTTGGATTTGATCATTTTCTTGTGTGAGAGGTTTGAGAACTTGGTTCTCTACTTCCTTGGTAGCCCTAGGATGGAAACCCTTAGGTGTATTGTCGAGTGTTGGATGAAAACCCAACTCTATTTGAGGAGACTTCATTCAGGATTTTTGTAGAGCTTCAGGGATATTGGAGTGAGGATCATTCAAATTTTCAATTAGTGCTTCTTTGTATTTCAGTGGATTTAGTGGCAGCTATTTCTAGAGTGTGAGTGAAACAATTCAGTTTTGGAGGCCGGTACAATGCTGCAGATTATATTGGAGGAGAAAAACCGACTAGGAGAGTGTATCCCTTTCAGGATTGCACAGAGGCATCCAAGACTGCGCAGTGATTACGCAACTTAGTTTGGTGTGGGCGCTAGGAGTGAGGAGTGAAGAGAATATTCATTAGGAGATTCAGAGGGGTGGATGTCCACCTCCTACCAGGGTATTTAGCAGTATTCTAGATAAATTTTCTAGTAGATTGCACTAGTGGTTCAATTTCCCCAGGAGAGCAGCGTTCCAAGCCCAAGAGGGCCAATTTCCGGGGTCGATATTTCAGCAAACCCTTCACGGGTTTTTGTGGGTTTGTTGAGGAGAGTCCGGTGTTCAATTCCTATAATTTTTTGAGCAAAGGAGGCAACCCAACCAGCAGTCCGAAGTCAATCAACAACAACATTTTCTAGACTGGGCAGCATAGTGATTGAGCCACATAGAGCTACTTCCAGCATAGTTTTTTGCTAGGATTTGAGTTTCTCTTCAGCCTTCCATTAACAGGCCCAGGTGCAATATTTTCAGCACCATACTTGTACTCTTTTCTAACATAATAATAAAATGGCTCAACACTGATTTTGGCTCCATATTCTGTGTTTAATGGTGTTTTTATTTTTCCGTAGTTTCTTGTCTATTTTGCCTTGTATTACTGTTTAATCCCAATTTGGGATATTACATAAATGCTGGGGGAAGCTTCTATTCAGGTTGCTTGATTCACAACATCCATGGGATTCCTATTCCACCATTCTACCATGAATTCAAATGGGTTAAATATTTCAATCGCATTAGAACATCAATTAAAATCAAGTGCAATTAATATATCTAAGAAAGGAGCATACCAAGTTGAATATCTATATCATACCTAGACCCTGCTTGGTAAATTTAAAGGGATATGCAGTTCCCATCCTAAGAAAGATGATCAAGTCTCCGTAGACAATAGCTCGAAGCCTTGAGCTGTGCACATGCCACTAGAGAGTTCCTTCTTGAGAAGTGATGGTGAATTTGTATGTGTAACTTCGCCCTGGGCGAATAGAGCATTGCGTTATAAATGCAGGTCCATCGGACCACCCTGTGCGGAATTGGCGCACTCCATGCCTATAAATACAAGTATAAAAAGTTTATTCCATTTAACACGTAAGGCCAGATATACAAGATCCTCTGCCGTTGAACAAGACTAAAAATGCATTAACATCAATACATTCTACTATGGTTAGAGAGGTACCAGTGAATTGTATGGTTATGCACTTTGAATTTAAGTTTTTTCTCATTTTCTCACATGCAGAGTTGGAATCGGGAACTATTCGTTCATAGTGATGATACTGTGCTTTCCACATAGCTTTTTCGCATGTTTAGATCAAAGATGAATTTGTGATTAACCAGACACAAACCATCCATTATTTTAATGAGTGACGAGTAGAGATACCTGAGTATTATTACTCATACATAGTGAATGAGAAGAGGCAATTAATTAATGTAATGTTTCCGAGATAACTTACCGCAATTGAAATTTCATACAGAAGAATTTATGATACATCCATGTTAGTGACAGACATATGAAGTGCACAGGGCGCTCAGAATAATAGAAAATAAGAATTGCACGTTAATGTTTATTCTATCTTATACATAATCAACAATGCTTTCCTATTATTTTTATGTGTGTAGTATACATCAAAAAATGTATGTAAAAAAAGCTGATGCACCCTGGATGCTTCAACTCAGACAAGGATTTGCACTCGCCTACCTTCACTGGTCTTCATGGGTGGGCAATGATACTTTGACCTAGGCTGTTCACTGAACGTTTCTATTGGTAACCTGATGATTCAATAAAACACACAGGGATAATAGTCATCGTGTGTGCAGGAAATACTAAGTTGTTGGTCATGCACCACAAAAATCGACAGAGGGATAATAGTCATAGTGTGTGCAGGAAATATGAAGTTGTTGGTTGTGCACCACAAAAATCAACAGTAGGAACACCGCCTGAAAGTGCAGTGAGTGAAATTTACGGTGTGGAAAATGCTGCTAGTTAAATGACATGTGTGTTTTCAGTTGCACATTGTAGGTATTTTCAGACGGGCTTAGGGAAATATACAAGAAGGAGTGGTGGTATGAGAATCATATATTAAATGGAGAGGGTAACTGATGTAAAGATATACCATAAACTAGTTGTGTTACGAGAAGCAAATTTCAAACATAGAGGGTAACAGATGTAAAGCTGACACAAGAAGTGTTGAATAAAATCAGAGGTGCACTCATTCAAAAGGAATGCCTATCGACACAATCAAACGGAGAGGGTAACAAATGTAAAGCTCACAAAAGAAGTGTTGACCAAAATTAGAGGTGCACTCATTCAAAAGGAATTCTTATCAGCATAATTATTTGTTAAAATTATTTTTGATGGAAATTAAATCCCGACAAAATTCAAATTATAATTTTTAAAATTATTCACTATGTAAATGAAATCTTGAGCATTCGCCTAATTATATTTAAAACAAAATTTAAATTGTTAAAGGAGGATTTGAATATAACAAAATTTAAATTTTGACAGTGTCAAATATAGAAAAATTAAAATTATTAAAATTGGGTAAAGCGATTCCAATATAGGGAATCCTATTGGAAAAACACTAGTATTAATGTACATGAAATGATTGATAAATACAGAGACGCCTATGGGATAAATATTGGTTTTAATTTACACGAAACGATTAATAAGTATGTTTTGTGTGAAAAAATTGGGGTGTCCTTTTTATATTTGTGGTATAATGGAATTATTTTCCTAAAATAAACACATTAAGGTACCAATATTGGCCAACTCTCAACTTTATACTTTTCTTTTCATTCCCTTGCCCACTAATTTACACTAAAGACTTTTCATTGTCATTTCCTAGTGAGTTTGGGTAAATAATATGCAACAAAAAACTTTTAACATAAGCCACAACTGACCTATATACTATATAGGAAATTCACTAAAAACTTTCCCTAAATAAAATCAAACAAATGAACTACAAACAATTACTGCAAAAAAAACTTTTTCTTTTAATTACCATGCAACTAGCTAATGACCCTGCGTTAGTCTTCATTTATTTTTTCATAGGTTGGAAGGTTTTAGTTCTTGAATGCAACAAATTAATTTAAGAAATATAAAAATATACAATAGGTTTCTGTCATTTCTTCAACGGAGGTGATCATGTTCATAATTCATAAGATAAAAAGTTATTTGACAAGCATAAAGTGGATGGTTATTAAAAATATTTGTGAGTGACGAAGTTTAATCTTCAGTTCAAATTCCTAAAAAAATAAACTAGCATGTATTTAAAAGAAAAACCTTATTACCAAGGAGCACTTACATTTCTCAAATGGCACTTATCAAAATCAAACAAATGAAGTACAATAAAACATAAAGCTTATTACCTAGGAGCACTTATATTGTTCAAAATGGAACCTATCATTAGTTATTCTAGTAGTCACACATAAATATTACCATTACTACTACTTATACACTCCAAAGGCCATTGCACACTAATAAAATTCCACAATGTTGTAGAAAATCACACAAATCCAGATATGTTGCAAACATGCAGGTCATGGCTAAAACCCCATGCCACCTTGTTCATTGAACCTAGTCACAACCTCCATGGTATCACTGATGCCACTAGGATAAGTGTCCCATGTATTAGAGTGAGTGCTTCTAGTTCTTTGATCCTCATTGTGTCCTCCACTGTAACAACCTTGTCCACAGGCAAGTCCTCTATAACAATCTGTACCAGTGCATACAATGAAAAAACAAAATCTTAAAAAATAAATCCATCAAATTTGATAACATATCAACAAAATTAATGAATGTTATAATGTTAAATAACATAAAAAGGATATAATTTCATTATCATTTCCCAATGAGTTTGAAAAATTAGAGAACAATGTGAACATTAAGCAACCATCACAATTGATGAGAGTGGAAGTAGATAACTTGTGGCCAGATTTAAAAAAAGTAGTTGCAATCTATGGAACCAATATTGTAACATCTTGTACACGATTTCAGGATGAAAACCTAGTTCCATTGTCTTAAGTAATTAAAATAATACAATTTATTGTATGGTCGTGGAGTCAAATCTCATCTCCTGCCATGAACTGTCAGATGAGACCGAGTCTCGACCTATGACTAGTCGGGGTCGGAAAACTATCTAATCATTTTTTTTTTAAATTTCAAGAGCCTGACTCCAACTTTGATAAATGTAGATGCTAATTTCAGACCTCGATTTTAAAATGCTATCACTCTTGCACTCAATTTGAAAGCTAAATAATACAAGGGAATGAAGGTATGGCTCACCACTTGAAACACGTCGTCAACATGCATTACTTATATCAGTACGGTTGGGGAGTTAGAGCTAATATCCTCCCTAGAACGACCAAATGATACTGATTCTCGACCTCTGAAGGTCTAAGTTTTTGATATTTTAAATTAATGCTATCAAATACAAATTATGTACAATACACATAGCAACTAAGTTTCAATTTTATCACTTATTATTTCACATAATTTTTTTATGCAACATGGTTACTCCAGTTATTCCATTAGTGATATATAAATATTACCATTCCTACTAGTTACACACTCTAATGGCCATTACACACTAAGAAAATTTACATAATGATGTAGAAAATCACACAAATCCAAATATGTTTCAAAAAGGAAGGTCATGGCTGAAATCCCATGCCACCTTGTTCATTAAGCCTGTAATATTCCCAATTAGCCCAAGCTAATGTTGTTTCATTTTCCTATTGCATGAATAAATGTGTAAAGGAGGACAATAAAAACTCCTAAAAACAATGAATAAATCAATGCCCCATGTGAACAAGGCTAAATCTGGGCTATTTTAATAAAACACCCTTATGTGTGAAAAGGGATTGAGACATTTGACTGGGTCAATCATGACCAAATCAACAATGCTGTCTAGAAAAGATTATCCACATTGATGAACATCGTAGTCTTAGTTGGAGGTAGCACATGTGAAAGAAGCTAAATCATTGAGATGGTTTAGGGTTTTGCAAGATTTCTATCTTATAAAAGGAAGAGGAGAACCACATGAGAGGGTTGTTGTTGATTGTATTATATTTCTGAATATATTGTCTATTTAGACATATATCATTCTATTGGCTGTTTAGCAGAGAATAGTGCTATTTAGCACTGGGTGTTCCTGATCATGAATCCCACCTCTTTCCTTGAGAGGCCTCTTGGAAGAGTATTGCTTGTCTTGTCCACTATCAGGCAGTTGGCCAAGCTTCATGTTACACCTACATTGCTGATCCTGTTGAGGGTTGGGTTTTCCTTGTAAGATGCAACAAGTGGGGGCTAGATCTACTTAGATCTACGTCCATCTAGTGCCTCTTTTTAGTGGGAGAGCCTTCTATCCCATTGGAAAGAGTGTATGGGACCTTTGGAGCTGCATTTTTAGATCTTGGCATCAGGCCAAGCATGTGCTAAATATTACAACGCAATTTCCCTTCCATATCTGTGTTTTTCTTGTAGGTACTATTGCAGGGTGTTTTAACACACCATTTGGAGAGCTGGGCTACAAGTGTTGGGGATCTGCCCATCATATTTTGAGATGTAATGGAGAATACATAATACATGTTTATATCAGATCTAATCTACATACTACTGTACATTTTTGAATCACTACACATTACTACAGATCTGTAACTTAGATCCTAGATCTACTTCATGTACATGGTGTTTTTCTCAAAACCCCAAGGGGATCTGAAAGAGGAGCCTCTATAGTGTATGGATTTATCATAGATCTGGTGTTTCATTCACTTATATGCTCTAGATCTAAAGTGTAATCTTCAGCTGTTGTATGCTCTATAAACTAACGCTGTCAAGCCTTTTGCAGTGAATACATGTGATTGCAACACCTCTTTTTGAGGGTTTTCTTCTATTTCTTGTTATACATTGTATGTGCCTCATTGTAAATCTAATTTTCTGATGTATATGTAAATATTGAGCCTCCATATTGGCTTCCTTCTCTTACTTTGCTGAACGTTATTTACGAGCTGTATTGTTTAATATTGTTGCCTGTTCCCATTTTGGGATATTACAGTGGTATCAGAGAAATCATCTTGGCACATCCTGTGCTTTCTTAAGAAGCCAATATGTCTTCAGAAGAATATGAGCCTCTTACTGACAGAGAGAAGAGGTATCTAAGAAGAATATAGAAGAAATTTTATGACACAAATGATGATCAAGACAAGGGTAAAGCCCCTGAATCTGGAAGTGATGAAGATGGAAAGGAGTTTGCAAAAACCCTTTTGAAAGCCATGCAAGATCTTGCTAAAGAGATCAAAGAGATGAGAATGGAAAGAATCAAAGAATCTCCTAAGAGATTTCATCTTGGAGAAAGCTCTGGCATATCTCACCACTGGAATGATCAAAAAATGAATCAACCACAAGTTTCCCAACGCTCCACCATGCCTACCTTTTTGGCTGTGGAAAATGAAGGGTTACAAGAGCACGCATCCCTTGAAGACTAATTTGAAGAATATGAGTCTCAAAATTAGAGATTCAAAGTTCACTTGAGTTTTCAAGAGTTCTGTCATCTGAAGGACAAGAGGAGACAAAGGCACCAGCATAGATATGGTGGATTCACCCAGAATCATGATCGACACACTGTATGGGAAAACTCTTCTTACCCAATTTTGATGGTTCATCCAAGTGTTCTGCCAAATCATGGCCAGAAAAACTTGACATCTAATTTCAATTGAACAAGGTCTCTGAGATGGAAGCTATCAATATTGCAGCGCTGCACTTTGAAGGTGAAGCACATGACTGGTGGTTCCATGGCTTGTCTACATTGGGTCATGCTAATGTGACTGCTTATTTAGAGTTCACTAGAAGAGTGGTGGAAAGGTTTGACAGAAGAGATCCAGAAGCACCTTTCATGAGCCTTGCAAAGTTGAAGTTGAAGCAATTAGGTAATACAAAGTCTTATATTTCTGAATTTTTGAGATTATCTATTATGGTTCCTGACTTGTCTGCAACAAGAAGAGTGTACATGTTCATCGATGGTCTAGATGAGCCTCTTCATGGGTTGGTAAAGTCCACCAAGCCCACTACCTTGGATGATGCCATTGAGAGGGCTAGAGACCTTCAAGATGCGTTGCCAAAAGAAAAAGAAAACTTTCAGCACAAGCCCTCTTTTCTTTCTAAAGGGAAGGAAGAGAAAGCTACTCCATCAAAGGAGAGCTCATACAAGAAGCCTCTTGATGATGAAATCCGAAGAGATCTAAGGAGAAAGAAGCTATGCTTCACTTTACAAGAACCATGGGTACCTGGACATAGATGTGTTGTTGGTAAAGCACATTACATAGAGGTCTTCTCATATCTTGAAGAAGATGAAGTTGATGAACCAAGAAGAGGTCACAACGCTGATAATGTTGAAGGAGATCCAACACCATCGGGAGATGGAAATAGAGCATTTGCTCCTATTGGAGGGACTCTTGCATCTTTGAGAGGAGTACCTAAGTTCAATCATGAATCAAAGGGTTTATGTATTTATTGACAGTGGGGCTACCCACAACTTCATTGATGCCCATCTTGTGCAAAGGAGGGAAATACCCACTGATACTTTTGAGGGATTCTCTGTTTTGGTCCCAGGAGATAGAAAAATGGAATGCATGCATTATGTCCCATCACTTTCAGTCACCATGGGTACCTACACTTTGGTTGATCACTTCTTTGTGGTTGACATACCAGACACCAATGTGGTTTTGGGTGTTCAATGGTTGAATACATTGGGGAAAGTCACCACTGATTGGGAGGCTTTGCAAATGGAATGGGTGGAAAATAAGAGTGGTGAACCTCAAATGATCAAATGCATGCATAATTACCCCTAAAATAACACTTTCACACAGAAAAAAAAGATGGATTTTCACAGTGAAAGCAAGGACCTCATAATCCCATCGATTATGTTCATGAGATTTTTGCATGGGACACTCTTATCTAGTGGAAAACCACTTGGGAGGCCACCTGATTCAGATTTTGTCGGGAAGACCTCACAAATTGCTGCTCCAAACTTAGAACCAGGAGGGATTGGAGCACTTGAAGACACAGCTATAGTGTTGGGAGACTTGGGTAAGCTTAATAAGGAGGGAAATATTTCTCCCTTATCATCATCACCCACTCTCATTTCTGGATCTATGCTGTGGGAGGGGAAAAATGGAAGGACTGCCCTTCCAAAACACATCTATGGCATAGGAGATGTCAAGGAGGAGATCAACAACAAGACATAAATTTCTGTTGATATAACATCAGCGCTACCATTGTTGAGCCGTGTAGATCTATATTGGAAATCCCAACTGTTGGTGGATTACTCCAAATATCTTCACACATGTATGATACTTGATGACCAACTACATGAAGAGGGCTACTTAGTCCAAGGAGGAGTCATCTATCATCATGGTAGGATATTCTTGTTTAGAGCTTCTAATCTCAAGCAAAAGTTACTACAAAAAGCATACAAAAAGTTCTGTTTCAGCCATATGTATTCCATGAGGATCTACAAGATCATCATGACGAGATTTGATTGGGAAGGCTTTAAAGAAGAACTACATCAGAATTTTCAAGAATGCATGAACTATGTGGAGTTGGGGCAGCCATGTGACTCTATGAAAGAGTTATTTTAACCATCTCTTCCTTCTTTGGGAAGAGGAGAAAGATCCATGCACAAATCCATGTGTATGAGAGACATTGTTGGTGAAGAATCTGATCAAGTAAAGAAAGTTTCATTTTCTGATTTTACATATTCTTTCACCATGTTTATGCAGGCCATGACTCCAAGGAGGAGTAATGTATCATGTAAATCTCATGGCAAACAATGGGCCACTAAAATTTTTGAAGTTGGCCACTCCCTTGATGTGCAAAGGGAAATTTTATTTCATGATGGGTGCTTCCCAAAGGCACCAAACATATCTCACACTTTCAGCCATAGTGAGATGACATGTGCAACAAGTAAGTGGTGGGGAAACAACTTACCACACCTTGATCTAATGCAGGCAGGAGATGCACTGCGCTGGTACCACTACAAGAAAAAAGTACATTGCTGAGGGTCATGCTTGTGACGAACCTTTAAGGTCCGTCACCAATGTCACATATGGTGACGGTCATTAAAAAACTATCACTGTAAGTGTATATAGTGATGGTCCTTTATGGTCCGTCACCAAAGAAATTATCAATGAAACTTTTGGTGAGGGTCATTAAAGGCCCATCACTAATTCTCTCTTTGGTGACACTTCTAGTGACGAAATTTTAATGAACCTCACCAATGCTCTTTTTGTTACTTTTGGCGACGGTAAAAAAATGTCTGTCATCATTGATCATTAAAAACCGTCACTGTAAGTGTATATAGTGATGGTCCTTTATGGTTCGTCACCAAAGACATTTCACTTTTGGTGAGGGTCGTTAAAGGCCCATCACTAATTCTCTCTTTGGTGACACTTCTAGTGACGAACTTTTAATGACCCTCACCAATGCTCTTTTTGTTACTTTTGGTGACGATCAAAAAATGTCCGTCATCATTGATCATTCCAATGAGTTTTTGATGACGTTATGTGCTTGTTAATATATTTTTTGTCAAAAGATAACAATTTAATACCATTACTATGGAGAATTTTTTATAATATGTCCAAGGCCATAGTGGTTAGGGTTAGTCAATTTTTTAAGAAGTAATAAGCATGTATCATTTCCCTCAAGTAATGACTAGTCGAATAGGGATTTCCTATGAGTCAACACATGATTCATATCTATTAAGTTTATTATCTATAAAATTTCATTTAGATAAAGTTCCGCTATTGTGTGTAGGAAATATATTATTTAATACATAATCGAGCTCTGACAATTCTATTAATGAGAAAGACCTAACAATCCTCAACAATTTGGGCGCACTTTAAATTAATGCTTTGGCACACACTAACATTTCTTAGCACCCCACGTCTTGGAACATCTTTGTACCTAGAACATCTTGTTATGACAGTGACGCCCAAGCACATGGTGGCATGCGCTAGTAAAACATGGAACTCTCCTAGCATGTGTTGGCATGCTACATATAGTCCCTAGCATGCCCTGGAACACCTTGGTTGAATTCATTGACATACATTAGCACTTGGCACACAATTCCACTTGGCATGTATTGGGACCTATTATTAGTGTGCCTAGCATGCCCCTTTTCAAAAAGACAAAGTCCTGACTTATTAACCCTCTTATTGGTTCTTCCTTTTGTTGCCTTGACACATATTGACATACCTTGGCACCCTGCACCACATCCTTAGCACCTAGCATGTATTGGCATATCCTGGCACTATTAATTGGCACATGATATAATTAGCACACCTTGGAACTCCCAAGCACACTTTGGGAATTCTTAACATACCTATATTCCCTAGCATGCCTTACCAATTCTTAGCATACCTTGTCACTCCCTCCTTGGCATGACAACTAACACTAACCATTAACACTAGTCTCTGGCAGTACACGTTCCTCGTATTCATTAACTTCCATGAATTTTTACCTAGTGCTCCCTTACTGTTTTTTCCTAGTACTCCTTAACACTCATCAACATGCATTATCACTCTCTAGCACACCTTAGCACTCTAACATTCCCTTCCACTTCATAACATGCATAATAATAGTCCCTGACACATATTGGTGCTTGGCACGTGTTGGCGCTTGGAAATTCTTAGCATGTATGGAATATGTTGAGATGCCTTGGTATGATTTAGCATGGTTTAATATTAAATTTACTTGTGATGTTCAATTGTTGGAAAGTAGATGAGAAGCAACAAGGGAATACTTGGCACTTAGAATGCACTAAGACTTTGCACTTAGCACCTATTGTCGCCTAGTGTTAGTGTGCCTAACATGCCCCTCTTGGAAAAGGTAAATTGATGAATTATTAACCCTCTTATATGTTCATTTCCTTGTAGTTTAAATTTTTTCCCCCTTTTGTTGTCTTGACAGTCCTTGACATGCATTGACACACCCTTGCACATCTTGGCATGCCTTATCACTTGTCACATCTTAGCATGTTTGACATGTATTCCCACTATCTGGCACATTAAGGGGGTGAAGAGAGATGTAGTCCTAAAGTAGGTCGAGTATGAGGGCCGAGTAAGGGTTGCTAAAGGGAGGTCATGATCATCCTCCAAGAGAAAGATCATCATGTGAGGGTTCAGAAGAATGTTGCATACCTTAATGGTCGGTTTGTGCTAGGAAGTAGGATGGAATATTGTTGGTTCTCTTCTGGCAGATCAAGCTTAAGAGAGGTTTCTCATGAGAATCTGGGCATGTGATTTCAATGGTGTCTTTGTGTGAAGGCCACAACAAATTTTGAAATGATGAAATTTGCAACAAGAAACAGTGAGATTGGAAACCATAAAGGACAAAAAAAAGTGCACCCACACTGGTGAGGAATTTTGATGCACCAAGAGTGAGGAATGTGGGGCATCTAATTTATTTTTACCTTAAATAAATTGGACAATAAATTGTAATTTCATCTCATAACAACTTGTGTCAGTTAATTAAGTCATGATGACCAAGTTAGCTCAATAAATTCGAGTTGAGGGTCTAATATGAGGCATCTAGAGGGATTCTAATATTTTTGGGGTCCAATTGAAGTTGATGCATTAGTGGGGTGCAAGTGTAATTAACTCAATTAAATAAGTTAAAATCAGTTTAACTAGTTCTAACATGAGCTAGTGAGAGGTCCAGTGAATTAAATTAGATTTAATTCACAATGAGTGATCAATCAGGTAACTGATAATTTGCTATTAATAGTTGCATGCATGTCAGTTTCGAGGAATACCCAATTGAGATAGAGGTTAAAGGGAACATAACTATCAATTTTATTCAGAGAAAATTTTCCATGTGCAATTATAAAGTCATTGGGATGCCATGATGGATTGCACAATCACGGAAGACCGATTTTCCTAATTAATAAGGAGTTAATTCCCTAGGAATTGCATGAGCAAGGCAGGCTGAAGTAAGGATGAGAATTGGCCAAGTACTAGACCAAGTTTGCCTAGATCAACTAGAGACAATTGACAGAGTGCTGGAGAATCTCATGAGAGATTAAGCATTGTATTGTTTCATGATTCCTTGAATTAATACACAATAGAGATAGAGGGGTTTTGATTAGTTTCTTTCTACAAATACATCATGTTGTTGTGCGATTGATAATTTATTTCTCTTACTTATATGTGATTGTGCGATCAATTTTTGTTTCCGTAAATTGTAGGAAGGATTCAATATCTTGTTTTAGAAGATTACAGGATCAGATTGAATCTTGTTGGTTATATTTTCTACATGGTATCAGAGCAGGAATTTTTTGGGCAGAGAGTTTGTAGAGAATATCTGAAGATTTTGGTGTAAAATTTTCGAAAAAAAATAGAATATTTGGATTCCTTGCAAAAATCTACCCAAATGGAAAAAAAAAATTTGGTCAAATCGGAGCTCGGATGAGGGAGATATCATTGATTTAAAATCAACTCTTTTTTAGAAAATTTTTGTGACTTCGAGACAATTACACTGTGCGCGAGTCAAAAATCTATATGCACTTGAGGTACTAGATGCATGCAAAGCTTTGAGGACAAAGGAAGAAGTTAGAGACTTGGTGGTTTAGAGGGAGCATAAATTACCTCTCAACATGCATCCTCATGAGAAGCAGTCTCAGAAGGTTGTGGAGTAGAGCACCATAATTTGGAGAGAGCCCGAGAGAGAGCCAGGAGTGGAAGCGTCCACTCAAGCAGAGACCTCCATGAGGGGGAAATTTCGAGCCAGATGGGAAGAGGGAGTAGCCATACCTCGAGGTGTACGGTGGGGTTATGTGTAGACATAATCCCAAGATAAGAAATTTGGGCAAGGTCCGTTGAGATGGCGTGTCTCATGGATCGAACCTGGCTACGAGGAGCCCACACTACAACAATAGTAGGAAGGATCAGTTAGATTGATGTAGTCAGATGTTAGCAAGACAAAAATCAGAGTGACAGATGTCAAATATTGGAGCACAAATAGAGTTAGCAATAGTTCAAAGGGCACGGATGCAGATGTCAGCAGTAGTGCAGAGAATCCAGTACTAGACAGGTGTAGTAGCTAGCAACAGTTAGAAGACTCTGATGACAGATGCATTATACTGATTTAGTTGTTCAGAGGCTATTCAGTTTCAGGATTTGCAGGTGCAAACAACATTACAAAGAAGTGTAACATGAAGAACATTCAAGGTACACGATGGGGATAGATTGAATTCCTTTTCTTTTTGAGAGGGAGTGTTATGTACATAAAGCTTGATGAAATTGGCACATAGAAAAGGACAAAAAAAAAAAAATCATGCGCTGCGGTGAGAATTTTGATGTGCAGTGAGAATGTGGTAATTTATTTTTCCCTTAAATAAATTGGACAATAAATTGTAATTTCATCTCATAACAACTTGTGTCAATTAACTAAGTCATGATGATTGAGTTAGCTCAAGAAATTCAATTGAAGGTGATCGAGGTGGATATTGGTGGCCACTCACATATTCCACTTGGGCCCTCGCCATTGTCTCTTTTAGTTTTTCAGTTTCCTTAATTATAGCACAATTTACTATTTTTGTCTTTTTTCGGTTCCTGAACTTTCGAAGCCAGTTTGAGTCCCCAAACGATGATTTTTGGGCATGAAAGGTTTGGTGATTTCATAGAAATCATATTATTATTTGTAGTCCTCGGAGAGATCTTTCTAACGAGGTATCATGTGCGTCAAACGAAGATCATATGACCAAGTTACGACCCCGAGAAGTTGGCTACCCAACTAACCCCAACGGGGCCCATAAACTCTTGGAGTTACATCTCCTCAAGATAGGGTTTTTGTTGTTTAGGGTTTTATCTTATTTTAATTAATAAAAAGACCCTTGATCCTTATTGTAACACAGTTCAGAGGAACATAACTATCAGTTTTATTTATAGAAAATTTCCCATGTGCAATTATAAAGTCATTGGGCCATGATGGATTGGGCAATCAAGGAAGGTTGATTTTCCTAATTAATATGGAGATAATTCCATAGGAACTGTGTGAGCAAGGCAGGCTGAAGGAAGGCTGAGAATTGGCTAAGTACTAGACCGATTTTCCTAGATCAATAGGAGACAATTGGCAGAGTGCTGGAGAATTTCAAGAGAGATTAAGCATTGTGTTGTTTCATGATTCCTTGACTTAATACAAAATAGAGATAGATGGTTTTGAGCAGTTGCTTCCCCAGATACATCTTGTGTTGTGTGATTGATAACTTTTTTCTCTTACTTATATGTGATTGTGTGATTGTGTTTTGTTTACACAAATTGTAGGAAGGATTCAGTATATTGTTTTAGTACATGATTACAAGATCAGATTGAATCCCGTTGGTTAGATTTTCTACATGAAATATAAGAGAGGGTTGATACCATCTTTCCTTGTGGTGGTTAGTAGGCCGCAAGGTCTATGATAAAGACAACCATAAATGGAGGAGGGCTTGCACTGTAATTTAGAGCCATAACAGAATTCGACACAGGCATAATATTGACTGAGTTAACCCTAGTTTGAGGGTGAACATTGAGATTTGAAGTTCATGTAAAGATTCAGTCAAAGAAATTCCCAGAATCTATGGATCCACATGAGCTAGGTCGAGTCTCTTATGGAGGCAAGAGTCGTGTTTCTTCTATGCATGGATAGGGTTTGTTATACAAAAATTAGAAGAACATAAATATAATGCCCTAGTTAGGAAAATTTCCTAGCATGTTTAGTTCATAAGGTATGACCTTAAGACTGTGACAAATTTGCGTAGAAGAAGATGGGTTGTGACCATTAGAGCGAGGTTTATTTCTGCAAAAAAGATCGCGGATCTGGAATATGGTTTGCAGATTCAATATGTGCAGAGACAACATATCCAAAGGAGGGTGGAACCTGAGTAGAATATTGAGCATACAGAAGAAATGTGCCATATGAAGAATGGATTGACATGCAGAGGATTCGATTTTGGTGGAATTTACATAAAGTTTTAGACAAATATCTTAAGAAACCTATAAAAAATTAGTAAATGGACTGTTAGTGGATGATTTGTGACCCTAGTTTAGTCATCTATAGATTGTTAGAAGTATGATAAGAGGAGTAGTTCATATTTTTTCATAGATTGGAAAACAAAGATATAATTGTAGATACACAAGAACAGTGATCTTTAAAGGATTGATGGTAGGCCAAGTACAGTTGGAGGGTTGTTAGGTTACTATCAAAGAAGAGCCCTGATTCTTGTTCTGGTGAAGGACAACAAAATTGGTAGAAGGGAAGGTGTATAGGGCCTAAGGATGTGCAGACTTTGAAGGACTAAAGTAACAGTCAAGTGGGCCAACCAACTAGCCCTAGTTCACTATATTGTAGAGGATTGATTCAGTGAGAAGAAGGGCAGCCTCCATAGCCTTGGAATTCTCATCTTGGGGCTGTAGTATGGAAAAAGTGGGCATACCAAAGAGTTGTTCACAAATGGAATTGTGAACAACTTGTTACCACTCAAAATAGTAGTGGATCTAAAAGGGGTTCCTAAGAGGGAAACTGCTAGGACAAGGGAAACGATGGAGGCTTAGCTCATTGTCACCACAGCTAAGACTCCTTGCTCTTCATGGAATTTCACCGATGGGTGGAGTCTCGGTAGTTTAGGAAGTCACTTGTAGAGTATAGGTCAATGAATAGGTGGGAAGTGACCCTCGGAACCCTTTCCCTAAGATAAAATAAAGAGTGGGACTTGCTTTCCTTTTAAGCAAGGGAATTATCTTCTAGGGAGAGAGGAGGGGGATTGAAGGGTCGAGGGAGAAGAATAATATTTATGAAGGAATTTCTCAATCCCTAAAATCCTTTGGGAACTTGGATTCCCAAATGGTCCTTGATGAAAGGCCTTTGACACCAAATGGGACCACACGGGGCCAAGTGGACCCAGCCCAGGTTCAGGGATGGAATTTAGCAACCAATGATGTTCCTATCTTGTACAAGGTGATGGGAAAGGATCAAACAAGTGTTTTTACTTCGATAGGTCAAATTTATCCTACTAGGTTCTATCCTTGGGAACACCTAGGAAAAACATGATCCTAGAGCTAGGGCTTGAGGTATTCGGAGATTCCATTGTCGGAATTGGCCCAAGTTCTGAGGAGAGTGAGGGCACCTAGCAATGCAGCTGCCTCTAGGAGATAGAAGTTTTCCTCTAGCTAGATTCCTGGGAAATTGTTGCCCTAGGTGACCTAATGGGGCTAGACCTAGGGAATGTGAAAATTTCTTAATCTAAGAAACCCTATTGCAGTATCTTGATTTACTTCTCCTACTTGAATTAAGTTACAAGTTAATTTATTTAATATTCAATAACTTAGCAAAGTAAATAGTAAATACAAGTAGCAACCTACACATACAGATCAAATACTGAATAACATGCTCATAGAAAAATTGACACATGATTTTTCTGGACAAATATCCCCAGAAAAAACCCAATGTGGGAAAACCAGTGTAGCTAGCTCTGGAGGGTTTTCATTATTATGCTGAATCTAAGTACAACAATCATGGGCACTAAAATTGGTTCACCCAACAGAGAAATAAAAACGACAGTAATACGCTGCTCTGAATCCCTTTACGTTAGCCTAACTGGCCTGCGTCAGCCTCTGTGCTGCTCAGTAAGGGCCTGTGTCACACCTGAAGGGATTAAACTATCCCTGCGCTGCCCTGACTGGGCCTGCATCAGCCCTTCGTGGCTCCTACTACCTCTGCGCTGCCCTTGTTGGGCTCTGGCTGGACTGCGTGGCTCCTGCTGCCCATGTTTCTCTAGTTGGCTATAATGCTTAAGCAGAAAAAACACAGGTAAGAAAGAAGGCACTGGCCAAAGGAAATGCATAAAAGTCAGAAAAATTGAAGAAATGAAATGAAAATAGATCAATGTCCACAAATAACTGAAATAGCTCAATTGGACTAGAGAGTAAAAGCTTTGACAACAACAATAAGTGCTTATAGAATCAGCTAAGAGAACAGAGGAGACTAATTCATGAGTTTAAAATGTTGTATAATTGTTGGCACAGGAAAACTGTAGAATTGTTAGAGTAAATCTCTGCAGGTACCATTATTTGGTGATCATCGATAATCATTTCATTTCATCAAATACCCTGATGAATGGGGCTTACAAGTTATTTGCATAGACAAACCCCACAGACGCTGTGTGATGGAAAAATATTCACACTATATTGAAGAAAACACCTACCAAATAAGGATGACATTTCAAATGGGGCAAGAAACAATAGAGAGATAGACATTGAAAAATTTAAAATGCTAGGGAAATATGAAAGCAACTAGGTAGCATGGTAGAAAGCACAACAAAGAACATTATAAAAATGGAAAACCCTACAAATTAGCACCCATCCAAACATCACCACAATTTTTTCTTTAACTCTAAATCTCCAAATTCATCAAATTATATCCTGTATTCAAACCTAATCCTCTCTGTTAGCCATTCTGAATATAAGGCTGAGAACTTACTACAGAACCATCACCTACATGTAGTGATCTTATTCTGTGACCAGACAACCTACTTTCATGAAGAAATGGAAAGGTAAACACTCTCTGCCAAGATTTTCCATACAGCCTAGGTGGAGCAACCACATATACATCACCAATTTTTTCTCTTTAGATTTGTAACTTAGAAGATCTTTGTCTGACCACCTCTGGGTTGCTCCTAGAGTCACCCAAGCAAGCCCTCTCAACATCATCCTCTTTTTGTAGTACCTAATTAGTAATTTAATTAACCATAACAGTTTCCTGATCATGTAGGTATTTAAAATATATTTCCAATAAGCATAAAGCTTTCATGTTAAACAATCATGTCAAAAGACTTTAGACTATGATGCAAAAAATACAAAGAAACCTCACCAGCACTCAAAGGACAAACAAAGTCCAACCTATACAAAGTATAAATAGATATCTGATAAACTTCATTCCACCACAAAAATGTGCTTAACTAAAGAAAATTCTAATTAATGTGCTTTCAAGACAAAGCTTTCAAGGGCAGTGATGTTATAAACATACCCCTACACCTCGTGAACAATCAATGTTTATAAATAGACCATCATAAGGCTCATTTTAAACATCATCATTATCATTTTATAAATCATTTTTATTAAATCAACAAGAAGAAAGCAACAATTGCATTCAGTTCCACTGAAGCAAAGTATATGGCAGTTCATATACTTATTATGAAGCTATCTAGATTTGCAACATGATTGTAAAGTCAACCAATGATTTGTTGAAGCCCAATATTGTCTCTTCTAAGAATCAAAGTTACATCAAGATGTATGAAAATCCAATGTGTCATGACCATTTCAAACACATTGATATTCAATACAATTTCCTAAGATTCCAAGTTCATTAGGGAGTTAGTAGTGTTGGACCACATTCTGACAAAGTTTCATATGGTTAATAGTTTTACAAAGCTCCTAACAATGGGTAAATTTGACAAGTTAGGGGAGAATCTTGGGTTATTGGAAATTTTTTTTTTTTCTCAAGAGAGTTAGATTACCTAGTTGGTCTGAGTTGGTCTACCTTGAGAAGTTGAGCAACACCAGGATTGCAGAGCTAGATTGTGGTACACCAGTCAGAAAGATTCTTAAATACAGCTAGAAGCTTATAATGACACCTTCGAGGATAGAAGAATTAGTTGTTGGGTCACACCCACCAAGTATGGCAGACTAGTTGAGGAGATTAACACCATCTCAGGTGCATTCATGAGTGCACACTTATGGAATGAGGCACCTTCAGGAGAGGAGTTATATCTACTGTGATAATGCACTAATCTAAAAGAAAATCCTTGCATACAAGGCAAATTTATGAGGGAGTTGCTCATGCTCAAGGGCGATGTGCCACTAACGCTATCATTAGCCTGTTTTATAACAACACCTTCTCTTAACTTATAAATGAAAAGGATGGGCACACTAGTTAGACATTTGTAGAAATAGATAATAAGAGTGAGTACTGTTAGCTTGTAGGTTGTAGTAGGAGCTTTTGTGAGATGACAACTTGTTGTGACATTCTTCTATTTGAGTAATAAAGGCTTCTATGCAATTGTTGTTGGAGCCTGCTCTTTTTATCTTGAAATCTCAGGTTGCAGATTTGTGTAGAGTGGGCCTAATATATTTGTTGTTTTAATCCATTTTACATGCTATGTTTGCACTCTTGAATTTACATCCTTCAATTTCTGCTCGAACAAAACTGAAATTTTGATAGGCAGATACTAAATTTCAGTCCTGTTCTTAGGATTTTTTAATTATCTGAGGGTATTCTCTTGTTTTCAATAGTATTTGCATATTTTTGCATCATAGCTCATCTCTTCCATTTCATTCTACTATAGTACAAAAATCATTTCTAGTATAGTTTAGTTTATATCTGCTTTTTACTTAATTGATCTTTTATTTTATTTTATTTTATAGGAGCAGTACTTAGCATTCTCAATTCACACTCCCTTTGTATTCACACTATTGTATATGTGTGGTTGTTGGAAATGGTTAGGTTCGATACTTGTTTTTTGCATATCATGCATTAAAAATCCAGTGCCTCCTCATAAAATCCTCTCCTCATATAATCAACCACCATTACAGACATTTACACTACATTTGGTCTAGACATTTAGTAGGTAGGTAGGGTGCCCCTATCTCCCATCTCCATATAGAGCAATTTGGTCACATATTCTTTCTTCTATGATACTGGTTCCTCTCTCTTAAGTCCTATCTCTTGTCCTTCTTCTCTCTCCATTTCTCTCCTACCTCAGTCTCTCTCTCTCTCTCTCTACCCTCCAATCCTCTCACCATATCCCTCCCTCTATCCTTCTTTATGCCCCCCTTCCATCCTTGTGTCACTATCTCCCTCTCTTACCCTTCTCTACCTCTTTCACTCCTCTCCCTCTCTCTCTCTCTCCATTCCTTCTCTCCCCTCTCCTTCAGTTTATCTCCATCTCTCCCTTGTGACTCCCCTTATATCGCCACCTCTATCAATATATGTCTTTATTATTCCTTCTGATATATATCTAGAGTTAATATATACCATGACATATTGGGACCTACGATTGGGTTAATTCCGCCTTGTTGGCAAGGTTAAAATGGTTAATCTTCGATAGACAAAATGTGGATCAAATATTTAATCAAAAAGAGGGAACCATACCCTATATTCCAGGCTATGCCTATCAGTTGCTTGGCCTATTCTTGCTCTCACATGAATGTAGTCTTGCTTGACTGGTACAGAAGAAGGTTTCGCATTATCAACTATTTGTTTGGGAGAACTTTTAGTTGTTTCAATACTGCTACATTCTTCCAGCTTGTCCTTTAAACCATCTTAGTCTTTTGTACTCTCTTCAACTTTGTAGTGCTTTCCATTCCTCTCAGTCACTTATGTTTCCTTGGTCTCTTAAGGGACAAGGTCAACAACATTAGGATGTTTTTGCAATAAACAAGGGTATTTCCAGGACATAGTCAAGTGGAGCAAGATTATAAGAGCCAAATTTCTCATGAATGTGGGACACTTGAACTTAAGATTTTATGGAGTAGTCATGTGGTGCAGTCTGGTTATTAAGACTTCATCAGATGGCCATTCTCCAGACTTAAATTGTGTGACAACACTGTGGCTGAGTTTGAAACTGGAGATTGAACATACATTTGGTTTGATTGCAATAGACATTTTCATCAATAAATGTAAAGCAATGGCTAACAAATACTATAAATTAATAAATAAAGAAGACATGGCAACAAGCAACAATACTTACAAAATTGTTACATTTAGACGCAAAGAATAAGCAACTATTGTGCACAAACAGAGACCGATGAAACTATCATCTTAACCCCTAACCCCTTAAACACTAATTCCCAACCCCTAACCCATTTAACCCCTAAACCATAAACCTCTAAACCCTTAAATCTTAACCCCTAACCCATTTAACCCCCTAAACCCCTAGTAAACCCCTAACCCATTTAACCCCCTAAACCCTAAACCTATAAACCCTTAACCCCTAACCCCTTAAACCCTAAAAATTTAAACCCTTAAACCCTAATTCCCGACCCCTAACCCATCTAACCCCCTAAAACCTAACCCATTAGCCCTTAAATTCTAACCCCCTGAAACCTAACCCCATTAGCTCTTAAATTCTAACCCCTAAAATCCTTAACTGCTAAATCCCCTAACCCATTTAACCCCCTAAACCCTAAACCTATAACCCCTTAACCCCTAACCCATTAAACCTTACTTCCCAACCCCTAACCCATTTAACCCCCTAAACCATAAACCTCTAGATGCATAATATTAACCCCTTAACCTCTAAATGCATAATATTCCCTTAACCCCTAACCCATTTAACAACTAACTCATTATTCCTCATTACTGAGATCACCGAGCATCATCATAGCAATGAGCACCATAACTAAGATAATCGAGCATATTCATTGAATTGAGTATCATAACATAGCACTGATTCTGTGGTAGATCTGTTTGAAACCGAGGCACTGTTTTGCTGCAACATCATATCATGGAAGTTGCTCGATTCATAGCATAAATGGTTACCAAAATTCTGTAGTATGTTTGAGACCTTATCCTCCAAAACCAAACCTATGATCATGATCCAAATTGTATATGTGCCCTGAAACTTCAAAGATTTCAAAACTTCTTTGGTAGAAATGAAAATTATACCCTTGTATATATAGTTGTTTGCCATAGTTATTGAGCCGACATGACAGTGTGAAGTGTTGTGTCTTGATTTGAGCCGACTTGAAGTCTGATTGAAGCCGACTTAAGGATGCAACTTTGATGACTTGTATCACTTGACATGAGGGTTGTATTTGAAGTAGATTTTGAGGATGATGACCTTGAAGAAGATGAATTGATGGAGGATCCTTTCGACATTTCTAAAAATTTAAAGTCCCTGGCTGATTGGATTGCTCTAACACTGAGTCGCTTGCCCTTTCATGAGGTGGGTTAACTGAGTTTCGAACCTGAGCGGGGCCTCAATATTGGTCAGAAAACACTTTCCAATGCAGGTCGTCCACCGTTTGGCCTAGCACAATAGGCTAATTAACAATTGTTTGTTACTTGAAACATTTTTGAAACTTTTAAGTCCTTGGTTGGTTGGATTACTCAAACACTGAGCCACTTGCCCCATGCAAACACTTTCTAATGCAGGTCATCCACCATTTGGTCTAGCACAATAGGCTAATTAACAATGTCTGTTACTTGAAAAAATTCTGAAACTTTAAAGTCGTTCGCTGGTTGGATTTCTCTAACACTGAGCCACTTGCCCCTTCATGAGGGATGCCCTTAAGGGTTCAACATAGATGTGTGTATTCCTATTTCCAACACCCTCGTTAGGCCACACTTTGGCTAAGGTCCCCTACCTAACCTCAAGAAAAACTAGCTCTATCCCCGTCTTGAAAATTATACATACTAAGATTTACCCCAGATTTTCCCTTGGCCAGTGTGCTACTGTACTACTGAGCTACTTGCCCCTTCATTGTGGGCATCATTAATGGTTCGAACTAGATGTACAGATTTCTATCTCCAACAAAGAAAACACCTAATTTGGAAGTAAAGCATCAAAATTGAACGAAAGAGAATGTATAATGAACAAAGTTTTTATGCCAACATTCTACCATATTCCAAAGCTGTCATGTTTGAATTCTAAGTCATTTATATAGATTTTAATCATTTCTTTACGTTTAATTGAGTATAATTGCAGCCCAATTCGTTTCATATTTAATCATCCCTGAATTAGGTGTGCTCATGCTCCTAAGTCATGACTTTTGGACCTGTGTGTGGAAGTGCTTGTTGCTCTGTTTCCAAAGGTTTTGAAAGTGGTCATTTCAAAAGTCATCCCTGTTTCCAAATGTTGTCCTTACCCTGTTTCAGGCAACTAAGAATTCAAAATATTATGCTCTTTGGTTGAATTGAAAATTTTATTTGCATATTAAAGACTGGGAATCCAAAAGGAAAAAGTGGTTCCATTTAAAGATATGTGCAACCTAAATTATCCAAATTATTTTTATTACATTCCATCCATCTATTGCGTTGCAACATTCCTAGTCCTTTAGTATTCAATTATAACTCTATAAAATCAAGATGGCCTTCCATATTCAAAGGCTTCTCCTTTTCTTTGCGTTTATCTTCTAATAAGGATTTTTATTTCCATGTAATTCAACTACCAAAGGTAGTACATGCGAGTAGAGAAGTAATTCAACTACCAGTTATTCTCCTACATAGTACATGCTTTGATAGATTATATCAAAAGTCTTACCAATACAATAACATTGATTGTTGTATGTGGAAATTTTTGTTCAGGATGGTCCATTACATAATCAAGATGAGGAGCTGGATCATGCAATTGCACTTTCTCTTTCTGAAGAACTAACCAAACCAGATGGTATATGATGGAAATTTCATTTTTTACAGTTACTTTTAGTTTAATTATATCATTTAGCTCGATGATTTTCATATATTCAACTAAACCTTTGTTGCTTAACAAGACTTTGTCATTTCCATGTTTTAGTGAAACTGTTTATGGTTTCATACTCTCATACAACCTTTATCAAGCTACATGCACCCTCATTAGAAAAAACAAGAGAATTTTGCTTGCCATGACTATCTTTCTTTGTCATTGTTGACTTAAGAAATTTTTTTAGCTAAGAAACTAGTTTCAAGATTATGGCATAACTTGTCATATAAATTGAACAGAATTTATATCCAAAATGTTAACTTGTAAACTACTTGCTGGTTTTAGGCTTTCCATTTAAAATCTAATTCAATTTGAACTTTGAACGAGTTGTTCCATAGACTTGAATATTAAGAGATTTTGGTGTAAGGATTAAAAATTAGCTCGTAAGGCCTCTCAGTTATTCATTTATTTTATCTAATATAACATTTACTGTTAAATTAGAACCACTTGACACAAATACTTCATAGATCAAGATCATACTTTGTAGAGTGTCGTAGAATAAAAATAGGAGCAAGGACATTGAGTTCTTTCGGTTTTCCTAGTTTTTATTCCTTTGGTGTATCTTTGCACCTTTAGGGGCAATTGCTAGTTTAAAGTCTAATTCTTTAAAGGGTGCTAGCTGAATGGAAGAGCACCTGCTTTACAAGTAGGAGGTTGGTGGTTCGATTCCATCGTGCCCTGATATTCATATATAGGGAATGACGAAGATCAGTTTTTGGTGACAGATTCTCTTTTGACCATCACCAATGAGCTTATGGTGACATTTTTTGACCCTCACCAAAATATGAAATGGTGACGGTCAACGAATGCCACCATATATACGCATCAATAGTGACGACCATTAAAGGTTCGTCACCATAAATAATTGTTGTTTATATGAAATGGTGAGGGTCACTGTTTGTCATTATAGTCATTATTCGTGACAGATCTTGATGTTACCAATGTGTTTATGGTGACGGTCAATGAACGTTGCCATATATATGCACCAATAGTGACGAAAATGAAAGGTCCATCACAATTTTTTTTTGTTATTCATATGAAATGGTGACGGTCACTATCCGTCATTATAATCAATATTCGTGACAGACCTTGAATGTCATCATAACACATAATTTCGGTGATGCCACCTTTGGTGACGTTCAATTTTTTGGTGACGGAGGCTATTGTCCATCACCATTGCTCATATGAAATGGTGACGGTCACTATCTGTCACTATAAATCATTATTGGTGGCGAACCTTGAATGTTACCACAACCCCTATACTTTCGGCGACACCACCTTTGGTGACGTTCAATTTTTTGGTGACAGAAGTTACTTTCCATCACCATTGCTCATATGAAATGGTGACGGTCACTATTCGTCACTATAAATCATTATTGGTGACGGATCTTGAATTTCACCACAACACCTATATTTTCGGCGACGCCACCTTTAGTGACGTTGAGTTTTTGGTGACGAAGGCTCTTTTAACCCTCACCAATGAGCTTATGGTGACCATTTTCTCCCCTCACCAATGTGATTTTTTCTTGTAGTGTACCATATGTGGGACTATGATTGACCTCCTCATGCTCAAATTTCTATTTGTTTATATGTAGTTTTGCTTCCATACCTTGATGATATAGTTGTACTTTTTATGGGTATGTATGGAGGGAGGATGGGAAGCTTGTATGTACCACATGGGATGGAGACTCTCTATGTAACTTATGCTACATGTTTCAGGGAGAGTATTAGTTCAGCCATTTTTGTTTCATTTGAGTTCTTGACTCCTTATGGGATGGACTATACACATCTCATAATGAATTTGGAGGAACAATTCATGGAAGGGTTGGATTGGTGAACACTTAGCTTATGAAGAAAGCTTAGCTCATGATAGTGTCACCAATGGAGGAGGAGAAGTGTTGCAGCACTCACCTTATCAGTTTCTTGAGGACAAGCAACATTTTGGAGGGGAGGACTGTAATATTCCAAATTAGCCCAAGCTAATGGGAATATACAATTTTTTTTCATTTTCCTGTTGCATGAATAAATGTGTAAAGGAGGAAAATAAAAAATCCTAAAAATAGTGAATAAATCAATGCCCCATGTGAACAAGGCTAAATTTGGGCTATTTTAATAAAACACCCTTATGTGTGAAAAGGGATTGAGACATTTGACTAGGTCAATCATGACCAAATCAACAATGTTGTCTAGAAGAGATGATCCACATTGATGCACAACGAAGTCTTAGTTGGAGGTGGCACATGTGAAAGAAGTTAAATCATTGAGATGGTTTAGGGTTTTGCTAGATTTCAATCTTATAAAAGGAAGAGGAGAACCACATGAGAGGGTTGTTGTTGATTGTCTTATATTTCTGAATATACTGTCTATTTAGACATATATCATTCTCTTGACTATTTAGCAGAGAATAGTGTTGTTTAGCACTAGGTGTTACTGATCGGGAATCCAACCTCTTTCCTTGAGAGGTCTCTTGGAAGAGTCTTGCTTGTCTTGTCCACTATCAAGCAGTTGGCCAAGCTTCATCTTACACCTACAACGCTGATCCTATTGAGGGTTGGGTTGTCCTTGTAAGCTGTAGCAAGTGGAGGCTATATCTACTCAGATCTAGGCCCATATAGTGCCTCTTTTCAGTGGGAGATCCTTCTATCCCATTGGCAAGAGTGTATTGGACCTTCGGAGCTGCATTTTCAGATCTTGGCATCAGGCCAAACATGTGCTAAAGCCTACAATGTATTTTTGTTGGGTATGTGTTATATTATTTCCAAGACTAGCCCCACGCGTTGTACGTTGCGCCGGGCGCAGTAGGGGGGTCACAAGGGGGGAGGCAGCCCCCACTGTTGGGGTCCGGGGCAGCGCCCCGACAAATTTTTTTTTGGTGTGCAGACCCACTCATAGGCGGACCCACCCATGTTTTGTGCATGATTTTTCACATGTTTTTGGGGTACAATGGTTTTCGGCCCCTGGTATTTTGTAGATCTTGTCAAGGGAACTACAGTTATGTTCTAATCCAGGGTTAATGGATATGGGTTTATGTATGCTTCAACATGTATATATATGTGTTGTAACACTAAAAGGAATATAATGAAAAATCAAGCTGGTCATCCCGATTTGGGATCCAGGGGAAAATATCTATGTTTATCTGTTTTATGTTTTATGCTCTCGCTATTGTTTATTTTCTGTTATAAGATTCGTGTGTAAATAATTTCTGTTCAGGGTTAAAACCTACATTTGGTATCAGAGCTGTTTCAGCTTCAAGGGGATGCCTTTACTACTGAGGGTTTTTTGCTCGGGCCTGAGGTAGACCCTGTTCAGTGGGAGATCTGCGAGATCAATTCTTGCGGTGAAAGAAGATGGCGAGCGGTGGGAAGATAGAGATCGACAAATTTAATGGTCAGAGTTTTGAGTTATGGAAGCTCAAGATGGAGGATCTGCTAGTGGATAAATATCAGTGGATCGTGGTAGATCCAGGTACTAAACCAATGGAAATGTTAGATGAAGACTGCAAGAAACTGGATCAGAAGGCTAAGAGCACAATACAGTTGTGTGTCTCAGATTCAGTATTGTTGAATGTATCTGGGGAAGCTATGGCGAAGAATTTGTGGGAAAAACTTGGGACTTTGTACCAATCTAAGTCTCTGGTGAATAAGTTGTTCCTGCGGAAAAATATGTATAACTTGAGGATGAAGGATGGAGAATTGGTGACAGAGCATCTGAACTCCTTCAATACTGTGGTAAGTCAGTTGTCATCTGTTGATATTAAAATATCAGATGAAGATAAGTGCATCAGTTTGTTGTGTTCTCTACCAGATTTGTGGGATAGTCTGGTTATTGCAATAGGTATCAATGCAACTACCTTGAATTTTGATGACATTGTCTCAGCCTTGTTGTTGGAGGAAATGAGACAGAGAGATATGGAGGGCCAGAATGGAGATGCCTTATCTGTACAAGGAAGGTCCCAAAACAGAAACAAGAATAAGGTTTCGAGTGGGAGATCCAAATCTAGAGGGAGATATAAATCTCTTGGAAAGTTTGTAAAGGTATGTTGGAAATGCGGAAAGGAAGGGCACTACAAAAAGGACTGCAGATATAAAGCTCCTAAGAAAGGAAAGGGATATGATGATGCTCCTTCTGCAGAGGAAAAAACCACCTCGGATGAAGGTGGGGATGTGTATTTGGCTTCTTCTTCAAATACACATGTAGATCATGAGTCACGGTTGATTGACTCAGGTGCATCCTTTCACTTCATTCCCCATTGGGAGTGGTTCTGCGAGTATGAGAAATATGATGGTGGTTATTTCTTCCTAGGGGATGATAGTAAGGAAAGAATCGTTGGATGTGGAAAGGTCAAGCTGAAGCTACAAGGTGGAAGGATTAGAACACTTCTTGGTGTTTTGCATAGTCCTACATTGGCCAGAAATCTTGCACATGTTTTTGGGGTACAATGGTTTTCGGCCCCTGGTATTTTGTAGATCTTGTCAAGGGAACTACAGTTATGTTCTAATCCAGGGTTAACGGATATGGGTTTATGTATGCTTCGCCATGTATATATATGTGTTGTAACACTAAAAGGAATATAATGAAAAATCAAGCTGGTCGTCCCGATTTGGGATCCAGGGGAAAATCTCTGTGTTTATCTGTTTTATGTTTTATGCTCTCGCTATTGTTTATTTTCTGTTATAAGATTCGTGTGTAGATAATTTCTATTCAAGGTTAAAACCTACAAGTTTCCCTTCCAGATCTGTGTTTTTCTTGTAGGTACTGTTGTAGGGTGTTTTAGCACACCATTTGGAGAGTTGGGCTTCAAGTGTTGGGGATTTGCCCATCATATTTTGAGATATATTGGAGAAGATCTAATACATGTTGATATTAGATCTGATCTGCATACTGATGTACATTTCTAAATCACTGCACATTATTGTAGATCTATAACTTATATCCTAGATCTACTTCATGTACATGGTGCTTTGCTCAAAACCCCAATGGGATTTGAAAGAGGAGCCTTTATAGTATATGGATCTGTCATAGATCTGGTGTTTCATGCACTTATATGCTCTAGATCTAAAGTGTAATCTTCAGCTACTGTATGCTCTATAAAATAATGCTGTCAAGCCTTTTGCAGTGAATACATGTGATTGCAGCACCTCTTTTTGAGGGTTTTCTTCTATTTGAGTCTTCTATTCCCTATTATACATTGTATGGGCCTTGTAAATCTGATTTGTTGATGTATATGTAAATATTGAGCCTCCATATTGGCATCCTACTCTTACTTTGCTGAACTGCATTATTTCTGAGTTGTATTTTTTAATATTGTTACTTGTTCCCATTTTGGGATATTACAAAGCCCGACGAAAACCTCCATGACATCACTGAAGCCACCGGGATAAGCTTCCCCAATCTCAGTGTGATTCACTTCTAGTTCTTTGATCCTCCTCGCGTCCTCCGCTATAAAAACCTTGTCCACAAGTAGGTCCTCCATTTTATTCTATACCAATACATATAGAGAAAAAAAATCCCAACCAAATTTAAGTTATAATTCATTGAGTCTAGAGAGAACCTCCATGGCCTCACTGACGCCACTGAGATAAGATTTTCCAGTCTCGGTGTGACTGGCCTCCAATTCTTTGATCCTCCTTACATCATCTGCTATAACAACCCTGTCCACAGGCAGGTCCTCCATAATAGTATGTTCGAATACATATAGAGAAAAAAAAATATCAAAATCAACCCATCAAATTCAAGCACTCTAATTACCTTGTCTCCTCAAAGATATTTCTACTTTGCATTGTGCAGGTAACCAAGTAGTGCGATGGATTAGAATAGAGATGACACCCTAACGAACTGAAGAATACTAGGGAATTAAGAAGGTCAATGAATAATAACACAATGATGTGTCTTAATTGAGCCCTCTTTTGGTCACCATGTTCTACAGCTCCTCCATTTCTTGAGGTCTTGCCGAAACATGGTAGGAATCTTAAACGCCATGATCTAATAGGGGACAAAAGATAATAGAAGAAAACGTAATGCATTTCATAATGTGGCACTTTGGGCATGCGAGAGGCCAAACTCCACTACCACGTTGCCACGCCTCTTTGCACTCCCTCTCATCGCAACCATATATTAACATATTACACAAAGAATATTTGCAGAATAATCGATCCCGTCCCTTGATAAAAAAATTAAATTTTGTAAGTCCTCATCCACTCGAAGTTGAAATATATACGCTTATCAACGAAATATGATAATGTTCCATCATATGCTAACATACTTTGCATGAAAATATCGGGCATAAAGGAGAAGGGGGTTCATTAAGATTGAGGGTAACTTTTTAATTTTTAATTTTATGTGTGATTAAGTTTATTTTTATCAAGCTCATGAGGTCTAAAATAAAGGACGATGAGGTGTACTATTAAGGCACTCCATGATGTGAAGGTCATTGGTTTGAAACTCCATGGGCTAGTGTGGCCCAGATCGGGTGCAATCCTTGGATGATTTTGATGGCTTAGATGCCCCTGGGTCACGATTTCTCAAACCAAAGGTTAAGCATGCAGTCATCTTAGGACTCACACCACTCAAAAAACAATTTTTTTTTTTTACTAGAAAAATAAAGTGGTATCTCTTTAATACAATTAATTAAAACCACAATAAAAATATTTTAAACACAACTATGATAACATCTGCTATGAAATCTAGGCTTACCTTATAAACATGAATTAAACATTGTAGGTTTCATTAGAGAAATTTTGAGGTCTAAAATGAGGCTCAAAACAAAAATGTACAACTAAAATATAATTTATAAGAAAAAATAGGATTCAAGATGATGATGTAAACCATGGGGATGCTTCATTATTTTTGGAGTAAAAAAGTAATAAGATTAAAAAATAAAGAAATAAAAAACTACTTTTCAACATCGAATTTCAATTTAGGTTGCTACGGTTTTACTCAAATTTCGAGCGGGAGCACTCGTTGGATGCAAAATTTAATTACTCATCCAAGGAGTACCCATGTTGCATACTTTTGATGGATCCCGCAATACGAAAAATGAGAAATACATGAGAAACGTGATTACAATCACATATTTTCATGTATTTCTCATTTTTCCTGTACAATGGTTTATCAAAAGTATTAAAAATGGGTACTCTTTAGATGCGGAATTTAATTCCTCATCCAATGAGTGATCATGCTTGAAATTTGAGTAAAACCATAAAGCGATAAATTGAAAATACGTGTTGAGAAAGTAATTTTTTCTTTCTTTCCTCTAAAATTTGATGATGTAATCTAATATTATTTTATTATTTCCACTATTATTTTATAATATTCCTTAGGAGGCCCATTTTAGACCTCAAAAATCCTCTAATGAAACTTTTAAATTTGGAAATTTTATTAACTAAAATAATTTGTGTAAAAAAAAGAAAAAAGAAAAAGAAAAAGAAAAGTAACTCATGGCAATCCATCATATAAGCCACTTCTCATCCCATGTTGTCAATAAATTTCATCAAAATCCAAATATTTAAAAGGTTAGGATCATGATTCCAAATTATAAAACTATGAAACTTGCAATCAAAACTACATGTGAAATCCTCATGCAATATAGTGACAACTCCCTCACATAATATGTAAAAAACATACAAGGCTCAAAGTCATGAACTCAACATGGATCACTTACAAGAATTGAACCTAAGTAGAGATGATAACAATCATTCTTCTCAACTTCCTAAGAAAAACTATATATATATAGTCTAAACCTGTAGACGAAAAATACCTTTTCACCAGAATCTAGAAAAAATAATTTCAAGAAAGAATTGGATTTTTTGTTGTTTAAAATGAATTTTGGAATGCATAAATGGATCTAGCAAACTAAAAAACCCTAAGGGCACTCAAATTCTATAGATTAAATAATTTAAGCTCAAATTTTTAAAAATCTATGTCAGATTTTGATTAAAATTAACCATAAAAAATGTCGTGGAAAAGGCCATTTCGTCTATAAGTTAGAATATTTCTACACACACACACACATATATATTTATATTTATACATATGTATACATATAAAGTTGATATAAAATAATTTTCTTCAGGTGGAATGGAAACATTTCCTTTTTGGTTGTTTTATCACTTAGAAATAACTCCGCCTATGGAGGGAAATAAATGAGGAAAACTCTAACCACTTTGGATTGAAAGCTGGCCTTTCAATCTAGAGATAGGTTTCTCTTTAAACTCAAATACCTAGTGTCACCTCAGCAGTTGGTTACTAAGATCATTGGAAAGATTTAACTTGTAGGGTGAAATTGGTTTAGAAATAAAATAACAAGGATCATTGGGCATGAAGTCTTTGATATAAAAGCTTCTAGACACATGTTATATGAAAAATTAAAAAAAGGCAAGATGAATTATGATTTTTTAGACAAATTATCATTTAGGTATGGTAGGATAAAGTATAAAATAAATATAAAAAATGGAGCAAGAATACTATTTAGGATAAACAAAACATAAATAATTTGGAAAAACTAAATATGAGATTACACAAAGAATTCGAATTCATTATTTTTTTCCAAATACTGAAGACTTATTGATCAAATTTTTCACTTAGGAGAAATATACACAGTAGAAAAACTGTTAGAAAACCATTCACACATGAATCTTAGAAAATTTTCACATGTAAAATTGCTTATAATTAATTATATTAATATCAAAACTAAACACACGACCTTCCTTTTTCCAAAATTCCCAACCCCTATTACATTACATAATCTTTCTTAAATAATAAAAGTAATATACCAAACTGTTTCTATTTTCTGGAAACAAAAATAAAATAAAATCATAATAAATAAATAAATATGGAATTAGTTACAATATGTATCGAATGGTTATACATTGTTGGTCTTGAATCCCTTTAAATTTGGAATGTTGATTTGATTGGTGATATTTAGCTTTAGAAATTTCTTTGTGATCTTGAATTGCTGATTTGATGAAGTGACTAATCAACAACTGTTCATGAGATATTTTTTGGTGAATTTTTGAAAAATAGGTTTCAAAGAGCCATTCGAATCTCCAAAACCATGATAGTTGTGTAAAATATGAGAGGTTTTTGTTAATGGTTCAGTTATTGATACAAAACACTTTTGGTTTTCAAAAATTCATTCTCATTTGTTCGGAAACTGTGCCCAAAGTTACTCTCTTTTATGGGAAAAACAGTCTAAAAAACATAGTTTTGTCAAGTGAAATAAAACATGATTTACTACATTTTCCCTTTCACTGCTGATTTTGTGTAATTATGTTTGAAGTAGTAACATTTTTTTGAATATCCGAACAAATTTACCAAAATAGGAGTCAACTAATTGATCAATGCTAGTTGTCGAATGATGATAAGTTGTATGGTAAACTGATTTGTCAACGATTGCTTGTCCAAAAATCAAATATTTGCTGACATTTTATTTTTCAGTGCCTTAAAACTTCACACACACACACACACACACACACACACACACACACATAATCCATGGTGACAATCCAACCATCAACGCCTTTATTCGATATTTTCAAATTAGCACTGACAATCCAAATATTAACGCACCTGAATATTTTGAACAAAAGTTTAAAATTTCTAAACCTTATACTTCGAAGCTAAAATGAGATAACAACTAGCTCTAATGGGGATTTTGTCCTTCGTGTGAGGCAACAAATAACTTGTTGCTCCAGTGCCTGATCCATTGAGATGATCCCAACCTCTGGAACCTGTTCATTCTAAGACCTGTGAATTATTTTGTTGAAACTAACCCCATAGTGAAAACCATTGCTTTATAAACTTAAATACAAATGCCAAACTGCAAACCAAAATACAAATACATGAAATCAATTGTTACTGCAATCAAATCTACACTCGAACTTTGTTGTAACATGGAAACCAATTGTTGAAAACAGAAAAACTGAAATGTCAGTCCTTTGTACAAAATAGAATCTAAATGCTTGAACTAAAAGATTATTCAATACATTCTACTCTAACAACTGAAAAAAATTGTTGTATTAAGTGATACACAATTTCCAATGCAACCAATCAAGTAGCTAGGTACTTGACTAAAACATGATTTAAACTTCTCCAAGCAAAAATAAAAATATTAAATGTGACAACTAAACCTGCCATGTGAAACTGATCCATCTACTCATGAAAATCGTGCAACTGATTTCCTTTGAGGATTTTAACATAAATGAAAAATTGTCTTCAAAAATATTTTGTTGATTAAAAAGAAGAAAAAAGTAACCATAATATGTAGATACTTCTCCTTGTTCAAGTTTTTCATTGTAAACTTCATGATCATTCCCAAATGAGAAAGAAATAGTTTTCTTATTATTGTTCTTATTTATGAGGAAATAATTTGAATATTCTTGGAAGCTTTCAAAAGGAAAAAAAAACATCATGTTCTACATGAATGTCCAAAGGTAATTCTTCATATGATTTAACAAAAATATCTTTCTGGCTTTCCATAATTTCTGAATCTGTCACTTGAAGAGGTGAAATTTTTTTAATAGAACATTTATTTTAATTTTAAGATTTCTTGCTAATTGAAAACTCATTTTCTACAGAAAGAATTAATTTTGGACTATTAACCCTAGGCTTGAGATAAGAGTTCTCGTGAAAGTCAACAATTGCAACCTTGTATCCTTATTTATATTGTTCTGAATGAATTATTAATGCTTCATATACTCTTGACTCATGCTCTTCTTGTTGTTGATAAAATGAATTTTTAGACGAATTGGTCTAATGGGACATGTCTTGGGACATTTTGTATGCTTCTTGTTCTATCTCAATTTCTTCAGCAAGCATCTCTAAACAATTATTTTTTCCCTCTAGATTAAAGATGTTGCATGAGTCTAAAAAATAAAATAAAGCATAACGTATATCTTTGTACTATTCATTATTAGAAAACATACCAGTGCATTCTCTAAAATCTTGAAGAGAAACAAGGTCTACCACATACCCTGTCATATTGACTGATGAAGCAATTGGATCAACAATTATGCTATGGATTCATCAAATAGTGGAGTCACCATTCGTGTTTCAGACTCTGGATCGTTTGACAATTGAGTCTCTAGGTGAATGATGCACAAATTGTGTATGTATGACTACTGGTCACCACCAGGAATCAAATATGGATCTATGCCGTTCTCTGAGGGAAGATTTCACCTTCACCCCTTGACAATGGCACCAGAATGTTATCACTCAGAAATAACCCTGACTAGAGAGGGAAATAACTAAGGTAACCTCTAAACACTTTGGATTGAAAGTTGTCCCTTCAATTTGGAGATGAATTTATCCTTAAACTCAACTACCCAGTGTCACCTCAACAGTTGGTTACTAAGCTCATTGGCTAGATTTAACTTGTAGTGTGAAATTGGTTTATAAAGAAAAGAACAAGGATCACTGGGAATGTAGTATTTGATATAAAGCCTACTAGCCATAGGTTATATGAAAAATTTAGCAAAGGAAATATAGCTATGTTTTTTTAGACAAATCATCATTTAGGTATGATAGGAGAAAGTAGAAAATAAATATAAAAAATAGAGCAAGAAGAATTATGCTAATAATATCTAGGCTGAACAACACATAAGTAATTTGGAAAACCTAAATCTAAGATTTCAGAAATAATTCGAGTTCATTCATATTTTCCAAATAATGAAGACTCATTGATCAAAGTTTTAACTTAGGAGAAAGATACACAGTAGAAACACTAACCGAAATCCATTCAGACATGAATCTTAGAAAAATTTCACATGTAAAACTGCTTATAGAAAATTATACTAATATAAAAGATAAACACTCAATAATTATTTTTAAAAAATTCCCAACCTGTGTTACATTACATAGCCTCGCTTAAACTATAAAAATAAAATACCAAATTGTTTCTCTCTTTCTCGAAACAAAAATAAAATAAAATCATAATAAATAAATAACTATGGAAGTAGTTACAATATGTATTGAATGGTTAAATGTTGTTGGTATTGAATCCATTTAAATTTTGAACGTTGATTTGATTGTTGGTATTATATTTGGAAAGTTTGACGTGATTTTCAATTGCTGATTTGATTAGGTGACTCATCAACAACTGTCAATAAGTTTTTTTATGGTGAATTTTTGAAAAATAAGATTCAAAAATCCATTTGAGTATCCAAAACCATGATACATATGTAAAATATGAAAGAGGGTTTTTTAATGAGTCCGTTACCAACAAAAACCTTTTTTGGTTTTTAAAAATTTATTTCAATTTGTTCAAAAAACTTGCGAGAAGTTATTATCTTTTATTGGAAAAAAAAAATCTAAAAAACGTTTTTTCAAGTGAAAAAAAACACATGCTTTGGAAACTTTTCCCTTTTATTGTTGAGTTTGTTTCATTATGTTTGAAATAGTAATATTTATGAGAAGCCTGGGAAAAATTTACCAAAATAGGAGTCAATTAGTTGATCAACGCTAATTGTCGAATGATAATAGGTTGTATGGGAAACAAATTTGTTAGTGCTCGCTTGTCCAGAAAATTAAATATTTGCTAACATTTTATTTGTTAGTTACTTGCAAATATATATATATATATATATCCACGCTCACAATCCAACCATCATTGCCTTTAGTTTGATTTTAGCGCTGAAAAACCAACTGCTAGCATGCCTAAATATTTTGAACAAAAAATTTAAATTTCTGAACCTTATACTTCGAAGCCAAACTAAGGTGATAGGTTGATATATAAATATATTTTGTTATTAATATATTGTTAATCTCACTTTTTAATTTAATATCAAGTGCAAAGAAATTACACACTTACCTCATACTTGAATGTAAAAAGTGCCTCTTAATGTAATAATATCAAAAAATGGAATTGTATTTAGTATGAATGTAAAAAGTGCCTCTTAATGTAATAATATCAAAAAATGGAACTGTATTAAAGACTAAAGGGGAATTCATTAAATAAAAAGATGTTAGAATTGTTGTTGTAAAATGTGTAATGAGAGGTAGAGGTGGACTATGAGCGAGTAAATTTTACGAATAGAAATTAAAATTTAGAGCAAAAGGGACCGAGATAAACTTGTAGTATTGGTGATTGACATATTCTATGTCTTCCTCTATTTCCTCATCAAATTGAATACTGAATTGTCCACACCTACTCCATCGCTTGGTGGAGGTTACTAAAATGTTTTCTGTGATTAGTTTAGATAGTCTAAATAATTTATGCTTTTTATCTTTTTCATACTTTTCCTTGAAATTTTACAGAGATTTCAATTTCTTGGAATGGTTTTGTAATCTACAAAATCTAAGTGCCCTAAGATGTTTTCATGACGTTGAATCCATTAATGTTGAGAAATTTAGGGGCAACTAGATTAGGTGATTTCTCTTCTTATGATAAATTCTTGTGATGTAATTTTACTTTACTTGATTAACTTCTTCTTTCACTTTTTATTATTGTGTTCTTATAATCAAACACCTACCAACCCATAAAGAACAAAGACAGAAGATAATGCAAGATATAGGCAATAAACCAGGGCCAAAACCTCTCCAATTTGAGAGGAAAACCCACAAGAATTTTTCTCTTCTTATAGAACTTCAATTAACGAATTCCAAGACCTATGATCCTTGACCAAGACCCTCCAAGACCAAGTCAAGACTTTTCTCTTTGAAGAGCTTTCCTTCTAGAAAGTTCTGCAATTTTGATTTCCATCAAATTCTTCTACAACTTCAACCTCCCAAAATATTCTTCTGCAATTTCGGCCTCCAAAAGTTTCTTCTGCAGAAACCCTAGTTCATACATATGGCTAGAATATGGATAATTTTGACTCTTTTCTCCTTCAATTGACTTGCCTTCTCTTCCTTGTCAATTAAACTTGCACATAAGGCTTCTTGGATTCAACAATTCAATTTTTGACTGCATCAATGTGATTCCCTAGTCTTTGAACATGTGGAGAATATATTCCAGAAAACATACCTAAATATGCTTCACTCTTTATTCCTATATCTCTCCTTGAATTCTATATATATTATGCTTCCTTTTTTTTCTTGATCGAACTTCTTGATGAGTGAATGAATGCTTCCTTGAGAGAGATCGAGCCCTCATTTATTTAGGCTTCCTAGGGTCCCTTAGTAGGCTGACATGTCCTTCTAAAAAGGCTTACTTGACTCTTGTGAAGGTTGACTTCATCTTTGCACCATGACGAGGTCTTTTGAGATTCTTTTGACTCAACTTTAACTCAAATAATTTTCTTTACAATATGTAACATGCCCAAATGGGTCTTTCATACATGACAATGACTCAATTGAATTCATGACAAACCTAAAAGCACTCAATGGGTGCTTGAACTGAAAATAAATTTCCCTTAACCATGAAATCCACGCCTAAAGAACAACAATAAATTTATTTTTCTCTTTACATAAAATCATGATTACATATGTCATTATGAAGAACGGACCTTGTTACATATTTCAACAATCCCACTTAACTAGGGAGGTATTCATAAATCATACAAGGTACTTGAACATTCTTGATTTGAAGAATTATCATAAGAGGAGTTGGACTAGTAAGTCATCTATTTGCATTATATCAACCATAATTGTCACATATAAAGGCCTTGACTAAAAACTCTATCTCTCCAAAAAATCAAAGAACAATGCTGGTGAACCAATGACTGACAAACACCATTATAATTGTCTCCCAAGGCACATACCCCACCCGAGTTTTCATAGAGTATGTCCTTCCAAGACTATTCTTATCTTGTATTCTGATTCCTTAAGTAATATCAATCCTCTTTGACTACTCTTATCTTGGATTCCCTACCACATCCTCAAATAATATCGGATGCCAAATTCTTACCCAATCCTCCATTTTTTCTTCACAATATGAAAACAAAAACGATGTGTATTTCTCTCCATTTCAATTAGGGAGGATATAATAATTTCCATAAAGGAGTGTACCCATTCCTACAAAAGGAATGTACCCAATCTTCCTCTTATCCAGGGACTTTTGTAAGCTACCTTTTAACCAGGATCTTGCTTTCAGTAGCTCTAGGTGGAGGTCATCGTACTTTTAGATTCTTATGGGGCTCATTCCTACGATTCAATGAAGTTCATCATTGTTGGAGTAGGGTCCCTTAGGACCACAATTTTGGGTTAAATAATAGTATTTTTTGTAGTTTTGAGTCATGTGTGATAATAAATGAAGAGTCAAGGGTCTTTGGGGTGTGCCAAAGTCCCTTCTTGAGTTGTAATGGGTTAAAAGGGTAAACTAAGGGTCTCAAACCACAGTTTGAGGACCATAGTATGAGCATAGGAAAAGGTATAAATATAATTCTATATCAAGTCGGATAAGTTAGTTTTTTATGGAAGTTAATGTATGAATGCTAGATGAAAGAAAATTGAAGTAAGTCTGTAAGCATTTTGTGTCTGAAAGGCTCCCATTGGTTGTGTGCACGGAGACCTTATTTAGGTTGTGTGCGGACCCTGCTGGCTGTGTGTGCGGGTAGATGTGAGGAATTTTAAGGGTTTCCGTGAGTTGTGAAAGGTTTTTGGGAACAACTGATGAATAAAGATCTGTTTTGATAGCTCTGTGTACCAAATGCATCTATGATTCACTCTATGTTATGTTTCTATGTATAATTTATGTTTCCTTCATATGATTTATGTTAATTGTGATTGGATTGGGTTGTGTATCTGTTTTACTGATGATAAATGATAATTGCATAGATCTATTTTTGTAAAGGCTGAATATTACATTGTTAGAATAGTTAAAACGATTGCAAATCTACTGTCTGTGTGCGCACACATGATTAATTTGTGTTATTTGAACTAGGGGGTCTTGTTAGGGTTTCTGGTGCGCAAGACAATCTGTTACTGATATAAATCTAAGGATTCCCACTTCATTTAATTCTCTCTCAGGGTGTGGAAACTTGGTTCCAGCACCCCCCCCATATTGCTTCGGGTGAGACTTTGGCCTACGCAAGTAGGTCATTTCTGAAAGGGCCAGTAGTAAGAGGGTTTTTTTGGTAACACGCTAACTTTGAACCTGGGTCAGGATGCCTGAAGCCAAAAATATTTTTTATTATGAAGCATTCATCAGTCGTAGGGCATCAACCATCCATCACTTTCCTTCATGAACCATATCAATCATGTAATCCTTCTCTTCATCAGAAAGTGATATTCTAGTCCACATTTAGATATTCTTCATATTTCTACCTCTTCCAAGTCATGTTTCCTTTAGGATCTTCCATCCAACCACATGAGTGATAGTTTTAGGTGACATATAAAGCCCTATTTTGGTAGCCCCGTATTAAGCCATCCATATGTTGTTCAAAAATAAAATATAAAAATAAAATCATAGTTACCTTTTGTGATGGCCTTTGATAATGACATCTTGCTTGTTTGTAACATCCCGCACATTCATAAACACATATACAAGACTTCATATGTCAAGGGTATCATTTATTTATAGATTTCATGAAGGTATTCATACCTTTTCCATGGAGATGTAACATGAAGTCTTTCTAGTCCTTAGATGTTGGTTCCTTATCTTACATGACCATAGTCACATATTTCATGATCTATTATTTCTTTCTTCACATATTTCTTCCGAGGAAATTCCATCCATATTTCCTTCATCTTTATCAACTACCTCATATTCCATATGAGGAAATTTTTGTTGACTTCATATGTGATCTAGTTCAAGGTGTATGAATCAATAAGAGATTCTTATTTTCCCATCATGCTCATAAAATAAAGCATTCAACCATGCTATCTATAACTATATAATAATATGACTTAATCTATCAAATATATACATACCTCTTTCCTCCTTTTGGCCATGTAGACTTCCTTCAAAAACTTCCTTTCCTTGATTTAGAGTACTTCAATCAAGTTGACCTACTTCACTCTATCACCATACCATCATCCTTCTAAACAATGTGTCCCACACAAGGTGGAATGCTCAACAAGATACTTGATTCTTCAAAGTAGAGGTGAACCTTCTAATGAATATTCCAACAGAGTATCTAGATTATCCTCATCCAACAAAAACTCCTTTCTTATGATGATGATGTATGATGACTTCCTTCTATCATGTTAGATGACTTTATTCCAATCATATGCATTATGTATTCTTTCAATGAGGTTACCATGATTTACTTCCTTTATGTGATTATTTCTGCAACCACGTAGTCGTCTAATTCAGCCATCCGTTTCAATCTTCTATAATGAGATCTTGCTTCAATCATATGCTTCTACCATTATGGAATCTCCTAACATGATGCATCCTATCATACTTACAATGCTTCCTATCATGATAGTTATTATTTACAAAAATAAAAAGAACTTAGTGAAGGAAAATATTGTTAGGCATTGGAATTGTCTTGTTTAATTCACATTATCACCCTATGCTTACTCATGGTTTTCATTGTTATTACTATCATTTTGCACAATTGTTGGGCTAGTATCATAAACTTGGAGCATGATCAGGTAATTGTTCACTATTTAACCTATTTCCTTTATTTCGATAATATTTCTTCGAAATTATTATTGATTATGGTTCTTGTGTTGTTTCAGGAAGGCGTATGTAATCACCATCAAATATACACATGCATCAACAATTAATTTCTCCAAGTTTTGTTCCTGCACCAACACTCCTACAATAGGATTGATGCACCGATTTGGGGATTCGACATCTCAAAACGCTTTCGGGGAAAACAAAATATGTTTATTATCCAAAATGATGTTCTAACACCTTCCCATGAGTTGTGTTGCACCCAGTTTGCATGTGCGGGTCTTTAGAAGCAAATCAAAAAATCTACTCAAAATTCACATAATTTTCAAATTGCGAAGTTTGACCTCGATTTGCATGCATACGGAGGATAATCTAGAAAATATGAGAAAATGGGGTTTTTACCAGTATAGAAAATTATCTAAAAGCCTAATCATTTGTGAAGATTCACATTGGTCTAAAAGTTACATGAGGTTATTTGAGGAAGTTTTATAAAAAATGACTGTTTTTTCTATAATTCTAGGACCTTGCCCATATTTGCCCAAAAAATGGAGATTTTGTATCAAATATATATTTCCTTTATTATTTAATGGTTGTACTATAATTATATTGATTAAAAGTTGTTGGTATCCAATTTTCCATCTTATTTGCGAAAGATTGGCTTGTCTAAAGGAAAATTTGTAATAAAAAAAAATTATATAAAAAAAGTTGTGCTAGAGAGCAGGATAAGAAGCCATTTTTTTGTACTCTCATGGTTCTAAGCTAATTTTTGGTATTATTCCCCTTCCTCAGATCGATTTGGAGTTGGATTACTGAGCTCAATATGTACTGAAGGACTGAACTTCATTAATATAAGTTGAATGCCAGGTTCATGCATCTCATTTTCATTTCCTGTAATGATAATTTTGCTCGCATAAGCTAAGAATATTTCTTAATTGGAAACAAGATGGTTGGCTAGGGCCCAACCAACCTAGCTTGTTATCCCAGTTTACTGTGTTGTGTGCTAGGTATAGGAATGAATGGAGTGTGGATTTTTTTTAATGACTATTGTGCAGTTTGGTAATGCCCTTGTGTGTTTACCTTTTTCCGCTGAGTGATATCATATATGAGGGTTTGCGCTTGTTGGGTATGTTATTTTATTTATCAAGCACTGTTGTTTATTTTTCTTTAGCAAAAAAATGTATCTTTTTCTGAGAAGCTTCCTCTCGAATTGTTTCTGGTTTATTGATTAGGGTCACAAGGTTTGAATACTTAAGGTTTTTGTTTAACAATTTACTTACAACAAGTGTACTCTAATCTATATAGATTGTAACTATGTGGAGGCGTTATCTTACCTGTGTAAATTATTACATTCATAATGCTTTCCTTACTATATTAATAATTTGTTATTGGAGGGTATACAGTATAGGAATCATTGATCATTAATACTCGGATTTAGGATTGCAAGTTAAATATTTTCATCCAATGTTGAATTCGTTTATGTACAGGGCATACTTAACATAGTGATAGTGGGGATTTTGCATTTAAATACAAGAGTTACTATTTTCACTTAAGATTTATGGTTTCCCATTTATTTCCGCAAGTAACAATTTCAAGTTGCATTTCGTATTTGATTTGGGATTTCTTTCATTATCACTTGAGTTGAAGTTTTCCTTTCTATAATTTTAAATTTATTGTTTGGAAAAAAATATTTCGATTTTATAAATAAAGGGATGAAGGATTGCTAAATGGGTTCATTCTGGTACAGGAACAAAATAGTCATAATAACAAAAACAAATTCACTTTGTTTTCCTAGTATAGGAATAGATTTTATTTTTGAATCTTTTGAGTTTTGCAATTGATTTGAGTGGCATGAATTCTAAGTTTATTTATTTTTCCAGTAAAGTCTTTGACTATTATTTCCTGAGTGAGAGTTCAGTTTCTAGTGTGGTGTTTGGTGTCATTGTATTAACTAGTGGTGTGAGTAGTTTCTACACAAGTTAGGGTTTTATTTTGTAGGTTGCTAGAGTCCTTCACTGGCATTTCTAGTGTTGGACTCGAAGTCACAAAATCCGAGATTGAAAATTAAATTTTGGTCCATTAATATGCCATATATTATAACCAAAATTTTGGCTCCATTTCCAGGGAGGTGCTTAGGGGATTGACCTTGGTGATCCAGATTTATGTAGGAGTGAAAAATAATACACATGTAACCATAAATACAAAGATGCAGTAGAAATAACATTTCATTTAATTAATATCAAAGAACTGAAATTTTCTTACAGACAAAATGGAAATAAACTGGCTAGGGCACTGGTAGCTTATCTCTGAGAAGAGATTTGGTGGCTACAAGCCTCTGAACTATGTTACAATGAGGCTTGAGGACCTATTTATTATTTAGAAACAATGGAAAACCCTAAACATCAAAAACCCTAACCCTAGGAGTTGAAGCACCAAAACTATGGGCCCCGTTTGGGTAAATTGGTGTTTCAACTTCCCGGGGACGTAACTTTGGCATACGATCTCCGTTTGACGCGCACCATACCTCATTAGAAATATCTATCCGAGGAATAAAAATTTTAATGTGAGGTGCGTAGGCCCATGGGCCCATGTAGCTCCTAATTTTCCCAAAAAAATGTTGTTTAGGGCTTCAAAACGGCTCCGGAAGTTTAGGACCCGAAAAACTGCTAGAAATAGTAAGTTGTGTCGAAACTGAATTATTGAAAGAGACAATGGTGGGGACCCAAGTGGAATAGGCGGGTGGCCACCAATATCCATCTATATAATTCCTCCCCCCTTAGGAATCAATGATCCCCATTGCATTGAGTTCCTCCACAAGACGAGGAAACTTCTGCTAAACTTGGTCCCTAGTGAACCAGTTGCCTTGGTGCAGGAGTTGGCCAACTTTGATAAACTGATACAGTTAGATCTTCTGTTGGAGAGTGTTCTTGATTTTCATGTTCATGATACAATCTATGGTGGTCTATTCCATGCAATCTGGGTTTAACTCTGTTCGTGTGAGTTGTTCTTCAATGTCAGAGGTGGGAAGTAGAGGTGGGAAGTAGGGACGAAGGTGGTCCACATTGAATATTGTGTGTAGACCAAGGAATGGTGGAATAATGAGATCTAAGGCATTATTCCCTACAACCTTGGTGATGCTGTATGACCCATATCGGAGTGGGTGAAGCTTGTGGTGGGGTCCAGTGAGGCACTCCTTTTGCAAATGTAGCCACACTTTGTCGCCCACCTGGAAGTTGTGTGGCACTTGATGTTGATCATGTCTTTGATTGTACTTAGCATTGGCTCTATCCAATATGTCATGAACATGTTGGTGGATGTGATGAATGCGCTCGATGAAGCTATTCGCTTTCTCAGCTTCAGACTGGACATGAGCCAAATTAGCCTGAGTAGCCGCAAATGGCATGGGTACGTCAATGGGACATAGTGGCTGGAATCCCAAGCCCACCTGAAAGGGGCTGTGGCCGGTTGAGCTGTGGAGAGCTTGGTTATAATTGTGTTGTACATAGGGGAGGCTATCATCCCATGTGCATGGATTCTTTGAATTGTACATGCACAAAATGTGTACAATCATCCTGTTGACGACCTTTGTCTGGCCATTAGTTTGGGGATGGAAAGCTGTGGATTTGGTGAGCTTGATGTCCAGCATTGACCAAATGCTAGACCACAATGTGATGAGGAACTTGCTATCCCAATTTGATATGATAGACTATGGGATCCTAGAGTGCACCCACACTTTTTCAAAGAATATTTTAGCAGTGGCTTCTGCTATAATATTCTTCTTGCAGGCCGCCATAATGTCCATCTTCAAGAATCTGTCGACGACCATGAAAAGACAGTCATTTCCATGCTTAGTAGAAGGAAGGCCCAACATGTAATCCATGGAGATGGATTCCCAAGGTCAACTAGGGGTAGGTAGCGGACTATAGAGGCCTTGATTCTTGATGGTTAGTTTGGAAATGGCGCAAGCAGTGCAGGATCAAATGTACTTCTCGACATCCTGTTGAAGGTTCGGCCAATAGAAATACTTATGCAGTAGTGCCACTATTTTCTCGATCCCGAAATGCTCAATGAATCGACTGTAGTGTGATTCCCATATCGTCTTAGCACACTCGCTTGAAGGTTCAACACAAAGGTGTCTAAGTTGACATAATAGTGCATCTTGGAGGTGAAAATTTGGAACTTGCATACCCCCCAAGAGTGCCTTGTATGTGTGGCCGAATTCTAGATCGCTCTTTTAGAGAAGTGGCTAATCAGAAGTCTCATGCCCACAAGAGTTGAGAACGGTGGTTAGCGCCACGATCGATGGTCGGCTGAGGAATTTTGCAACATTATTGGTGCTACCCTTCTTGTACTTGATGTTCAAATGAAACTATTGCAGATATGTGGACCACTTCTGATAGTGATCGTTCTACAACTTCCCTTGTGTTTGTATGAACTGTAGGGGTCGGTGTTCTATGTGGATGATTGTTTCCTTCCCCAAAATTTAATTCTTCCATTGTAGACAAGCCTGCACAATGGAATAAATTTCTTAGTCATAAGTGGGATACTTACGAACTATGTTGGACAATGTCTCAATGTGATATGCCACTGGATGCCCATGTTGAGTATGAACTGCCCCAATAGCCATAGACATTTGTTTCGATCTCAAATGGTTGTTGCAAGTCTAGTAATGTGAGCACTGGGGCATAATAGAGGTGATGTTTCAATTCTACGAACGCCTTCTGTTGATATTCCGACCAAAATAATTTTTCTTTCACTCCTCCCTTGGTGACTTGACTCAAGGGCCAACTGAACTGAGAGAATCCCAACATGAAACTATGGTAGAAATTATCAAGACCCAAAAATATGTGAAGCTCTGTTAGAGTGGTTGGGGCTGGCCAATCCCGAATTACTTGGATCTTGGTTGGATCCACACGCACCACCCTTTCATCAATAATGTATCCTAGATATTGAACCTGGGTCATGCCAAAAGTGCACTTCTCCAAATTGGCACATGGGGTCATATTAGGATGCTTCTAGGGAGCATAAGCAGTCATGTGGAGTTGATGACAGTAGGCTAGATTTTTATTCTAGTGTGTAGGGTGAGCAGTCAGGGGAATCTATGGGAGATATTTAGGATGATGAGTCACTTGTGATGATTCAGCCGGGGCAACATATGGTGGAGCATGAGTCAGCTGAGGAGGAGGATATGCATATCATGCATGATATTCCTTTGAGCGAGAGCCAGATGGAGGCTCAAATTAAGTTGGTGGTGGATATGCGGCTAACCTTGGGGTCAAAAATTGAGGAGGATCAGACAGATGAAAGGACATCTAATATGGTGACGATAGTTGTAGATACTTATCCTCAGGAGATGTTGGAGGTTGATGGGGTAGTTTCGTGGGAGGCTAGTAGAAAATAGGAACATGGCATTCTTGATCAGGAGAGGGAGAAGCTGTTGGAGATGGTGGGGCATCCATACTTGGGCCAACCCACTAATGAGGTGCAGATAGATGCACATGAAGTTAGTAGAACTGTAGTACTTTCAGGGAGAAACACTCTCCAGGGGTACATCGATGGGGTTTACAACATATATTGCACACATTGGACGATTATAGAGAGAGGGGCCTTCTTCTGCAAGCAGATCTCGTCGATAGACGGGACGAGGCAGCATGAGTTGAGTATGGACTGGCGACCTCACACCAGAATTGTTCTGTATGTAGGTGTCACTACATTTGATTCTTCCGGGATAGATTGGCAGGAGATCATGAGTGGGTATCTTATTGATGGTACGATATTCCTAGTCAGGAGCATAGTGGAGCAGGGACCCATAAACCTTACAGATACTACAGTTTCTAGTTGGCAGTGGGAGACATGTTGAAAGCTCTTTAGTATTCCATCTTGAGTTTGGGAAAGTAGGGTTAGCATTGGATTGAGTCAGGGGCTGGATTAGAGAGAGGTGATGTAATATCCCAAAATGGAATAATGCATTGATACACAAAATAATATTTGTAACACATAAAACGTACATGTAAGTTTATGACCAACACATATATAAACATAATAGTTGAGCCATTTTATTCATAGGAAAAGATTCAATTACAACAATGTACAAAATATGAGGTAATCTAGCCAAAGAGATGGCTTAGAATGACCCTGAAAAGATGCCAAAGTAGGCACTGCGTAACTGGAGAGCCGATGGAAGAAAATACTACACTGTCCCTTCAATAGATAATGAACATATGACTACAGGATGAAAAGGGAAATGTAGATCTATAGAAATTTGGAGCTCTAATGATGCCAAGATTCTAGATCTAGGCTCTATGATGACAACCCAAGATAACCCAGAAAGGAAATTCCATATCTATGAGATTGGAAATTTACCCTCTTGGGGTTTGATCCCTTGATTGTTGGGTCATGCAGATATGAAGCTAGATCTGATCCAAAGATGGCTACAATATGTTATACAAACAAATATGAGATTTAAGGGTCGATCCCTCTTTTAGATCTACAAGCTAGGAGCTTGAGATCTTGTCTCTACCTCCTCCTCCTTTAAGTTGCAGCAACTGAATATGCAACTACTACAAAAATTGCACTATACAAGAGGGAGAGACTCTATTCCTGTCGAAATATGGTGCAATAAGCTCCAGGCAGATGGAAATAGTGATGGCAAGGTGAGGGAATGATCCCTCACAAGATTACTAGCTGAAATGCTAGCAACTTCCCTTCTCCCTTGGATCTAGAAGAATGGACTACGCGATTCCTAATGGAAATGATGCTGCTGGGAGATGAATAATAGATGGCCTAATGCCTGATATAGATCTGAAGCACTGGAAGGCTGATGTTGAAGCTCAAGGTGATAGGATGAATTCTTCACCGGCTCCTCAACTGAAATATTGAAGGACAACCTCCTCCTCTCAAACTGATCTTCATAAATGTGCAATTTCTGAATATGGATGTTCTGCAAAAAGTAGGAACAATGTGGCACCAATGCCTGATGATGAATGTAGTCCCAACACTCTCCATTAGAAACACTATTACCGATGAAATAGGTAACCTGATCTCAAAACGGGAACTCTAGCCCAAAAAGACTCAAAAAACATGAAAAAACACCCCCAAAAACAAAAAAAAGTGTCTTCCAGAATGCACTTGGTTGTTTTTGAAGGTCAAATTTCAACATTTTATAAAATTATGCTAAAAACAAAATTGTTTCTTGAAAAAAAGATTGAAAAAACACCCTCAAAACAAAACCAATTAATGCTGGAATAACAAAAAAAAAATTGTGTCATATTTTTGACATTAAAAATAGAAATAACATTTTTTAATTTTTAAAATTCAAACATTAAAAAAAATCTAAAATTTAAGAAAAAAATAAATTTAAAAAATAAAAACATTTTAAAGCTTAAAATGTAAAAATATATAGGAATAAAAAAATTAAAAAAAAAACAAAACAAAAATTTTAATTCAAACATTTAAAAAAAATAAAAAAATAAAATTTCAAGAAATAAAAAAATAAAAATAAAAACAAAATAAAAATATTAAATTAAAAAAAAAAAACAAGTTAAAAGAAGAAAGAAATTATAAAAAATAAAATATAGAAATTAAATTTAAAAAAGAAAAAGAAAAAGTTTATTAAATTAAAAATAAAAAAAATTAAATTTTTAAATAAAAAATTAAATTTAAAGAAATATATTAAATTAAAAAAAGAAAAAAAGAAAACAAAAACATTATTTAAACTAAAAGTAAAAAAATGAAAAATTAATTAAAAATAAAATTGAAAAATAAAATACAATAAAAATATTAAATTAAAAAAATATATATTAAAAAAACAAATAAATTTTAAAAAATAAATTAAATTTAAATTATAAAAAATAATATATATATATATATATATATATATATATATATATATATATAAACTTAAATTAAAAACATATATATTAAATTTTATTAAATTTAAAAAGAAAATGTTAATATTAAAGCATAATATTAACATTTTAGATAAGTCTGAATTTAAATTAAAAATATATATATTAGATTTTATTAAATTTAAAAAGAAAATGTTAATATTAAAGCATACCTGGGCGGGATGCCGATTCCCGGAATCGGCCTCCCGGAATAACTCACTGATACATTGTGCAACATTGATGCATATTGGCAGGCGTTGGCAGCGTTGAGGCATATTGGCAGGCATTGGCAGCCAATACACTGTAAAAGTTATCCATTCCAAATCACAAGAAATTTACTGTAAAAGTTATCCATTCCAAATCGAAATAAACGATTCCCACGACAAAATAATATAGTAAAAAAAAATTCTTACTCCATTTCCCATGACAAAAAATTCACTGAACAGTTACCTACTCCAAATCAGAATAAACAATTTACATCTCAGTAATCCCCTTTGATAGCGATCTTACCGTAAGAAATGTGAAATATAAAGAATTTTTTAACATAAAAATGAGCCTTTATAAAAAAACTCGTTATGCGCCTTCAAAATATTTAGGTATAGCATAGTGAGGTGGGCTTAAGGATAACGTGGGGAACAAAACATCTCATCTTGGTGGGCTTTTATGACAATACAAGTGGCAAAATTTATTTTCAAAGCATAATATTAACATTTTAAAGCATATTAAGGCATAATATTATGCTTTAATGTTAATATTAAAGTATAATATTAACATTTTAGATAAGTATGAACCTAAATTAAAAATATATATATTATATTTTATTAAATTTAAAAAGAAAATATTAATATTAAAGCATACCTGGGCGGAGGCCGATTCTGGGAATCGCCCTCCCCGAATAACTCATTGATACATTGTGCAACATTGATGCATATTGGAAGGCGTTGGCAGCCAATATACTGTAAAAGTTATCCATTCCAAATCACAAAAAATTTACTATAAAAGTGATCCATTCCAAATCAAAATAAACGATTCCCACGACAAAATAATATACTAAAAAAAATTCTTACTTCTTCATTTCCCACGACAAAAAATTCACTGAACAATGACCCACTCCAAATCAGAATAAACAATTTACATCACAGTGATCCCCTTTGATAGCGATCTTACAGTAAGAGATGTGAAATACAAAGATTTTTTTAATATAAAAATGAGCCTTTATAAAAAACTCGTTATGCGCCTTCAAAATATTTAGGTATCGCGTAGCGAGGTGGGCTTAAGGATAGCGTGGGGAACAAAACATCTCATCTTGGTGGGCTTTTATGACAATACAAGTGGCAAAATTTATTTTCAAAGCATAATATTAACATTTTAAAGCATATTAAAGCATTATGCTTTAATGTTAATATTAAAGTATAATATTAACATTTTAGATAAGTCTCAACTTAAATTAAAAATATATATATTAGATTTTATTAAATTTAAAAATAAAATGTTAATATTAAAGCATACCTGGGCAGGAGGTCGATTCCGGGAATCGGCCTCCCGGAATAACTCACTAATACATTGTGCAACATGGATGCATATTGGCAGGTGTTGGCAGCCAATATACTGTAAAAGTTATCCATTCCAAATCACAAGAAATTTACTGTAAAAGTTATCCATTCCAAATCAAAATAAACGATTCCCACAGCAAAATAATATATTAAAAAAATTTCTTACTCCATTTCCCACAACAAAAAATTCACTAAACAGTTACCCACTCCAAATCAGAATAAACAATTTACATCCCGATAATCCCCTTTGACAACGATCTTACGGTAAGAGAGGTGAAATATACAGATTTTTTTAATATAAAAATGAGCCTTTATAAAAAACTTGTTATGCACCTTCAAAATATGTAGGTATAGCGTAGCGAGGTGGGCTTAAGGATAGCGTGGGGAATAAAACATCTCAGCTTGGTGGGCTTTTATGACAATACAAGTTGAAAATTTTATTTTTAAAAAGAGAATCTCACAAAAGACAAAAGCAGAGAGTGAAGTTCATGGAGTAGGAGTGGGAGAATCAAGCATAAAAGCGATGGCGGAGTGGGAGAAATCTATATATATATTTTTAAGTAGGATCGTTTGTAAAGATTTTATTTTGATATTTTATTTAAAAATAAATAAATTATATATATTTTTATTTGATTTATAAATTTAAAGATATAATATTTTTTATAGGCGTTGGTAGCATTGAGGAATAATAATTTAATGCACAACATTCATTATATTGGAAAATGCAATTTTTTTTTTTTTTTAATTTTGAATATATATTTTTTAATTTGATTATTTTTTTATTTTTTTATTTGTAACTTTTTTAATTTTTAATATTTTTTAATTCCTAATTAATATATATATATATATATATATATATATATATATATATATATATTTTTTTTTTAATTTGAATTTTTTTGGTTTTAATTTTTTTAATTTTTTAATATATATGTTTTCAATTTAATATTTTTTTTTTAATTTATATTTTTTTTAATTTCAAAAAATTATTATTATTATTATTATTTTTAATTCAATTGTTTTTATTTTAAATTTAATTTGTTTTAAATATATATATATATATATATATATTTAATATTTTAGATTAATTATTTTTTAAAATTTAAAATTTATTTATTAAATTTTAATTTAATTTAATTTTTTTTAATTTTTTAGTTTATTTAGTTTTTCATTTAAAAAAAAATAGTAAATTTATGGATATTTGTTTTTTAATTATTTGCACGTGGTTTTTTTAATTTTTTTTGTTTTTTAATGATAGTTTATTTTATTTTATTTTAATTTTCTTTTTCAATTTTAAATTTTGTTTTTGTTTTTTTTTGTTAATTTTAAAATTTGTATTTTTTTTCTTCTTATTATTGTTTTTTTTTTAATTTAAATTTTTAAAGTTAATTTTTTTTTTTTGTATTTTATTTTTTTAATCTAAATTTTAATTTGTAATTTTAATTATTTTTAAATTTTCTATTTAATTTTTTTTTTTTTTTAGTTATATGGTTTTTTTAGTAACTTAGAAAAAAATGTTTTTGATGTTTTTTTTTTTTAAATTTTTTTGGTTAATTTTTGTTTTTTTTTCTTTAAATTATGTGTTTTTTTCAAATTTTGTCATTTCTTTTGATATAATTTTTGAATATATATATATATATATATATATATATATATATATATATATATATATATATATATATTTATTTATTTATTTATTTTAAATTTTTGTTTAAATTTTTTATTTTCTGAGTTAATTTTGTTTTTTATAGTTTTATTGGTTTTTTTTTATTGTTTATATATATATATATATATATATATATATATATATATATATTTTTTATCTAAGTTTTGTGTTTTAATTACCAACATGAAAATCACCACTCTAAAAAAAAAAGGTTGATGCTGCATCAATACGTTTCAAAATTAGCATGAAAATCACCGCTCTAAAAAAAAAAAAGTTGATGCTGCATCAATACGTTTCAAAATTAGCATGAAAATCACTAACATTTTAAAATAAATATTCATACTTCATAAATAAAAATATTAGAGTGTCAAAAATGTGCACAAAAAAAAGGGTGATTCTGCATCACCACTTTTCAAAATCGGGTGCTTTTTATGCTACCAAAAAAAAGTAGGTAACAGTGCGGTTACCTATTTCATCGGTAACAGTGTTTAGAGGTCACTCAAGGGATGAGGTGGGATTCCCGCTTGGGAACACCCCATGCTAAACAACACTGCAACTTAGCTAAACATCATAAGATTGCATGGAGGTGTCACCTGAAAAATCCAGATCTAAACATATCATACATCAATAATAATTTAAAACATCCCTTCTATGTTTCCTTCATCTTCATTATATAGTTTGTGAACCTTATCATGCCTTGGCCCACCTTATTTGATCTTACATTTGATTCCTTTGAATATCTTAGTTGAATGCTTCAACCTCCATGATCTTTGTCATTAATTAGAGATGATCTCCACTCCTTTCACATTAAGTAGCTGCTCCACTACTCCATTACGTAGATCTAGTTCTGAAATATTGACATACACACATCAAAAGTGGATTTTATTTATCTTTAGGGTTTTTAGGTTCCCCCACCCTCTTATTTAATTAATTAATTATGAAAATTAAGAACTCTAATATTCCAATTATCTTGTGGAAAAATTGGAAATATTACAGTCCTCCCCGGAAAATGTTGCTTGACCTCAAGCAACTGCAAAAGTAGATTCTACAACAAACATTCTCACTCCAAATGGCATCCTCATGTGGAAGGCCTCCCCATATGTCAAAATGTGTCATGCATGTCCATCTCCAAAGCCGCCTCTCTAGAATGTCTAGAATGGCCTCCAACTGAAAAGTTAGATACCCTTCCTCATTAATGAATCTCCAAGTGGCAACCATATAATGACCAAAGATCTCCTCTACACATGAGATACATAAGCTGAAGTGGTTCATTCCCAAAGTGGAAAGCCCCAACTCATGATCTATCTCTCCAACCCATGATACATAGGGTAGATTTCATTTATCAATGCTTACATCATTAGCCCTATTGGCCATGTAGGAATCAAACATCACAACAACATAGTGAAAAGGAAGAAGTAGAGACATATAGGAAAACATGAAAAATGTCAAACAATATTCTCCTAATAAAAATCAACGCAACAAAGCCTTTTATTGCCATGCTAGATCATCATGAAAGAAAAGAAGAGAGCCATACTCTCTCAAAAGAAGCCACCGCAACAATGCTTCTTGTTGCCATGCCAAATTTGCATCAATATAAATGTGAGAGCCATACTCTCTCAATAGAAGTCACTGCAATAATGCCTCTTTCTGCCATACCACATCATCATTGTACCAAAATTAGTGGCCATATTCTCTCAAGAGAAGCCACCTTAACAAGGTATCTTGCTGCTCCATCACATCATCATTATAGCATGTACGATGACCATAATCCCCCAATAGAAGCCAATGCTGTAAGGCCTCCTGTTTCCATCCTTCAACAATTTTATGCAATGTATGGGAATAATTCAGTCCATACTCTCCCAATAGTAACCATAGCAACAAGGATTCTTGCTGCCTCCTTACATTATCTTGGTGCAAGTCATGGAGCAACTGTAATATCCAAAAATGGAATAGTGCATTGATACACAAACATAATATTTGTAACACAGAAATTGTAAATGTAAGTTTATGATCAACACAGATATAGACAGAATAACTGAGCCATTTTAGTATGTGTAGAAGATTCAGTTACAACACTGTACAAAATATGAGGTAATCTGGCCAAAGAGATGGCCTAGAATAACACTCAAAACATACCAAAGTAGGCACTGCGTAATTGGAGAGCTACTGGAAGCAAATACTGCACTGTCCCTTCAGTAGATAATGAACATATGTCTGCAGGCTGAAAAGGTAAATGTAGATCTACAGAAATCTGGAGTTTTGATGATGCCAAGATTCTAGATCTGGGCTCTATGATGGCAACCCAAGATAACCCAGAAAGGAAATTCTAGATCTATGAGATTGGAAATTTACCCTCTTGGGGTTTGATTCCCAGTCTGCTCGGTTGTGCAGATCTGAAGCTGGATCTAACAAATAGATGGCTAAAATATGTCACAATATCAAATCTAAGCTTGAAGGGTTGATCCCTTCACTAGATCCTCAAGCTAGAAGCTCAAGATCTATCTCCTCAATCCTCCTCTAGAGATTGCAGCAGTTGCTAGACAACTGCTCATGAAAACTACACTGTAAGGGAAGAAGGCTCTCTAGCCTGCTACTAAGATATGTAATGTAGCTCAGAAATGATGTAAATAATGTATACAATGTGAAGGAATGGTCCTCCACTAGATTAATAGCTGAAATGCTAGTAACTTCCCTTCTCCCTTGGATCTACAAGAATGGACAACGCAATTCCTGATGGAAATGGTGCTACTGGGAGATGAATAATAGACAGATTGATGCTTGATATAGATTTGAAGCAATGGAAGGCTGATCTTGAAGCTCAAGGTGATAGGATGAATCCTTCACCGGCTCCTCAATTGAAATATTGAAGGACAACCTCCTCCTCTCAAACTGATCTTCAGAAATGTGAAGTTTCTAAATCTGGATGTTCTTCAAAAATTAGAACAATATGGCACCAATGCTTGATGATGAATGAAGGAAAATACTATTTCAAGAGCTACTCAATGGAAGAGGTGGGATTCTCGACCAGGAACACCCAGTGCTAAACAACACTTGCAATCTTAGCTAAAAAACCAAAGAAATCATGGAATTTCAAATGACACTTCTAGATCTAAATAGATCATACATCAATAATAATCTCAAAAATTCCTTCTATGTTTCCTTCATCTTCATTATATAGTTTGTGAACCTTCTCATGCCTTGGCCCACCTCATAATTGCACTGTACATGTGCACATATGTCTCCATGTTGACTGCACTGTCTCTTCATGATCTCCATCATGTGTGAATGTAATGATCACCCTCTCCATCATGCATGGATTAATGCACCACTTCCTCCACCATATCATCATAAATTCTCTATGATATTGCATTTGATTCCTTCCAAGATCTTAGTTGACTGCTTCAACCTCCATGATATTTCTCATTAATGAGACATGATCTCCACTCCTTTCACATTAAGTAGCTGCTCCACTACTCCATTATGTAGATGTAGATATGAAATATCCACATACACACATAAAAAGTGAATTTTATTTATCTTTTGGGTTTGTGGGTCCTTCCACCCTCTTATTTAATTAATTAATTATGTAAATTAAGAACTCTAATATTCCAAATATCATGTGAAAGTTTAGGAATATTACAGTCCTCCACGAAAAAATGTTGCTTGTCCTCAAGCAACTGCAAAAGTGGATGCTGCAGCAAACATCCTCCATCCAAATGGAATCCTCATGTGGAAGGCCTTCCCATCTCTCACAATGTGTCATGCATGTATAGCTCCAAAGCTACCTCTCTAGAATGTCTATAATGGCCTCCAACTGAAAATTTAGATACGCTTCCTCATCAATGAATCTCCAAGTGGCAACGATATCATTACCAAATATCTTCTCTACACATGAGATACATAAAATGAAGTGGTTCATTCCCAAAGTGGAAAGTCCCAAATTATGAACTATCTCTCCAACCCATTATACATAGAGTATATTACATCTATTAATGCCCTCATCATTAGCCCTGCTAGCCACGTAGGAATCAAACATCACATCTTCATAGTGAAAAATAAGAAGTAGATACATATGAGAAAACATGAATAATGTCAAACCATATTCTCCTAATAATAACCAACACAGCAAAGCCTTCTGATGCCATGCTAGATCATCATGAAAACAAACAAGAGAGCCATACTCTCACAAAAGAAGCCATCACAACAATGCTTCTTGTTTCCATGCCAAATATGCATCAATATAGATATGAGAGCGATACTCTCTCAATAGAAGCCACCGCAACAATGCGTCTTGCTGCCATACCATATCATCATTGTACCATATGTAGTGGCCATATTATCTCAAGAGAAGCCACCTTAACAAGGAATCTTGCTGCCCCATCATATCATCATCATACCATGTACAATGACCATAATCCCCCAACAGAAGCCAATGCTATAAGGCCTCCTGTTGCCATCCTCCAGCAATGTCAATCAATGTATGGGAAGAATTCAGTCCATACTCTTCCAATAGTAACCATAGAAACAAGGATTCTTGTTGCCTCATATTATCATGGTGCAAGTCAGTAGTGGACATGTGAAATGTCTCATCAACATAATACAAACAAGCTCACTTATGCCACATCATGTGAGAGTTATAATTTCTCCCAAACCCAAGTACATACATGAAAATGAGATACATCCCAAACAATAATTACATGTAAATACATGAGACCTATCCCAAACAAGAGTAAATACATGGACATAAGATATATCATGAGATGTCCAAATTCTCTCGTCAACAACCAAAGAAACCACGCCTTTTTATTCTGCATTCTTCTAGTGATGTGCAAGGCATGAATAAGAAAAATATGACCCATTGGGTGGTAACCATACTCGCCCAAGAGAAACCATGCTTCTTGATGCCCTCTATCATGGATCTGGAAGTGGTTTGGCAACCCCTTTCTCCATATCATCAACCATTCATCCCAATGTGGATGATAGATCTCAATCTGCAAATAATTGGTATCCTCCCACTGTAGGACACCAAACTCCTCAAACCGATGAATAACTTTGCACTCATGATATGTTGAAGTGCACCTTCAAAGAGATCTCTCCATGAGACCCTCTTCTCATCAGTTTCCCTCCAAAACCAATAAGGTTTTGTATCTGCTGTAGGTATAAGTTTCTCTTTGGGATGTGAGATGCTCATTGAGAAAGTTTCATCTAGAAAGGAGAAAATATTCCTCATCTCAAGATGTCTACTGTCTATCATATTTTCCTCCATTGCTTCATGAATGAAGTTTCCATATAATTGCTCCCATAAGGAATGGGTCCTCTCCTTCTCACTGCTACTCATTAACAACATTGTAGATCTGCAAGGTAAAACATGTGTTGTCTCAAAGAAAGGCATAATGTTGACCTCATAGCTAACCATTGTACATAGGATCATACTCATCCCATCTTCTGAAACTCTACATTTCAACTTAAAGGGTTGAATTTATTTCATCTATGAAAAACTAGGATGGTTATTCATCTCTTCCTTGATTAGATCAAGGGTCCTCTACGCAGTGATATGATGCTGTTCCAAATCGACATGATTTTCTAACTCTTGGTCATGCATTAGCCCTGATGGCATGTCCCCATAAGTTCCAATAGGAGGCACTGAAACAATATGAGATGAGAGTGTATGCATACCTTAGATCACCTGATGTGTGGGAACCTCTTGCAAGACCACATGAGTTCCTCCAACCAGAACAATAGTGTCTCCAACTGCTAGCAAGAGTGATGGCTACACTTCTAAAAGTGTACCAACGCTGGTATCTATCTTCTCCTCATCATAAATCTCATGAATCATGCATGGGGCTCCAAATGTCAAGAGCTCAAGACCATCTGGAAAAGATGCAAGTGATCCTCCTCTTGTTGTAAGCATATCTGCAGCTGATGGTGGTAGAGGCTCCTCCTCTTGAGTGATAATGAGAACATCTTCTCTTGAATCTTCATGCACTATCCCCTTGATGATGGGATATGTCACTATGTGAGATGTCTCTGGTTTCTTTCTACCATATCTCTTCTTCAGTCTTTGCATAAAATCTGCATAAGCAGACACTTCCATGTGTGGCAAGTGACTAAACCACCAATTCCTTGCTTCACCATCTAGGTGCAGCACTGCAAACTCCACAACCTCTCTTTCTGACATAGGATATTTCAGAAAGAAGGTAAATAATTCTTCCCTCCAAGCCCTTAATGTTCTTGTGGAAGATCCATCAAATGTAGGCAAGAATAATCTATGCCTCTTTCTTCTATTTCTGCTTCTGGATCTCCTCTCTTCTTTGAGTTGCAGAAACTATTAGAAAGAGAGATTATCCTTCATTTCTCTAGGTTGTGACTTGTATTCATATAGATATTCACTTCGGGTCTCATTCCCCAAGGCTTCATCATATTCATACCAGCCCTATTTCTCAAAGAAAGTGGATCTAGTGGAATAATGTGAAGCTCTTTGCTTCTCCGGTCTTTTTTGTTGCTGAAAAGAAGTGTTGGGACCTTCTTCATCTTGAAACCTTCTTGAGGTTTCTCTTTTCCTTTCTCTTCTTGTTTCATTGATCTTCTGAGAGAGATCCTTCATAGATATAAAGGAAGATGAGGAAAAAATTAATCCCTCCATAGTAGATCTATACTATCTGCTTTTTTATGTTGTCAAAATGTCCACAAGCCGAGCCAAAGATCATGCTCTGATACCACTGTAGTATCCCAAAATGGAATAATGCATTGATACACAAACATAATATTTGTAACATAGAAAATGTACATGTAAGTTTATGATCAACACAGATATAGACAGAATAGCTGAGCCATTTTATTATGTGGAGAAGATTTAGTTACAATAGTGTACAAAATATGAGGTAATTTGGCCAAAGAGATGGCCTAGAATGACCCTGAAAAGATGCCAAAGTAGGCACAACGTAACTAGAGAGCTGCTGGAAGCTGGAAGCAAGTACTGTGCTGCCCCTTCAGCAGATAATGAACATATATCTACAGGGTGAAAAGGGAAATGCAGATCTATGGAAATTTGGAGCTCTGATGATGCCAAGATTCTAGATCTAGGCTGTATGATGGCAACCCAAGATAACCCAGAAAGGAAATTCCAGATCTATGAGATTGGAAATTTACCCTCATGGGGTTTGATCCTTGGTCTGCTAGGTTATGCAGATCTAAAGCTGGATCTGACAAATAAATGACAACAATATGTCACAATATCATATATAAACTTGAAGGGTTGATCCCTTCACTAGATCCTCAAGCTATAAGCTGAAGATTTAGCTCCTCAATCCTCCTTTGGAGATTGTAGCTGGTGGTAGACAACTTCCCATGAAAATTGCGCTGTAAGGGAAGGAGGCTCTCTAGCCTACCACTAAGATATTCAATTTAGCTTAGAAATGATGGAAATAATGTATACAATGTGAAGGAATGGTCCTCCACTGGATTACTAGCTGAAATGACAGTAACTTCCCTTCTCCCTTGGATCTACAAGAATGGACTATGCGATTCCTGATGGAAATGATGTTGCTAGGAGATGAATAATAGATGGCCTGATGCCTGATATAGATCTGAAGCACTGGAAGGCTGATATTGAAGCTCAAGGTGATAGGATGAATCCTTCGCTGGTTCCTCAACTGAAATATTGAAGGACAACCTCCTCCTCTCAAACTGATCTTCAGAAATGTGCAATTTCTAAATCTGGATGTTCTACAGAAAGTAGGAACAATATGGAACCAATGCCTGATGATGAATGAAGGACAATACTCTTTCAAGAGCTAATCAATGAAAGAGGTGGGATTCCCAACTAGGAACACCTAGTGCAAAAAAACACTTCCAATCTTAGCTAAACAAGCAAAGAAAGCATGGAATGTCAAATGAAAATTCCAGATCTAAAAATATCATACATCAATAATAATATAAAACATGCCTTTTATGTTGCCTTCATCTTCATTATATAGTTGTGAACCTTCTCATGCCTTGGCCCACCTCCTAACTGCATTGTACATGTGGACATAAGTCTCCATGTTGATTGTGCTGTCTCTTCATGATCTCCATCATGTGTGAATGTAATGATCACCCTCTCCATCATATGTGCATTAATGCACCAATTCCTCCATAATCTCATCATAAATGCTCTATGATCTTGCATTTGATTCCTTCCAAGATCTTAGTTGACTACTTGAACCTCCATGATCTTTCTCATTAATGAGACATGATCTGCATTCCTTTCACATTAAGTAGCTGCTCTACTACTCCATTATGTAGATGTATATCTGAAATATCCATATACACACATAAAAATTGGATTTTATTTATCTTTGGGGTTTGTGGGTCCCTCCACTCTCTGATTTACTTAATTAATGATGGAAATTAAGAACTCTAATATGTTGGGTGTGGAGCCTGATTATCTTGTTTACTTTGTATCACAGCATTGGACCCCTATACCTTCAAAGGGGCGACAATGCTGCCTGTAATTAATCACTGCCGTGGGGGGTCCAGGGGGGGCGGCAGTGCTTTTTTGGAGCCCCCCCCCTGGCGGGGGTTTTCGGGGGCAGCGCCCCCGAAGCTAAAAACAGATGTGAAATTTCCTTGTAAAAGTATAGTAATTTCTAGTCAATCTGGGCCGTTCATTAGGCAAATGATCTGACGGTAGAAGTTATGTTTAGATTAGGGTTTTTTTTTTCCCTAGAAGAAAACCCCTTTGTATATATGAGGGTATTGTATTGCGGCTGTGTATTCTCGGAGCGAGAAACAGAGAGGGAGACTGTGAGAGAGAACAAAGGATATTACAGCGGATCTGTTGTAGGTTTTGTCTCTTGATTTTTGCTGGATAATAGAAAGGAAGGACTGGCTGTTCGGGGTGGACGTAGCCCAAACTGGGTGAACTACGTATATCTGTGTCTCTCTGGTTTTATGTGTTTTGTGTGCTTTTATTTTCTGCATATTTTATGTGTTGCATTGCTCCATAATATATAATTTCCTAACAACTGGTATCAGAGCCGAAGGTATATTTGGTTGATAAACTCGCAAGAAAGAAGGGTTCTCGGTTCAAGTGGGAGCAATGGCAGACGATGGTAAGTTTAGGGTCGAGAAATTTAACGGCCAAAACTTTCCGTTGTGGAAGATGCAGATGGAAGATTATCTGTATCAGAAAGATCTGTACCTACCATTGAGTAGAAAAACAAAGAAGCTGGCGGCCATGATAGACGTGGAATGGAACATTCTTGATAAAAAGGAACTCGAAACAGTACGTTTGTGCCTAGCAGTGTCAGTCGCCTTCAATATTTCGAAGGAAACAACAATAGAGGGTTTGATGCAGACGTTGGCGAAACTATATGAAAAACCCTCGGCCTCAAATAAGGTATTTCTTATGAAACGACTATTTAATATGAAGATGTCGGAAGGTGGATCTGTTGCAGACCATTTAAATGATTTTAATACAGTTACCAGTCAGTTAAGTTCTGTAAGGGTAAAATTTGATGATGAAGTTAGAGCTCTGTTATTCTTGTGCTCATTGCCAGAGAGTTGGAATGGTTTAGTAATGGCCATTAGTAACTCTGTCTCTGGATCTAGTACTTTAAAGTTTGATGATGTTTTTGGTGCTATCCTTAGCGAGGAAATGCGACGGAAAAGCTCCGGTGAGACATCGGGTAATGCTTTGAGTGTAGAGTCTAGGGGAAGAAGAATGGAAAGAGGAAAGAGCTTGGGATATTGCAGTAAATCAAGGATAGGCAGATCCAAGTCTAGAACAGGAATAGTGTGCTGGAATTGCGGAAAGAAAGGACACCTAAAGAAAGACTGTAGATCTCGGAAGGGAAAAGAAGGAGACACACAACAAGAAAACAATCACGAAGCAAATATGACAGGTGATTTGTACAAGATTCTTTGATTCTTTCTTTCAAAAATGTTACTGATTCTTGGGTTGTAGATTCAGGGGCTTCATTCCATGCCACACCTGATAAGAAACATTTTCATGACTGTGTTCAAGGAGATTTTGGACAAGTTTGTTTGGGTGATGATAAACCCTGTAAAATTGTTGGAATGGGTAAATTTCTTGTAAAACAACAGAATGGAAACCAATGGCTACTAAAGGAGGTAAGGAATGTTCCAGATCTGAAGAAAAATTTGATTTCAACAGGGCAGTTAGGCGGTGAAGGTTGTGTGACAACTTTCACAGATAAAACTTGGAAGGTCACCAAAGGAGCGCTGGTAATAGCAAAAGGTGAAAAGGTTGGTACATTGTATTTATGAAATGGTATTTCTAACTCTGTTAATGCTTTAACTTCCAAAGGAGCAGATGCAACATTATGGCATCATAGGCTCAGACACATGAGTGAGAAGGGGATGAAAATTCTTCACTCAAGAAATTTGCTGCCAGGTTTGAAGAATGTTGATTTGGATTTCTGTGAGAATTGCATTTATGGAAAACAAAAGAGAGTCAAATTTCTCAGAGTTGGGAAAGAAAAGAAGAGCGAAAAATTGGAGCTTGTGAATACAGATGTATGGGGACCTGCTCAGGTATCATCTCTCGGTGGCTCTCGTTATTATGTTACTTTTATTGATGATGCGACTAGAAAAACATGGATTTATTGTATTCAGAATAAATATGATGTATTTGATACTTTCAAGAAATGGAAAGCTTTGGTTGAGATTGAGACAGGAAAGAATTTGAAGTGTCTCAGATCAGACAATGGAGGTGAATATTGCAGCAAATAGTTTGATAGGTACTGTTCAGAGCATGGAATTCGTAGAGAGAAGACAGTTCCAAGAACACCACAAGAAAATGGTGTGTCAGAAAGGATGAACAAAACAATCATGGAGCGTGCAAGGTGCATGAGATTGCATGCGGGATTGCCTTTACAATTTTGGGCAGATGTTGTAGATACTGATGTTTATCTAATAAACAAAGGGCCTTCAAGTTCCTTGGATGGTGGTATTCCAGAGGAAGCATGGACAGGTAAAAAGGTAAACTACTCTTTTTAAAGCCTTTTGGTTGTGAGGCCTTTGTCCATATTAATAAAGAAAACAGAACAAAGCTTGAGGAAAAATCAAAGAAATGTACCTTTATTGGATATGGTTCTAATGATTTTGGTTATCGCTTATATGATTATGAAAATCACAAAATCATTAGGAGCAGAGATGTAATATTCAATGAAAAGGTCTTGTATAAGAATCAGTTGCAGGAAAAGAAACAGGAAAAAGAAAGCAAGGAATACATGGTTCTTGATGAGATATCTGAAAAAGTAAAGGTGCCTGAAAATAATAATAATCAACAACCACAGCAGTAGCAACCACCACAACAACAACAGGCACCTCAAACACCTGAAAGTGGTGTTAGAATATCTACCAGGATAAGTAGACCCCCTGAACGATACTCTCCTTCATTATATTATTTATTGTTGACTGATTCTGGTGAACCTGAATGTTATGAAGAAGCAATGCAGGTTGAAAGCAGGAAGAAATGGGAGCTAGCCATGGAAGAAGAGATGGACTCCTTAATGCATAATCAGACTTGGGACTTAGTCAAGTTTCCTGCAGGTAAAACTACATTGCAGAATAAATGGGTTTACAGGCCGAAAGAAGAAGATGGAGGAAAACAGAGGTACAAAGCTAGACTTGTGGTGAAGGGGTTTGCACAAAAGAAAGGTATTGATTTTGATGAAATATTTTCTCCTGTTGTTAAGATGAATTCAATCAGAACTATTTTAAGTCTTGTAGCAGCGGAAGATTTACATCTTGAAAAGTTAGATGTAAAGACATCATTTCTCCATGGAGATTTGGAGGAAGAGATATACATGTAGCAACCAGAAGGATATGAGGTAAAAGGGAAAGAAAAATTGGTGTGCAGGTTAAAGAAGAGCTTGTATGGATTAAAACAGGCTCCAAGGCAGTGGTATCTAAAATTTGACAAGTTCATGTCTGAACAAGGTTATACTAGATGTCACTCTGATCATTGTGTATATCTAAAAAGGAAAAATGATGGCAGCTATATTATATTGTTATTGTATGTAGATGATATGCTTGTTGCAGGGTCTAACATGCAGGAAATAAATGTGCTCAAAATAAAATTGGCAAATTCATTTGCAATGAAGGATTTGGGAGCTGCAAAACAAATCCTTGGTTTGAGGATAACTAGAGACAGGAAAAATCGTAAATTAACATTGTCTCAGAATGAGTGCATAGAGAAGGTGTTGAAAAGATTTAATATGTAGAATGCAAAACCAGTTAGTACACCTTTTGCTATCCATTTCAAACTTAGTAAGGAGATGTGCCCAAAGACCCAAGAAGACATGGATTATATGTCTAAAGTTCCATATGCATTAGTAGTTGGAAGCTTAATGTATGCAATGGTCTTCACAAGGCTTGATATTGCACATGCAGTGGGAGTTGTAAGCAGGTACATGAATAATCCAGGAAAAGAACGTTGGATGGCAGTAAAATGGATTCTCAGATATTTGAGAGGTACCACAAATCAAGCATTATGCTTTGGTGGTTCAAACATTGCTCTATAGGGATATGTTAATGCAGATATGGCAGGTGATAGAGATAAAAGGAGGAGCACTACAGGATATGTATTTACTGTAGGTGGAACAACTGTCAGTTGGGTTTCAAAAATCCAAAGTGTTGTTGCACTTTCAACAACAGAAGCCGAGTATGTTGCTGCTACGGAGGCTAGTAAAGAAATGATTTGGTTACAAAGGTTTATGGATGAATTGGGTAAGAAGCATGATATGGGCACACTATACAGTGATAGCCAAAGTGCTATTCATCTTGCAAAGAACTTAGCATTTCATTCCAGGACTAAACACATACATCTCAAGTACCATTTCATACGGTCAGTATTGGAAGATGGAGAGTTGAAGCTGGAAAAGATACATACTAGCCAGAATCCTGCAGATATGCTAACAAAAGTTGTAACCAGGGAGAAACTGAGAATGTGCTCAGTTTCAATTGGTATTCAAGGATGACGATGAAGATGAGGAACAACCAGGTCCAAAGAGGAGTCATTGTCCAGAAAATGAAGCAGCGATGGAGTTGCTACAATCAGTCTCCAAGTGGGAGATTGTTGGGTGTGGAGCCTGATTATCTTGTTTACTTTGTATTACAACATTGGATCCCTATACCTTCAAAGGGGCGGCAACGCCGCCCATAATTAATTGTTGCCGTGGGGGGTTCAGGGCGGGCGGTAACCTTTTTTGGAGCCCCCCCCCTAGTGGGGGTTTTCAGGGGCAGCGCCCCCGAAGCTAAAAACAGATGTAAAATTGCCTTGTAAAAGTATAGTAATTTCTAGTCAATCTGGGCCGTTCATTAGGCAAATGATCTGATGGTAGAAGTTATGTTTAGATTAGGGGTTTTTTTGCCCTAGAAGGAAACCCCCTTGTATATATGAGGGTATTGTATTTCGGCTATGTATTATGTGTGTATTATCAGAGCGAGAAATAGAGAGGGAGACTGTGATAGAGAGCAAAGGATATTACAGCGGATCTGCTGTAGGTTCTGTCTCTTGATTTTTGCTAGATAATAGAAAGGAAGGACTGGCTGTTCGGGGTGGAAGTAGCCCAAACTGGGTGAACCACGTATATCTGTGTCTCTCTGGTTTTATGTGTTTTGTGTGCTTTTATTTTCCGCATATTTTATGTGTTGCATTGCTCCATAGTATATAATTTTCTAACAGATTGTTGTTGGATTCCATGACTTGGTAGAATGGTATAGTGTCTCTTTCTTTGTTTTTTTTTCTAGTTTTCATTCATGAATCCATGTTTCTTGCTTGCTATAGATCAGTAGAGAAAAAATTTGAGACATGCCCTTGGAGGCACCTCAAATTTCCCGTTTCTTCATAGCTTCCATGTTTTCTTCTTCCTTAGTCACATTAAAGAATTCTTGATTGATCTTTAATAACTTAAGGATATTGTTGCTTATTTCATTCATGGTTTTATGCATGCTAAGTATGATTTACGGTACGTCCTGCTTACTCATGGCTAGCCATAGATCCATCCATGAAATTTCTCTTTGACTGATTATATTGTCATTTGTTGAACCAAGGAGGTCTTGTTTCGATCTTTCCCTTTGCCTAAGACTATGCATCTTGTTTTCAAAGTGCCCAATAACTTGAAGTACTGTGTTTAGGCATTCTGGCATAGTGATTTGAGTTGTTTTTCTCTCTTAAGTGGATTTCCCCAAAGTCTGATAGTCATTTCCCAAAGTTAGAGAGTTATATATCTCTATGCATGGCTTGAATGTTTATTTCTATGTATTGATTAGCTTATAGTTACATTTCTCATGATTAATGGTTTTCCCTACCATGTTTATGTCAGCTATTAAACTAGTTATGCTTGAAATCCTTTGTTGTTCCCAAAATTGATGTTCATTTTATTCCATTTTGCCCAAAGATCCTTTCTACCTCGAATCAAATCGGCCCTTCAACAGCCTTGTATCACCATCTGATAGCTTTCTAGACCTTTTCGACCCCATAGCCTAGTTGATCTGACATCTTTTTACCTATCTTATATCTTTGATCAATTTCATCCCTCACAACCTAAAAGCCAAAACCAAAAAGCCTACTTCATAACTAGCCTAAAATCATAACACAATAAGCAAAACACACAAATATCCCTTACACATATAGAGAGAGCCCTCTCTGAGTCCAGGAAGGCTAGGTCCTTGGGCTCCAAAGATTGGTTTGATGTTACACTGTCATTTGGCTTGCCAATCAGCCAAATCACGGGACCCTAACACTGTGCAACCACATAGGCGTGTCGCACTGTGTGTGAATTTATACTATAGGCACCCTATAGGCGCATCGTGCAATTCTTCAGGCGCGCTACGCAATCTTCAGGCGCGCCGCGCATTCAAAAATTTCAAATAATCTAAAAAAAACGATCTTCCCTTCATGAATTTGCTTGCACAATGACAAATGATGCGTTATGATTGGATTTTTATACTTTGTGAGGCTTTAAAACATCCTCTTCCCTCTTTAAGAATTCGAAAACCCTTTTTAGTATTAGCACCTTGTGTTTTGAAAGGTGACTTCAGTTTTATGCCAAGGGCTTTAACTACTTGCCCTTTTCTAATTGATTTATCTCTTTGGGCAGGGTGTCCTTTTAAATAAATTTGAAAATATTTTCCACAGTGGTCTCTCCTTTGCTGGTTATTGAGAGAAAAGTTAAAAAATGTATAGATTATCAAACTTTGTTTGTCATTTGAAAACCCTTTTTTAAAACTAAAGTTCACCCTTGGTGATTAGCCTTTTGCTGATGATGAAGTAGGCCTTTTTTTGAAATATTCTTCTGGGTGCTCTTTCATGAGGAAAAAGGCTAAAAAAAAACAGTGTTTGTTTCCATATTTCTATTACTTTGCAAAACCTTGAAAGAACGCCTTCAGCACTGTATCACTGTGAAACTCTAGAAAAGACCTATGTGGTTTGTTCATAAAAAGGGTTCTCTGTTTATCTTTTGGAATAGACATTTTAGATAGATTATAATGGTATTATCCAAGACTATGACTGAGTATATCATCTGCAAGAAGCTCATAAAAAATCTACTATTGCAGCCCTTTGAAACCATTAGGTAGATTCACTGTTTTATGAAGTGAAAGAGGTGTTTAAACCATGACTTGACCTTTTTCTTGTATGATGAAGGAAAGGCCTCCAAAATATGACTTGATCCCTAATTTTTTACCAAAGAGGCCATCCTTTTAAAACAACTAATGTAGCCTCTCAAAACCATAATGCAAATCCACTATTTTATGAAGTGGAAAAGGTCCTTAAACTATGACTTGGTCTTCTGTTTGTATGATGAAGGAAAACCCCCAAACTTTGAAAGTTCACCTATCTTAACAATGTGCCCACTGTATTTTAAATGATCTGAAAAATTAAATTTTGGTGCTGCACAGGCACGCCGTGCAAAAACACAGGCACGTGACGCTGCTTAGAAAACCGCATTGTAGAAACCTACAGGCCCGCCGGGCAACATTCCAGGAACATCACGTCTTTTTGCTGCTAGTTGTGGAAGCCTTCCTGGTGTCGGAATTGGGCTCGAGATGGCTCATTGGAAAGCTATGGATAGTCTACCTTCCAAATATTCTTGAGTTTTTTCATTTGGTATCCATTTGGTTGTTCAAAAATTGACTGTCCCAACACTGGTAAAAAATGGTGAATCCTGGTGTAGAAATGCATAGTGCTGTTTGCAGGCCACTTTTGGATGCCTTATTGGTATCGGAATTGGGCTTGAGATGGCTCATTGGAAAGATATGGAAGTATAATTTCCAAATATTCTTGATTTTTTTCATTTGGTGTCCATTTTTTGTTCAAAATTTGACTGTACCAACACTAGTAAAAAATGGTGAATGCTGGTGTAGAAATGCATAGTGCTCTTTCCAGGCTACTTTGGGATGCCTTCCCGGTGTCATAATTGGGCCCGAGATGGCTCTTTGGAAATATATGGGTGTATAATTTCCAAATATGCTTGATTTTTTTCATTTTTTGTCCATTTGGGTGTTAAAAAATTGACTGTCCCAACACTGATAAAAAATGGTGAATCCTGGTGCAGAAATGCATAGCGTTGTTCATCCTTTGGAGGAAGTACCACCAAGTAGCCACTGAAGTTACTCAAAAAAATGTTTGACCCTCTACTTATTAGTGAATGAGGTCACAAAAATGTGTCTTCTAACCCTCTTCTTTTATATGAAGGAGGTTTTTGTTACTGTTAGACACTTTGTGTTAACACTTTCTCTTGACTGCGTATAGACCTTCTATTTTGTCCTGAAGAAAATCCTTGCAAATGTGATCACCTATGCTCATTTAGAAACATGGTTAGGTCCTTGAATTCATGAAGAAAGAGGCCTTCAATAAATGAAAGTATCTATCTTAAATGTGCCCACTGTCTTTTAAATGAGCTGGAAAGTAACCTTTTGCGCTCTCCCTTTATTTATCACTTGGAGGGAGTTAGTTATGATAAACCATAATGGATCTGTAAAATAAGAATGCCATTTTCACATACACCTTCTCTGTGAATGCTTCTCTATACCAGTTTGCAGAAATGACTAGAAACAGAGCTTGGTCTACCAATTTTACCATTCAGATGAGGCTGCTCTTAGTTAAAAACTCCAACCTTGGATTATACTTTGAAGGAGGCTTTTATAAACAGAAAAACAGAGGCCTTTTAACACCATCATGTCACTCGGTTTTTGATGTGGAAAGGCCCTTCAACCTATGAACTTTCATTTGTTTTATCACTTTTTTCTCGACCTTTCTTATCAATAGAAACCTTTCAAACACAAAATCAATCAATTCTGGTGATGCATCCTCTGTCATCTTTGGAGGAGGTGGCACAAAACAACTCCTAAAGCTACTAAACAACATGCTAACCTTTTTATTATTAGTGAAGGAGGTTATCACTGTGTTTCTAACCCTTTTCTATTTGAAGGAGGTTATCTTTAACACAGGATCAACATCTATTTCAAATCACTGTACCTTGCTTGGTATGTTTTTTTGAAGAATTCCAATAGGAAACAAAGTAAAATTAGACATTTATCTTTGATAAAATCACTTGAAACTCATGTCCTCTTGCTTTATGAGGCCTTTTCTGAGACGTATATATCCTTTCTAAAATATCACTATGAACACAAAACCAGAAGAAATGTGATTTGTACATGGAGAGTGTCTGCTGATAGGTATCATTGAACTATCTTTTCCCTTGATTGTGTTGTCAGAGGTATGTTGAAATTATTTTTTGACTACATTTCAAAACCCAGGTTCAAGGTAACATATGAAGCAATTTTCTTCTTATGTCCTACATGATAATGCCCTTCGGAAAGATTATGCAACACTTCTTTTGGAGGAGATCATGGAGCACTGCTGATTAGAATCTCATTTCACATCATTTTCTTCATTGATGAGGAATGATCTATGCTCTTCAGGCAACCTCTAGATTTATAACATGTACACTTTCTGCTCTCCACTTTATAGCTCGTCATCTAATCATTGATAGAAAATATTTTCAACAAGGGGGACCTGCTTGAACTTGCCTTTTTTGCCCTCCTTTGTATACTGATCATCATTAAATTACACCCCTTCTCTTTTACTGATTTGGATATTTTTTTAACTTCTTCTGAAATGAGACAAAGTGACCTCTTAGTGGTGTGTGACCTATGGATAGAAAAATGCTTGCTTTGCAGAATAGGGAAATATTTAAGGCTGAATGGTAATAGGCACATGCTTTTTGGCTTAAGATATCTTAGCCAAGGAAAAACTCCCTAAACACCACTATCTAACTTAGGGACAATTTTGACAGATTCTGAGTGTTTTCTTAGGCATGATCAGATGTTCAAATGAAAAGATGACCAGGGATAGATTTGCAGACACTTTTTTTCAACCTTTGGATAGTGAATGGCATGAGAAACAAGGGTAAATGACAACAAATAAACCAAGATAAGTCATCTCTAGACAGGGATATTTTTCTGAAACAAGATAGGGCTTGTAAACTGGAGATTGTTCTCATCATAGATTGACATTAAGGGTTAGGAGGAAATTTTTTTTGTTTGGGGTGTTTTCTAGATGACAAATTGACAGTTTGAGATTAGCTTCTAGAAAACTTAGGCTAAGGAAACTAGTCATCAACAATAGGTAAAAAATACTGATGACTAACAGAGAGTGTATAGGGATTGAGATATTTAGTAATTAATTATAAATCCTAAATTAGAATTTGTTTCATTATTTTGTGGATGAAAGAGGATCCTTAGGTATAAGTAGTGATTTTAGGACTTAGAGGATATTTAGGATTTTGTTGAGGAGATGGACGAACTGAAACCAAAAATAGTTTTAGAACCTTTTGTATAAAATGTAAGCCTCAAAGGAATAAAAAGCAGAAAATAGGTGGACAAAAATTCAAGATTTAGAGAGGTAGAGTTTGAATTGCAAGCCTATGAGCAGAATAGGGAAAAGGCCACTGATACAAAAGATCAGGCCAATGGAAGAATTCCTATGTAAATATTGGTTTTAATACAAAAACTCAATTTCTAAGTATGTGTTTGAGTTTATATTGTTTGCAAGTGGAATTGACAGGAACAAGGGAAATTCTGTCATTTTATATTCAAGCTACATTTTAAGAACTTATGTGGTTTTCTACGTGTAAGGGTAATTGATGAATTGAATTTCTCTGTGTGTTTGAATTAATGATACATAAATGAGATCTATCGTGCAAAGGAAAGAATCCTTTATAAGGATTTGAGACCATTCATAGTCGAATAAAGGAAATCAATTTTGTACATGTAAATGTCTGTATACGAGACAAGTCATAGACATGAGGTCTCTCTATGGCAACTAGAGATGGGACTTGAATTCAATGGAGAATTCAAGATAGGATTTTGTGAGTGGATTAAACCTTGACACAATGAGTTTTGAACTCATAAAGAAGGTGCTTATGTGCGAAATGGAAGGGGAGTTCTCTGTATAGACAAAGTGAGGATTTAATTCCAATCAAGAAGATCTGAAATTGGGTAGAATTTCTGTGAGAGATTCCAATTTCTGTAGAAGTCATTAAGACTTGCAGAATGCTGTGATGGATTGATTCTAACCCTGAAGAATGAAATTGAGTTTTACAAAATGGATCAATGGCACAGTTGAAATCTCGAGTTTTCTCTAGAATCGTAAGCCAATGAAATAAGGTTAGATGTTGAACCAAGAGTCAATGGTACCAAAAAATGGTGAATGGTTTTTGAAAAGAAACCAGTGGTTTTCGCGTAACCTTTAAGTGGTAAGTGTTAATTCCCTGAATGAACGCAATAGTGTTTGTGGCCTGACACGTGGTGCCACAATACCACCCATTTCCTGTGAAAAATAGCCATTAAATTTCGGGCTTATTTGGACGCGATATTCATTGGATTAGGAGTATGTCACTTTGGGTTTGCGACTGCCGTTGGATAAGAGGAATCATGTAAATCATCAAAAGAGGTATGTTAATAAAGTTGTGGTGCCTAATATAATAATATGTTTTGGGTTTAATATTATTATGATGGTGCATTGGGTTTTACCCAAGGTCGAAGCTTTGGTATGAAATGAAATGTTAGTTGTGGGGCTGAACATATCTTAATGTTTATTGGCATTCATATTGGTGAGCATATATGGGGATGGTACAAAGGAAAGTTGTGAAATGTGGGCCGAAATTTTATATTATTATTATGTTGATGTTTCGGGGTTTTAACCAAAGACGAGATTTTGAATCAAAAGAAATGTTAAGCGAGGTGCTCGAACATAATGTATGTTGATACCTTTGATAAATTTTATCAAAGTCTAAATTATACAAATTCATTTCCATAAAGTGGGTTTTATTATATGGTTTTAACCATCGATTGAAAAGGTAGCTTCTACATTAGAGTTTGCTAGTTTGGAAATTATTTTGGTTTATAAATGAACCATGCGATTTTATATGGAGAATGTGGGTTTTGTAGCCTTCGGCTGCATCACTTCCTCATATCCATTTTTGGAATATGGTGGTTCTTCCTGCAAACATTAGAGTTTATGAAATCACGATTAACATTTATTTTTTTCTCATCACGAGTTTCCTCTACTATCTTTTCACCATTAGGAAACATTTATTGTATCAACTTTGTCAAACCTTCCATGTCTACTTTTAGATCATTCTTCATGTTTTCCTTTTTTTCATCGATCTTAGCTTCCATGTCATCCATATTATATTCCATGCCATCTTCCATGCCATCTATATTAGATTCCATGCCTTTCTTCAAACCATCCATCTTAGTTTCCACACCTATCTTCAAAACTTCCATGTCATTTTTTGTTGCTCTTTCCAAGAGCGAAATTTGTTGCACTTGCTCTTGTAATTTTGATATGTCATGTTGCCATTCTTTATCTTTATGAGTCATATTAGAGCCTTCTAAAGGATTAATGGGTGTTGAATTCTTATTAGGGGCCATTTTAGAAACCAATGCTGATATCTATTCTACAATATTCCCTTGGAATCAATTAAAATTGATTCTTCAAACAAGACTTATGCAATTCTGAAAAAAAATACACACCTTTTACTTGCTTTTGTAGAGCTCTATATTGAAATTGAATTATCTATATAGGGCGCTAAATTTTTTTAATGCATCGACATGATACAATTTGCTTTTTCAAAATCCCAAAATTGTTGTGTAACCAACTCCAAAAATAGAAGAAAAGATATATAAACGCCTTAGAAATGAGCCACTTCGAGGGGGCAACCTCCAATACATTACATAAATAAACAATTCTTGGATGATACAATTTACAAAACCTCCTTTCTATATATAGGAGTCCATGGGGCCATAATGTAATCCTAGTGGGCCACAAGGTAATCCTAGCCGACCTAACAATAATAATTTCAGGGCACAATAATAACAAAATGGGGGTTACAAGGGTACAATAATAACAATAAGGGGAGCTACACTAACATACTAAGGGGCTACACTATTAATATAGGGCCTTAACATGCCCCTCTCCTTCAACAAGTGTTGTCCTCAACGCTTGATTATTTCTTGATGCTTCTGTATAAAATTCTCATCCTCCCATGTGAAATATTCTACAGGAAAGTTCTTCCACTTGCTGAGATACTCTAAAATTGATCGTACTTGTTGAGTTCTTGTTTCTATGATTACTTCATAACTTATTTCGATATGATGTTGATCTTCCTGTTGTTTCATTAGATTCTGCACCAAAGTTGGGTTATCCTTTGAGAGTTCGAGAACTTGTTGTTGATGCTCGCTGTGATCTTCCACTAATTTATCATCCATATTAGCTATTATTTGATCCTTCAAACCATCCAACTTAGCCTCCATTTCTGCTTTTAAACCATCTATTTCATCTTCGTTTGCTCTTCGTAAGATCAAAATTTGTTGCACTTGGTACCGTAATTTTGATATCTCATATTGCAAGTCTTCCTCCTCATGCGTCATAGTATAGCTTCCTTTTTCTTGCTTTAAGGAGCTCGATATTGAAATTGAATTATCTCTGTAATTGAAAATCTTCGATATCTGATATTCAGCCCTGTAGTGTCCCTCTGAAGCTTCTTTCAAATGCCACAGGTTTGACCCAATTTGGATTCTCCAAGACAAAGTTGTGTCCAATCTCCCACAATGACCTAATTCTGGACTGGTTCAGTAGAGCGAACTTGTACGACTTGCCACGTGTCACTGTTTTGTCCTTTATCTCTGAAATTGATAGCCAAGAAACTAAAGTCCGTGTACTTGTGACCACTTTTTACGGCACTCAAATCCACTTCCCAGAGAGAGAGTTATTGAACTTTTCCCACGATCACCTATTTAATATGAAATTCAGGAGCTTGAAAAAGTACTACCTTCCACAGATCATATCTTCAAAAATATTGCGAACCAAGCTCTGAAATTTTTTGACGAATTTCCTCAGGATTTCAGCTTCGCACCATATAAATTTCAGACTCTGAACCTTCGTAAAAAAAAATTTATAGCGAAAATTCCAAGATGACCTGTTTAGGAGCCTGAAAAAATACCTAACTTCCACAGAAGATATCTCCGTAAATATTGCGAACCAAGCTCTGAAATTTTTAGACAAGATTCCTTAGGATTTCGGCTTCGCAACCTAAAATTTTCAGCTTCTGAAACTTCGTAGAAAATAAGTTATAGCGAAAATTCCACGATGACCTGTTTGGAGCAGCGAAACCCTAGAATCCAAACCTCTGATACCAAATGTTGTGTAACCAACTCCAAAAATAGAAGAAAAGAGATATAAACGCCTTAGAAATGAGCCACTTTGAGGGGGAAACCTCCAATACATTACATAAATGAACAATTCTTGGATGATACAATTTACAAAACCTCCTTTCTATATATAGGAGTCCATGGGGCCATAATGTAATCCTAGTGGGCCACAAGGTAATCCTAGCCGACCTAACAATAATAATTTCAGGGCACAATAATAACAAAATGGGGGTTACAAGGGTACAATAATAAAAATAAGGGGGGCTACACTAACATACTAAGGGGCTACACTATTAATATAGGGACTTAACAAAAATGGTTCAATTAATATTTCAATGCAACAATGAAGTTTACATTTAAATGCATCAGCGTTGTAATTGTTATAAGAGCACCGATATGGAAAAGTTCATTTTTATTTTCTAAATTTCGGAAACAAGAGCATACCGATGCTAATTTTATTTAAACGCATCGATATGTTTTTGTACAAGAGCACTGATATGATAACATATTTTATATTTCAGAATCTGAGACTAAGATCTAAACAAATTATGTCTAAAGTGTTAGGTAAATTGACTTGTGATTATAGTCAAGTTTGATCGAGTTAAACAATGATGGTTTTGGGGCAGATGGTATTGTGCACCCATGGTTTTAAGCTCATGGTATTGCATGTAATGGAGCCTATAAAAGGCTCGGAGGACTTTGTTGTAATGTAAGGCCTGGATGTGAGTGGTGAAGGCTCACTTGGCTAGATTGGCCAAGGTTTTAGCCAAGGCTAATGAAATTTCATTAGGATGGGTTTTCCCCAGAGTTTCAGGTTTTTCCCCGTTAAACATATGTGTTTATGTTTATGATTTGTTGCTGGTTATGTTTAATTATTCCTCTCGGTAATTATTTATATTCTCTGGTAAATGTTTCTTCATTTGGTATCAGAGCCATATTTGGCTTTAGAGGGACACTTTTGTAGCCAAGGGTTTTATTGGCATGTGAATGGAGAAATCAATGCAACCTTTTTTAGATCTGGCCATACAGAGCATGCTGTTGCTAGAAAATAGGAAACATCTGATTGATTGATTCCATGGAGAGTTTCTCAATGGAGAAAGAGGAAAATGGCGCTGCCACAACCCAGATCTAGCGACTAGTAGTAATAAGAAGTTGGTCTGAGAAATTTAGAGATGAGAGGATGGTTATATTAAGAGAGAAACAAGGGTAATAAAATAAAATAAAATATTATAATGGAGTTAATTTTTGCATGTAAATGGGCATACTGCTATAAGCCCTGGTATGGCATGCGTACCCCTGGGTAAGGGTAAAAATTTTAGGGGGGAGGAGCTAGAGTGAGCGGGGTTGTCTCATTTAGCAGTTTTGGCTGGATCTAGTCAGGAAACCCCAAGCCAAGTTTAAGGGGGGAATTTTAGGTAAATTGACTTGTGATTATAGTCAATTTTGATCAAGTTAAACAATGATGGTTTTGGGGCACATGGTATTGTGCACCCATGGTTTTAAGCTCATGGTATTGCATGTAATGGAGCCTATAAAAGTCTCGGAGGACTTCATTGTAATGTAAGGCCTGGATGTGAGCGGTGAAGGCTCACTTGGTTAGATTGGCCAAGGTTTTAGCCAAGGCTAATGAAATTTCATTAGGATGGGTTTTCCCCAGAGTTTGGGGTTTTTCCCCATTAAACATATGTGTTTATGTTTATGATTTGTTGCTGGTTTTGTTTAATTATTCCTCTCGGTAATTATTTATATTCTCCGGTAAATGTTTCTTCATAAAGAATCTCAGTAATAAATTGTGAACCCCTGATGATGGACTCACTTTAAAGTATTAAACGTTGGGATTAAAAATAATAAACAAGTTTTTCAAAATTTTCGTTTTATATAATCGCGCCTATATGGACTCTCTTTTTCATATTTTATATTTTTTAGAATGATGAAAACTGGTGCGAGTATTATTTGAATGCTCAAGTGTTGTTATGATTTAAACACATCAACGAGATTTATTCTGATAAGCACATCGGTAAGGTTTAAAATCTATATAAAATTTTATTTTCACATAAAAATGACAAAATAATCTCAAATTATCCTTTAGGACGCATCGACATGAATTACAATAGTTCATAGTATACATTTTCCGCTTAAAGTCACCCTATTATTGAAAAATAGTTTGATAGCTATACTAAAATCCATATTGTAGTTATATGTTTTTTTAAAATTAATTTTAGATATGCACACTTATTTTTATTTTTGATTTTTTTCAAATGCAGTGAAAAAATCTCAATAATATCAAATGGCCAATTCTTCAAATTCCAACTCATTGCTGTAAAATCCTTGGTGAAAACTCCATGTAATAAAAGTTAGTAAAGGAAAATAATAACCATAGTTGATGGGACACTCATTCCAAGCTAAATGGTGGGAAAAACATTGTAGTGGGTGTTTATTTTGGTTTTAATGGCTAAAGGAGATTGAGAAAGGCAATGGCAAAGGCTTTGGAAAGGCAAGAGACATTATTTGACATTTATTTAAGAAAATAATGGAAAATAGGAGAAAAGGAAGGTGAAAGGCCAAATGTTGCATGTGAGGATGAAAATGAAGGAAAATAATGGAAAATGAGGAAAATAGAGGACTTAATGATAAAACATTTTTTGAGGATTAATTGGCAAAATATTTAATCAGTGTACCTTTTTTCATTTCAATTTTGGAGCTCTCTCGTTATTCTCTCTCTGTCTCTCACTCACTCTTGGAAACATAGAGTTTTCTTGGAGAAATTTGGAATTGGATCAAGAAAGGAAAAGAAGGCAAGGGTAAGAAAGGAGAAATAAAGGAAGAGTAGGATAAGGAAGCTATATGAGGATTCTTTGTAGGTATCGATTTGCATGTGTGATTTTATTGCTAGATTTGGCATGCACGATAGTGCATGTGGTTCTTTTCTATCATGGAATGGGGTTTTCAAGTTGTGATAGTGTTTTCAGCCTAGCCTTTCCATTTCCAGATAGCCATGGTGTGATGGGGTTCTTATGTTTTGGGTGAGATGGATTTTTGGATGGAATCAAAGCCGAGTGAGGTGGATCGACGAAAAGAATAACACATGGCCTAGTGATCCCTAAACCAGACTGTGGATTATGGTAAAGCTAGTGGCCTAGTGACCCCTGAACCATACTGTGGGTTGCGGTAAATACATGTATTGTGTGCCTCAGTGGGCCTATGAATCCTCAACTAGTTAATGGTGGGATATATAGTAAAGCCTAGAGGTGGTTTCCATTGATTAGGCCTAGGAATTCTTACTAGTGAATGGCAGGATATACATTAAAACCTAAAGGGTGGAGTCTCGGTTTAGGGCCTATTGATCTGGTGTGGATTGTGGTAAATCCCGAGAGACTAGGAGACATGAAAATTCCTCACGGTGTAGGTGGAGAATTCTGGTGGCATTCATGCTTGTTTTATGGCTTAGAGATTTGGGATGGATTGTGATAAAGCTTGGTTTCTATTGATGAGGATGAGGTGGTTTATTCTCAGGATAACCTGGTTGTTTCTTTTGGTTTGAATTCCACATTCGTGCTTGGAATATGGAACGAGGGTGATTGGATGAAGAGATATTTTACTCAACCAATCTATGGTCGGGTGGAATGTGGTAGTGCCATCTTGGGTTGGATTATGCACTCATTAATAAGACGTTCTACCCTTGACATATTATGTGTAAATATATTGGTCTATGGCTCATGTATCCTTGATATTTATGTTGTTATTATTCTAGTTATATGAATGTATTATGATAGTGATGATATATGGCTCTCCTCATGTTTTGATTTGTAAATGAATGAAAAATGTATCTATGACATAATAGATGATATTGCAGCTAATGATATAAGGGAAAAATGCTTCTTAGTGATTATTAGATAAGTATGAGACCCGTATTCTCAGATATGTTTTTTTAACATGTAGATTACATATTTTTGACATGTTTAACAAAATTCCTTTCATGGCTAGTAGGGGTCCAACTAGAACTTGTTAATGTTTTAAAAAATGTACCATTTTTATGTTGTGTAAATTCATTTATGAACTTGTCAATGAGTTCTAGGCAGTGACCTGAGATTTGGGCCTGAAAAAGTGGCTCAAATCCTGGGGACATTGGCACAAATTTGAGGAAAACTTCCTCGGACGCATGCATACCCATGTTGTGGGAGCATCCAGAGCCTCCTAGATGCACCCTTGCCTATATCATGGGAGCATATAGGGGTTTAATGGTCTAAAATTTTAGTGGGACCAAAGGGTTGGATAACTGAGTGATTGGGATGGAGGCCTGGGAGTTTTGTTGTTGATGTGGAAGATATGTTTGATGTGTTTCTGTCGATTTGACTTCCTTAATGTCACCTAGGAGGTTGAATCATATCATAGTAAATCTTTGTCATATGTTTACCCTAGTTGGTAAGTTTCTTGGGTAGATGTGGGATGAGGGTGTTACCGAGGGGTATTCGAGCAGGTTGCACTCTCTTTGGGTCATATTTGATACCACAAAGTGGTATTAGAGCGTGGTTGCACTCTTCTTGGGTAGTGTCTGGTTTATGTTCTCTTTGGGTGATGTCTAGTTCCCATTCTCTTTGGTTGATATCTGATACCATAGAGTGTTATCAAAGCATGGTTCACGCCTTGGACTATATGGGTGGTGTGTTCGTCATGCATTCAAGTAAGTTGCATAAGTGTTCCTTATGCTTGATTTCCATGTTCCTGTTGCATTTTCATGGTGTTGATCATGGTTGTATTGATGTCACCATGTGGAGGTTGATGGTGTTTTTGCGGGATGTGTCGTCATGAGTGTATATTGGTTGTATATGTATTTGTTATGCATGTCAGTGTCTATATGTTTTTATTCATGCATTTTCATGGTTTTAATTATGCATTCATAGTACGTCACACATACAACATGAGGGAGTTGTATGCATTTTAGGTCATTATGATTATATTGGTATACTATGATGCTAATGTGTTGATTGATATGGAGCAGGAGATGCATAGCATCAAAAAAAGGTTGCAACATTGGACCTTGGGGTAAGAGAATATCATTATATGTTTGCCATGCAGGTTTGTGGTTAATGGTTGTTATTAGAGTTGGGGTTATTTATATACATGTTTGTCATTTTACTTTTGTTGTGGTTACAGGCATGGTACATTCTATTAAATCAGTTTAGTCATATGCACATGTGTTGAATGGTCATGAACGATAGTAGTGTGTTGTTATATGAATCGTTCTTGTTGTTTTATGTTAGTTAACCTAATGATTATGTTATATTGTTGTTAATAAGTATGCTATATGTTAACTTGTTGTTGTTATATGTTAGTTAACTTGAAGATTAGGGTTATTTCATTAAGATCTTGATGTTATATGTATCATGTTGATATGGATTGGTTTGTGTAAATGATTATGGCTCTGAAATTCATGTATGAGTTAATATATTGTGATATTATGTCATAATAATATGTGTTGATTATGCATATGTTATTGTTATGCATGGATGGAAATTCTTTATGAGTTTATGATGTGAACATGTTAGCCAGTTAGTATTATGGGTATCATGACCTTATTTATGTTTGAGTTGATATGTTGTGAAGTTATATCGTGCTAATATAGACTGATTTGTAGACAAGATAGCCTCCCCTGACATACATTAAGGTATGAGTTTGATTATGTCGTCTATTTGGTTTATCTAGCATTTTATGTTTACAAGTTATTTGAATTTTCGATTAATTGCATAATATTAATATGTGACTGAAATATTTCATGTATGAATGGTCTTATTTTAAGATAGTTGTATTAACACATTATGTGCTGAGACAATTGATATGTACTTGAGTTTAAGTGTGTTCTAGTTGTAGTATTATGATTTTTATTATTATTTTATTATGGCATGGTTGTTAGTCTCAGAAAAGGTTGATTTCAAATTGATAGATACAATGTCTTGATATTTGGAACATGTGATTGACATGTGTGAGAAGTTGCAGGGAAACATGCTTGGAATTAGTGTGAAAATGTAATATTTGAATTGTTTATATAACTAACAGTTGGGTGATGTGATAGTGCATAGTTAGATTTCTGTGCAGTAACGTAAGGGTAAAATAAAGGAATTGGGTAAGAATTCCTTTGGCTATGTTTGGAAACTGCAAGTCCAAACGAATGAGTGCTCTACATACAGGAAGTCTTCTTAAACTTGAATTTTCTTGACATTATGTGGATATATGCTATATTCGTAAACATTTGTTTCACAGGTATAAAAATTGGTTTCCATATATGGATGGATTCATCAAGGAATTTGAATTCCTTGAGAGGTGTACGTGTTTAGTTACAAGGCATTGCACTTGACACAACATCTTAAGATAACTGGTATATTGTTATATTTATTTATGTGCTGACAATTATGTGTTAATGGAAGTGTGATGGAGGGGATTGCATGGAAAGATATTTCCATGAAATATTGAAGAAGGCTCGGGCTGAGCTTTCTTTTTGAAGTATTGGTAACCATGGGGATTGAGTCATGGTGTTTATTGCTAGTCTTGTGCTTTTGGTATTTTGTGATTTGTTTGAGCTTGATTTATGGATTTTATTTATGTCTAGTGCAAGGCCTTTCCACTTTGTTTGTGGTGTCGTATTGCTCTTGGTTTTCATGGCTTTACTCTTGTTTGTTTCTTTCTCTTTCATTTTATGTTATGAGGGCCTTGGGAATTTGTTGGGAAGGAGGAAATTTAATGGAGCTTGGCGAGAGATAAATGAAACCAAACATGTGATGCAAGACTCAGAAGAAGCTCAGTGCATGATTAAGGACAATTGAAGGAAAGATTATGATAGTGAATTGGATTCATTGGGTCAATTGTTGTAAATGGACAGTGGTAGGAAAATCATGAGAAAGGTAATAAAGTAAGGTAAAGTAAATAGAATTGTGGCGTGAGATGCCATGGCTATGTTGGGAATTTTTACTCAATGTTTTGCATACTATGCATAGATAAATGGAGGTCTTGTAATCTTGACCTTATGATACCCAATAATTATGTTGTGATAATGATTATAATAATGTCTATATATGTATATATGCATGTATGTATGCCACTATATGATGGGATCATGATTGCTTTATGTTGATGTTTATGTATGCATATATGTATGTATGTATGTATGTCATTGATTCATAGGGTCGTTAGGGTTATTTTTTACTATTATTCACATGTATATACATATGTATGTATGTCGTTTTCTGATAGGGTCATAAGGAATCATTCTCGTGGAGGAATTATTTCTTATGCAAGTGAATGGAATGAAGAGGTTCTTGGCTTATCAAGAATCAAGTGGGAAGAATAAACCTAACATATCTACAAGGTAAGTATCACGTGGGTATGATTTGATATTATTTGATTATACTATGTATATGTCTATGTTATGGCAAGTAATGCTCAGGGGTACATCAGTGGAATGAAAGCAATGTGATTTGTGGCATTCTGAAGCATGCATGCATAATGGAGAGACACTAGGAGTAAGGTTTCCTTGTGGGTAAATGTGTGGTTTATAGATGTGCAATACTACTGCTATATATATGTTGTACATGTTTCACTTGTGATGTTATGGGCGTACGATGTTGTGTATATATGTTGTTGTGTGTATATTTCATATGAAGTGTTAGGTATAGATGGTGGTATGTACATGTTGGATATGCAGTGATGTGTTCATATCATATCAAGTGCATGTTGGATATGCGGTGTTGTGGCATATGGTGTTGTGTGCATGTTGGATATGTGGTGATGTGTACATATAATGCTATGTACATGTTGTATATGTAGTGCTATGTACATATGGTGTTGTGTGCATGTGGGGTTGTGTACATGTTGTACATGTGGTGTTGTGTGTAGGTGGTGTTGTGTACATGTTGTGCATGTGATGTTGTGTACATGTGGCATTGTGTACATGTCGTGCATGTGGCATTGGGTACATGTGGTGTTGCCTACACATTGTACAAGTGATGCGGTGTACATGTGACATTGTGTACACATTGTGCAGGCAGTGTCATGTACATGTGATGTTGTGCACACATTATGCAGGTGGTGCCATGTACATATGGGTGTACATGTTGTACATATGGTACTAGTGTACATGTGGCATTGTGTGCAAGTCGTACATGATGTGTTGCGGGCATGTGGTACTCTGTATGTGCATTTTGTAGTCTTAGCATCATGACACATGTATTATGTTGTGTTGTAAATCAGATGTAGGTGTATGTGTTGTGTTTTACATTGGATGTATGTGTATTTATTGATTTTTTTGTACATTGGGTGTAGATGTATGTGTTTTATTGTACATTGGATGTATGTGTATATATTGTGTTGTAGACTGGGTGTAGGTATATGTGTCGTTATGTATATCAGGTGTAGGTATATGTATTGTGTGGCATTATACGTTGTGTGTGGGTGTATGCATGTGATGTACACTATGTGTATGTGTACATGGATGAAGAGGAAAAAATGCATTGGGTGCTTCCTAGGTGTGGCAACCAATCCAGTGTGTGTGCAAAGGAACAAAGGTAGAAGTAAATACCGATGAAGGATAAGTGTCCGTATTTTATTTTAGTCTTGCTATGCATGTGATTTTTGGTTCTAAATTATGATGGTTACGTGTGATCTATGATCATTGTTTATGGTGATTTCATGTGATTCATGATTTTAATTTATGATGGTTTCATTTTGAGCTAACTAGATGTGATATGTTTACACATGATGATTTTATCAAAGCAACTGGTTTGACTTATTGTGACAGTATGAATAAAATTGAAAGTGTAATTTATTAATGAGCTACCAATGAGGTATGATGTGAATTTATTTCAATTTATTTTGAATCTAATGGTAGTTACGAGGTTGATATAGGAATCATGAAAATTCCTAGTGGGGTGGTTGAAATTGATTGCAAGCATTAGCAGCAAAAAAAAAAGGAATTGAAATAGGCAATAATATGTTGGTAAAGCACTTAAGGAGCAGGGCCATTGTGGGACACTGGTACCCAATAGTGTCCATTGATTTCCATAAGCATGATATTTCCAATATGATAGTCTTGAGGTAGGTATATGCCTTATTTGTTTGAAATTTTGATGCGAGGAAGCCTTGCCAAGGGATGGATTGCCTAGGATAGAGGATGCTGGGGAACTTGGAAGGTGAGTGACTGCATGGAAGGGGATTACCGGATTGTCAGAGGGACTATGTAGCAGTGAAGGGAAGGCTAAGAATGGATTTTTTTTGGTCATTATCATTTTCAAATGGAATCATATACACATTAGGAGTGTGCCATGTAACAATGAGCCGATAACTATTCACTGAGAGGACAAGGGCATAGGATTGTAGTGCAGGACATTGGATGCAACTTTGAATTTTGCACTGGATTCTGGACTTCTTCGGAAGGAGGTGAATCCTTGTATTACTTTGAGGGTGAATCATAAATACTATATCAAGCTAGATTTATAAAGCTCCATAGACAGTATGGTTGTATATATGTATGTCATTTTAAATACCACAATGAACATGCTATAAATATCCACAGACAATATGTTTTACTTTCAGTGGTTTGCTAGTTTTTAGGAGTCATTGAACACCGAGGATTATGTTCCCCCAAGGGGGAGGGTTTTGTAACAACCTTGGAGAAAATTCTATGTAATAAAAGTTAATAAAGGAAAAATAATAACCACGGTTGATGGGACACTTATTCCAAGCTGAATGGTGGGAAAAATATCCTAGTGGGTGTTTATTTCAGTTATTATGGCTAAAGGAAATTGGCAAAGGAAATGGAAAAGGCTTTGGAAAGGAAAGAGGCATTATTTAGCATTTATCTATGGAAATAATGGAAAATAGGAGAAAGGGAAGGTGAAAGGTCATAGGTTGCATGTGAGGAGGAAAATGAAGGAAAATAATGAAAAATGAAGAAAATAGAGGCCTGATTGATAAAAATTATTTTGAGGACCAATTGGCAAGATTTAGTCAGTGTACATTTTGTCAGTTCAATTTTGGAGTTCTCTCTCTCATTCCCTCTCTCTCTCTCTCTCTCTCTCTCTCTCTCTCACTGTTGGACACTTAGATTTTTCTTGGAGCAATTTTTCATTGGATTAAGAAAGGAAAAGAAGGCAAGAGGAAGGAAGGATAAAGTAAGGAAGAAAATGATCAGACAGATAAAACAATATTCTTTGTAGGTATCGAATTTCATATGTGATTTACTTTCTATATTTGGCATGCATGGTATTGCATGTGGTTCTTTGTTGTTATGACATGGGTTGTCTAGGTGTGTTAGTGGTTTTATTCTAGCCTTGTCATTTCCAAATATTCATGGTGTGATGGGGTTCTCATGGTTTGGTTGAGCTATATTTTCGGATGGATTCAAAGTTGGGTAAGGTGGATCTCTGAACACATGGCCTATTGATACCCGAACCAGACTATGGATTATGGTAAAGCCATTGACCTAGTGACCCTCGAAAGATACTGTGGGTTGCGGTAAATATAGGAATTGTGTGCCAATATGGGCTAAGGAATCCTCAAACGATTAATAGTTAGATATATAGTAAATCCTAGTGGTGGTTTCCCTTGATTAGGCCTCGTAATATTTCCTAGTGAATGGAGGGATATAAAATAAAGTATAGAGGGTGGAGTCTTGGTTTAGGGCCTAGTGATCCAGTGTGGATTGCGGTCAAGCCTAAGAGAATAGGAGAAATCGATTGGAATTCATGCTTGTTTTATGGCCTAGTGATCTGAGATGGATTGTGGTAAATCCTTGTTTCTATTGATGAGGGAGAGGTGGTTAGCCTCAGGATTCCCTAGTTGGTTCTTTCGGTTTGATTCCCATATTCATGCTTGGAATATGGCTTGAGGGTGATTGGATGAAGAGATATTTAGCTCAACCAATCTATGATTGGGTGGATTGTGGTAGTCCCATCCCAGGTTGGATTTTTCATTCATTAATAAGAGGTTCTTCACATGACATATTATGCATAAATGTACTGATTTATATGCATATTTTATGGATTATGTATCCTTGATATTTCAGTTGTTATTATGATGGTTATAATCATGTATTATGACAGTGATGATGTATGACTCTCGTCATGTTTTGATTTGTAAATGAATGAAAAATGTATCTATGAATTAATAGATGATAATTCACCTAATTATATAAGGGAACAATTATTCTTAGTGATTCTCAGATAAATATGAGACCCTTATGCTCAAATCAACTATTTAAACCTGTAGATTACATATATGTGACATGTTTGATGAGATGCCTTTCATGTCTAGTAGGGCTCCAATCTAGACCTTATCAATGTTTTTGCAAATGTACTATTGTTATTTTGTGTAAATTAATATATGAACCTGTCATTGAGTTATGGGCAGCGACTTGGGATCTAGGCCAGAAAAATTCACTCAAATCTCGGGGATGTTGTAACAAGTTTGAGGAAAAAGGTTCCTGGACGCATGCATACCCATGTCGTGGTAGTGTCCAAAGCCTCCCATACACACCCTTGCCCATATCAAGGGAGTTTCTAGGGGTTTAATGGTATAAAATATCAGTGGGAACCAAGGGATGGATACTTGAGTGCTTGGGATGTCTCCTAGGAGGTTTGTTGATGATGTGGAAGGTATTTTTGATGTGTTTCCATCGATTCCACTTCCTTAAGGTCGCCTAGGAGATTGAATCATATGATAGTTACTCTTAATCACATGTTTACCCTGGTTGGATAGTTACTTAGGTAGATATGGGATGAGGGTGTTACAATTGCGTATTGTTGATCAAAGTCCTTTGCAAAGTTCTCCCTTTCCATATCTAGTGAGTTCAAATTTTATTTATATTTCAATTATAAAATTGATTTTTTTTAATCCATGTCAATTTAAGTAAAAATGTATCCAAATTTTCCGGATCATGATTCAAAATTGAGATCAAATGTAAACAACGCTAGGAAATCTTATCAAGAGAAACATATCACAAGAATTTGGTAGATGAAAATGGAAAACCTCTTCACCCTGCTAATTGGAAGATGGTATCTTCCATCCACAATTTTGGATTAACAATGGTAATAATTGTTTGGTATAATATATTTTCAAAAAACCAATTGCATTGACATGCTTACTAATATCATTTATATTTTACTAATGACATTCAATATTTTTTGAAATTAGGATTCTAGTGATGATGAACGACCCAACTACCATATTCTGGTGCAACTCACTACAACATCAACTCAAGACAAGGTTCCATTAAGAGCAAGACTTAAAGAGGAAGCATATAAAGAATGGTTGGATCTGTTATCACTAAGTAATTTCTCAAGGTTAAATAATGAACTCACCGAGGTAACCACAAACCTAATTTTAAGCCTTAGGATCTAGCCGTCCTAATGCTCAGAGAGGGCTCTCTCTATATGATTTATCTTTATTGATTTTAATTGGTTTTAGGCTAGTTATGTAGGGTAAATTGGTTTTGGAATTTTGATTTGTTTTGGTGGTGAAATAACTTACTCATATGGATAGATATAGGTCTGTAATTCCATTGGGATAATGGAGTCAATGCGTCAAGTAGTCAGATCAGGATCAAGTTCTAAAGGGAAATGTTTACAGGGAAAGATAGCTGAGTCACTTCAGATCTTCAAGGCTAATGGTGAAAATGGTTTTTATCGGGATAAAAGAGAAATTAAGGGTTCTTAAATTCATATTATGAGTGAAAAGGAGGAGGTCAATCGAAACTAGGGAGAAATTAAGGGTTCCCTAATCTGGATATGACTGGAAAATATATAAATGATAATCAATCAAGACATATTGTTTTAACATATTCTAAAATAAAAATTCCTGATTTATAATTTAGACTTAGAACAAATTCAAATAGTGATGAAAAACATAAGAAATTGACAAAGAAACAAGTGAAAATACTTCACTGTAGTAGCCCAACACATGAATCTTGTAATATGATGCCTTATTTCCTTAATCCAGTCTACTAACTTGAAATTGGTACAATAACCATTAGGTTTAGAATAGTACAACTATTGAAATATTCAACAATTCATCCACCCTCAATACTTCAAATGATGAAGTATTTATACAAATTCTAAACTAGAATATCTTGAAAAAATATCAAGACTGATTTACAAATATCTCAAACCGTATTACATAAATATAACTTAAATAAGGGACACTCAAAACTAAAAAATATATTTGGCACTATATTTATGGATTGATGGTGAAAAAGAAGAGAAATTTTATTTTGATAGCAACTCTTGGTTGATGATGAGGCTTCCAAGTCACTAACTATCTCCTTCCTTTGTGCATTTTTCTCCAGAAATTATGCAAAATTTTGGTCCAGTGATACCTTTTTATGTCTCAATCCGAGATATATATTTAAAAATTTAAAAAGGTTATTTTATATGAATATGTTATTGAGATAAACCTCTCTCAGTTTCCCAAAATTTAGTTCCATCTGTTCACAATATAGTTTACACAAATATGTCTAAAACAGGGTTTCACACAATCTGAAAATTAGGCTGTGAAGATGTAAATGTATTTATCATTATATAATACCTATGTAAAACGTGAGATAGGTTTTTGTATAATGGCCTCTTAGAAACATAAACCTCCTCTAGTTTTTAAAAATTCATCTTGGATTGGCCACAATGGTTTCTGCAAAACTATGACTTAAACAGGAAATTTTTGGAAAATGTCCCTTCCCGCTCTGTTTTCATCTTTTAACCTTATTGTTCTTTTAACTATTTTTACTTTTACTTCGGATAAACTTCATTTTTTCTGGTGAAAGTGTTTTCATCTCTGTTTAACCATTACTACCTCCGTGTTTAATTTTATTGTTTTACCTTCACTGCTTTGTTTTTACTTTTATAGTAAGATGTATGTAACAATGAGAAAAATATGTCCTGGAAAGTTAATTTGAATAACTTCATTGTTGCTGCTATAGATTTTTTTAATATTTTAAAACCAATTTGATATGTAAATTATCCTTTCTCTGATGTATTGTTGGTTTTAGCTTGATTTTCCTTCTGTGTATGAAACTTCTGCTTTAAATCCCGAGAATCTGGATTAAATAGTTGTGAACTAGTATCAACCATTTATCCGATTTCTTAGTATGCTGATATACCTGCAAAACAAAATAATAGTTAATGAAACAAAGGTCTAAATGAACAAGCAATGGCTTCATTTGAATTGGGATTTTTGTGGACAGAGTCTAGACTATGGATGTTTTGATTATGTGTTAGTAATGATCTTTTAGTCTTTTGTCGCAATTCACAGAGGTACGTTGTGAATGAGATAATGGGGATTTATTTTGGAGATTATGTGGATTTTATCATAATGTGAAATAGTCCTGATGCTTTATTCTAATGTCATAGTGTTTACATGGTGTATTTATTTCAAACAGTAATGACTTGTCATAATGCAGAGTGGGAATGTTTTTTGCAAATGCTGCAGGTGTAGACATGCAATGTATCACACATTGGATGAGCGAAAAGTGGTAGTTTTGTGAATGGCTTGTCGTACAGAAGTGAGTGGTTTTATTAGTTTTCGCATCTGTGGACATGAAGTAAATGGTTTTGGGAGTGAGGATGCGATACAACGTGGGGCTACCGCGTAACAGGGGAGCGAAGGAACTAAACAACCTATTTCACAAGCTCTAGGTGGTGTTAATGTTCAGGAAATCAGGGATGTGAAATGGTTCGATGGTCATTGGATCAGTTTTACGGAGATCGGGTGGAAAATAGCTCTGTAGGGTTAGGATAGGTGGGACCCAGGACTTAATAGGCAGAGGTGAAATAAAATAAAGGGTCAGAAAATGTATATACGAGAGTTTACTATTATGGGGAACTATATTTAATGGGGGGTTAATAAATATGATGCAGGATGTTAGACATGTATTAGAGGGGTCAATATGGTATAATAAGGGATACTAAAATATAATAAGTTAGGATTATTATAATAGAAGAGGTTAGAAATGGAATTAGGGAGGGGGTTTAAAATAATTTCGGGGAAGAGTGTTTGAAGTGGGGCCCAATATATTATAAACGCTACAAAGTTTAGATAAGTGGGTTTGTATGTGCTTATTTAAATGTTGTAAAATTAATGAAGGGGAAGGAGGAATGGGTATTAGTAATAGAAATGGGTTTTTTAAGCTAGAGAAGGGGCAAAGTTAGTCATAAAAAGGGTTTTTGCAAAGGGGATGATTTCTAAAAGAGAAAAGGGATTTTTAGCAAGGGGAAAATGAAATAGGGAAGGGGTAAGGATAAAATGAAGGGGAAGGAGTAATTTTACAAGGAAAATGAATTAGTAAGTATGAAATGATCAATTTGTGCTATCCATGCCTTGTGAAAACTTCTTGTACCTACCCATCTGCTACCCTAACATTTTTTTCTTCATTTACATGGGTGCATTTGAGCTTACAAACCCTTATTCATTTTTCTTTAAAAAAAAAAAACTAACTAATTCTATCCTTATTTCTTCCAAAGTATTAGATTAAGCTATTGAGCTCCTTATTATTCTCTACATAACTACTAATCTTCCAATATTAAATTGTTTGGCTAGATCTTTATTTTCTATCTAACAACATGAAATTTAAAGTATGAAAAATTCAAGATTAAGCTATTTGACTTATCATGGATTATGGCATTTTGAACAAACTGCACATAATATTTATTTTGAAGTAAAAGTAAATAGTAGTGGCATTTGGATTTGCATCACATTCATGTTTTATTTTTATCTCTTTTTTGTTTGGGGTCCATTTTTATATTCTTCTTGATATTTCTTTCTTTTTTTTCCTTTGATTGTTCTTTTAGGACTTACCCTCTTTTCATTTTTTTATTTTTCTAATACGGGAAAAAAATTTGCAGAAAGAAAAGTATGTACATATTACAAGAATAATCAAAGTCAAATAAAAAATTATGAATCCTATTATTATTGGACCCTAACAGGATTAACCACCTATTCAATTCCCACTATGTCCATATTCACTAATTAGGAATGACTACAAAAATAGTCGTTCTTCATCACAAGTTGGAAATGGAGGAAATAAAATAGAGGATGGTATCGATGATTACTTACAGGATGTGACTAACACATATTCAATGTTAGATTCATTCTAGAATGATGAGCTAGGGGATGATGCTCATATCACTAATACCTTATTCGAAAGCCTAAAATCTCCTTCCACCACAATTGTATTTGGACCTGACGACATGTCAAAGTCTACTCATTTGGGTAAAATGATGTTGTTGTACAAATGGAAAGAAAAGTTTGGTATGTCAAATGCATGTTCCTTGGAAATATTTAGGTAATTCACCCGAATGATCGATCAAGTACCTTATGTTTCAAGAAATATTGTCACACAATTAACATTAAAAATGGTTGATTTTCTGAACGTTAAATATTGACATTATACAATTATATTCTCCACGAACTACAGATTATTCAAAGATAAGGTTCTTCTGAGTGATAATTTCTTGGTGGGTGGCTGCGAAGAGGCAAATCAGTTATTAAAAATGTTGGGTGTTGAGTACATATCATATCATGCATTTCCAAATGATTGTATTCTATATATAGGAGACTATGAAGACACAGAGATATGTCCAAAAGGTGGGCATGATAGGTGCCGTAATTTAAAAAAATGGGTAAGTCACATGGAAATCCTCATAAGATATTGAGGCACCTGCCTATAATCCCAAGGATTCAAAGACTCTTTCATTGCAAAGAATTAGCTATGTTGCAGGGATGGCATGCCTCACACAGAAGTGAGTAGGATTTATGCAAATCCCAACAGATTCAATATCCATGGAGCATATAGAGGATATATGGCGTGGAAAATTAAAGGATGAAGTATGAATTCTACGACTCAGCGTAGCCATAGATGGTGTCAACTCATATTCCATCCAAAACACCAACTATTTTGTTTGGCATGTAGTAGTGATCAATAACAATACCCCCCATGGTTTTATGTGAATAATGAACATCTTATGTTTGCTCTCATAGTACCTGGTAGAAGACAAGTGAAGAATATGAATGTCTAATTACAACCATTGGTAGATGAATTGATAGAATTACGTGATACATGTGTACGATCTATCAAGACCCATCACAATAGATAAGAGTTTTACATTGTATGGCACATGTACTTACACCATACATTATTGCTATGGTAAATTACATTTTCATTTATTTGTTTATATACACAACAATATTGTTTCACATATATTTAATTTAATTGAATGCAATTGTTCTGATATTCATGGTCGCTAACGTGCCAACCTCTATACAATAATTTTGCAGGTCTTGTAACAAAAGGGTGTCATGGATGTAAATTTTGTGGACCTTCTCTAAAGGCTAGGTGGTTTGACCACCTAGGAAATCCAGTCAATGACTGTTCCAAGGTATTCCTCCCAGAAGAACACCCTTATAGAAGTCAACAACATATGATTTCAATGGTAAACTAGAGAGAACCCAAAGGCATGAAATAATGACTCCATTTGAATGGCTTAGAGCATTGTGGGAGAGAAGGAGAACGAGTTTGTAAAAATGTTCGATTCAAATGGGGAGACTATGTTCGATGATCTAAAATTATTCAATATATAGTTGAGAAAACTCCCATTGGGATGAAAAGGAAATATGCCTTTTATGAGCTCCCATATTGGGAGCATCTTAAGATTTCCCACATACTAGATCCCATGCATATATTTAAAAATATTTCATCTTCTTTATGGAGGCACATATCATCGAAATAAAGTGACACATTTGCTATTAGGAGAGATATTATTTCTTCAAAAAATAAAAATAAACATTGTCCAAGACAAGAAACTAGAGGAGAGGTTGGTCCCTCTTGGTATTCCAAAGAATGTGGTGTCTTGTGGATTTTAAAGAAAGATGGCCATTCTTTGGCAAAAGAAGTTATAATGAGTTTGAGGGTGCCTTCTTTGTATGGGTCTTCACTATGATGCCGATTCATCGTGGAAGAGTGTTTCTCGAGGTTCAAATCACATGACCATTTGGACCTTCTAAGAGTATGTATGTTGAAAAAATGTTTTTTTTTTAAATTTTAATTTTAATTTTTATGCAATGGGATATTGTGTACAATATCTATGATAATAAGGATTCAAGGTGACAATCCTTTGCAAATATGAAAAAGAGAAGAATATAACCAAAATGAGAAAATAGTGAATTTAGAAACAACATTGAAGATTTAGTCTTAACTTAGATTCTTATTAGTTTATTAATAGGTTCACATGTGTTTTATTCTTGTTTAGTTCAAAATCAATATAAATCATGTAGTGATAACTCTATAAGGATTTCAACAATGAAAAAATTGTGTATTAATATGTGAGTTTAAATTATTGACATGAGATGTAAAGTCATGTTTACAATATTTAAACTCAAGTTCATGCAAGATTATATAAACTAAAAGGAGGTCTCATGCATGTATAAAATGTTGATTACATCATTTTATGTACCGTAAGAGAAACAAAAGTGATTGCATGGATGCATGAGAGGTTTTAAATTTTTCTTCATGGATAATGAAAAAATTTTGACTTTTCTTTTCAATCGTAATTATAAATAAAAGTTAAATTAATAAATATTTTATGGCTAAGAATTAAATGATAAATAATGTGATGGTAATTTATAGGCAGTTGTTTGACTTTCAAATAGACTTGATGATGCATTTTTCTTTCCTATTTATTTTATGTAAAATAAATATCTATTTTTATGTATTTATAAGTAAATGATTTAAAGTAGACATGTATTTATAATTGTGAACATGAGGTAATATTAGCTAGGATAAATATGAAAACACAAATTTTAGTTACAGTTTCATGATGAGTATGTGGAAAAAATAATATTTCTTGAGTTTTTTAGTAAGAAATAGTTAAATATATTATTTTTCAAAAGTTTAAATCTAATATAGTATGATTTTCGTATTATTTAACTCATATTTATTATTAAAAAGAGTTAACTTTAAACCAGCACAATAGAAAATAAAGGATCAAACTAACACCAAAACATTTTATCTTTATTACTAGAAAAAATGTTCACTTGCCTCTTTAAGGGAGAACTTCCAATAGAGAAAATCTCCAACTACAAGTAACTTCACAAGCCTTATTTTACTTTTCTTGATCCTTATATTTAGAGAGAGAAATATGTAATTTAAATTGGTGAGAGTTTCTATAAATATTAAAGTTAAATTGCTTAAAGATCTCATAACTTTGGTAACAAATTAAATTTTATAGAAATATAATTTTTTAAGTTATATGAAATCGAAATTAATTATTAAAAATTATGAATTAAGTTTTTTAAATTTAACAATAGATTGAATTTTATAAATCAATATTGAATTGGTTAAATTGTATTTTTGAAAAAAATATTATTATTAATATTTTAATTAAAAATTGAATAAGTTACACATTTTATTCTTATTAATAACTAACTAAATTATTATGAATGAAATATCTAAATAAGAGAAAAATATTTACCGCAATTTTACAATCACAGTTTCAACCATACTAAACTTTTTAATTTAAAAAAAATATATATTTTTTCATTTTTATTTAAAGTAAGTTGTTTTGCATGCAATTTCATATATAAAATTTTGATATAAGTTCACCAATACATAATCTATAATAAATACTATTTCATAAAAATAAACATCATGACGATAACAATCTAATAAACATAAACATAATCTAAGATACAAACTAAAATTCACTACCATCATCTAATTATATATACCTCAAGCACATATAAAATAAATTATCTAGCACACAAATGTAATAATCTAATTGGGTACCATCATCGTGATCACATCTAACAAAACACAAACACTGTAATCTAACATCATCACCACACACATCCTTAAATTAATATACATACATCACATGTCAAATAACTGCTATCACATACACATCTAGCTGCAAGCACAATAAATGAAAATATCTAACATGACCTAACAATATTCACATCAATACCAGCATATAAATTAAGTACATAAACACGAACAAAAAAAATGAAATATATATATATATATATATATATATATATATATATATATATATATATATATATATATATATATTCAAACAAGTCAAATAACTACATCAAGTCAAAGAACTGCAGTAAAATATCTGATACAATAGACGTAGTAGTGCCAACCTGGTATGCAAAAATGATGATGGATGGTAAAATACTACCTCAACATATGTCGAACTTTGAGGTGGAGGAGGAGGTGGCTTGTCTTTAGCAGAAGATGATGGATGGTCAACTACTACCTCAACGTCTGTCAAACTATGATGTGGAGGATGAGGTTGCTAGTCTATTTTGTTAGGAGAAACATAAGGCACATATTCTGGCTCTAACATCTGATCATAGGGCGACTGAGGAGGAGGTATACTACAAGAAGGATAATTGAAAGCTTTATTTCCATGATCTAATGCGGTAGTAATAAGAGAAGCATAATTATAACCACGCGCATCATCATGATCTGATGGGGTATCACTACGTGAAGGCTCATCTGACATATCTACCACTACATTCCTTGCATCCATCATCACAGATAGTATCCTTGTAGCTCCAATGATATGACACATAAGGGCATCATCTTGTACCGATAGTCCCTATAGATATCCACAAACCTAGGATTTGTGTTGATGTATTGAGCCCTAGCAAGGTGAACTCCCTCCTCAACCAAAACTCTAGAAACATTTTCCCAGTAGTCCATCCAAATTATTAGACTAGTCCTATGGGCCCAAATGCCCACGACCCCCTAAGGATGTGCCTTACTCTCTTGGGCCTCTCCCTTCTCCTAATTTTCTCCTTCTGGCCCCACATGTGCATCTAGACCTTAGTCATTGACTTAGGAGGGCGATGGTCAAATGTATACCTATTCTCTGGAATCCTATAAAAAAATAAACAAAAAATCTCTAAAGAGAATGGGAAATTTTCCCTCCCATGTATCATAGCACGACATCTATCTAAATCCATAAAAAACACCTTAAAAAATGACATACCATTTGATACATTATGGTGATTGAATCAAAGAATCGACACAATAAAAAATAGGGTGACTAATAACGAGAGGCACCTAACCTTGTATGCGACAAAAGAATAAATTCATAGCTTCCAACTATGCACCTGAAAATATGTTGGACAAAATGCATGAGGCCCAACATATCTCCGAGAGTAGGCAAACAGACTCTCTGATACAACCCCATAAGGGACATTAGGGAAGATGGGAAAATCCTCCCCTCTCCTGGATAGGCCAGTGATAAAATATATGTCCTCCTCAAAGGGCCAATACCATGCCTCAAATCCGACATGGAAACCTTGCTCATGAACACTCAATCGACAAATTAAATCACTAACAAAATAAAGTGCACCTTCAGGGCTGTAGCCTTCTCATAGTACTTGAGGAGGCCTACATTAGTTAGGATCGATTAGGTCACCATGGTAATAGGGCGAGGGTATAAATATCTCTCCCTCTCTTTAGCCTCCCATGGTCATAACATATTGTACTGGTCTACCATTTTCTCCTACTCCTGCCGCAGCTCCCTTTGTTGACATCTCTGCTACATGGTTGACATATAAAATACATTAGTCTCATACATAGAATATATATTTTTTTATTAAATGAAAAAGTGTATTTATAAATATGGAAACATAACTTTCAATTAAAAAAAACGATCCCTGATGCACCCAAAAAAATTTAATGCACTGACTCTGGTGTGCTATAAAAGATAACGGACTGGAATCAATGCACACATACATTTGACCCACCCAAATTGGTTCAAATATTTAAATTTTCATCATGGCATGTCTCCCTTATGCACCGATGTGCACATATAAAATTTTTGCACCGGTATGGAACATTCAGGTTATTGAACGCATCGAGCTATAGGGTAAAACCATGAAGGTGGGTTACACTTTTGTGAGAAATGCGGGCGGAAAATTCATTTTCCCAATAGTTTAGAATTAGTTCGTCCAAACTAATTCTACCGTTTACATTGACGACGTATTGACGACATGGGAAAACATATTTTTGTTTGGAGATAGGAAAATCGAAAACCAAAGTTCGGAAAAAATAATAGTTTAGCCGAACTTTTAAAATAATTTGACCGAACTTTGGCTTATAAATATACCAGCCCGCAAACCTTAAGAGGCTTCAGGCTTGTTACTGCATTTGCAATTGCGAGGTCTGCTGTTGTTGCTCTGTTTGCTAATCCGAGGTTTGTTGTTGTTGCTCGCATATGTGCATCTGTTGTTTTTTTTTTTTTCTGTTTGCTATTGCGAGGTGAGAAAGTTGTTGCTATTACTTGCATGTGTGCAAAAGACGTGAGGTGAGAAACCTCTTGCTATTTCATCTGGTTATTTTTTTTGTATTTGTTTTGTTAGTTTTAATTTTAATTCTCTGTTTTTTTTCATAGGTTTTAATTCTGCTCTATTGTTTTTTTTTCTCTCTTTGCGATGCCTTCAGAGATCTCTTGGCTCTTGTCGTCAGAATCTACAAATTTCCAGGTACTCCTATGACCTCTGTTTTTAGCTGCTTACAAATGCCACTGCTTCTTATGAATGCTCTTTTTCTAATCTATTAACTAGGTAATAATTGCTACCACACCTTCATATTATGTAACCTAAATTCTACGTTAGAGTAATAATATCATAAAACAATTCCACGTTAGATTAATACTCTCACTGTTAGGGTAATACTCTCATTTTAGATGGGCTAGAATGAACAACATCATGGATGAATTGGATTTCATCGAATAATTCACCATTCAAATAGTATTAACGAAATTGTTTTCTTTGATTCATCCAAATTTGGTAGATATGGTCTAAAATTCTTAAAGAAATAATAATTTATGTGGAACATCAAATTCCAGGCTCTGTTGCACAGGTATTTTCTGAGACCGTGCTTATCATACCTCTTCCCTTCCTCATAATTTTCTAGAACGCCTGCAATGCGATTTTGCTTGGCAACCCTACATGTAACATTTAATTATACATGGATTAAATACTTCCATTCTCATGGTAATTAAGATCCATTAATATTTATAATATTATGTTACATATTAAGGGAGTTTAAAATATTAATTTAAATTTTGTAACATTTATTTTAATTTCAAATTATAAATTTATGTGTGAAAATATATGTTTACATACATGCCTGACAAACTTGATTCAAAAACAAAAAATTATAAACCTTTTTGACATAATTGATTCAAAAATGATGTAGAAATCCTTATCTCTTTTTATCCATTAGCCATCGAGACTCGCACAATTTATCCCTCACATGGGGCCATTGATAAACTCTGTTATGATCAACTCTTATCATGACAGTCGATGAGTGATGCGATTTCTAAGTGGTGTACGACCTTTTTTTTATATAGATGGCAGATTCTAGGATATTTTCAGAAAGTGATGTGAGTTTAATTGTTTAGTAATTTAGTTCGATTTTTGAAATTAAATTAAATTTTTAAATTTTAACATAAAAACAACATGCCAGACATAACTCTGTTTTTTTATTCGCAGGTTTTAATTCTGCTATGTTGTTTTGTTTTCTCTCTCTGCGACATCTTCTGAATTCATTTGTGCCATTATTTTATTTGTTCCATTTTCTTTTGTAACTTATCTATTTTTCCTCATCTGCTCTTTGAAAGTTTGACATGCTTGGTTCCCATATTTCACTGCTATAGAGTATAACTAGCATGACAAGTTTCAAGGATATCAATTTGATCATTTTCTAGTAACATATATGTGTTGATCGACACTTTTTTGTAGAATTAATACCACCTTTGATCCTCCTTGGAGCCTCTCCAAACATTTCTCCTAGCTGAAATTTTGGTTGAAATAAAATCCCAAATTTTTGAAATTTTGAATGATCTCTAATGGCTCATGCTTGAATTTAATAATGTATTTTGTTGATCATCTTTTAGGGAAGAAAGTAACCACTTTGATCTTCTTTAATTGAATTCTACACCCACTTCAGTCACTTCATTGTATAATTTTTTTCGGCATTTGTTCTTTTAGGATTTTTAATGATCTCAAGATGTCCATTATATTTTTAGCTTCAATCAGAAATCCATATTTAATTTTGTAATATTGAAAGGGCAACTACAACTGCTATCCGCGCATCTACTCCAATAAAAATCAGAAGTTCAATTGAATACTTTATATACACCTTAGGTGCAAAGGGAAGAATAAGTTGTTCATGATTAATATTCCAACTGAGTCCACAACACTATAGTGACAAGATTTAACTAATGACTTGCATAGCAGAATACCCACATATATATCTACAACACAGTCAACATTGTAGTGATTTTCAAGATTTAACTAATGACTCTTACATAGGAGAAATTTTCTGCCGCTTAGGGATTCAAGAAATTTTTACCAAACCTCCATACATCTAGAGTGGATATTATGCATACTAGGGCTGGATAATATTTGTCTAGGATTCCAATTTTCCTATTTTTATTGATTTAAAATTTAATAAAATGTGTGAGATGTATATATCTTGAAAACTTTATTTAATTATACTTACCAATTTTGTGATACTACAAAAAGGACATCAGATTAGTAATGGTGATTTAAGTTACATAAGTATTGGTAAGGTTGATCAAGCATAACACCTATATGTAGAGTAGAGTTGTATGTGTGACTTTTGACATAACTTCATCAACCACTACCACTAGTTCTTTATCATTTTATGCATTTGGAGGCATTATGTTAATATGAAAGATTATTAGAAATGGATTATTCGAGTAATGAATACCCTTGGCTTCTTACCATAATGCTACTATAGGTTTATGTTTATGCTAGAACTATTTTTTATTAATGTACCCAAATTTACACCTTCCATTATGCTTCTAATCTTTTAAAATGTTAAAAGTGGAGTGTTTTATGATGTAATAGATATTACTAAGCTAGATTATGTACAGTGATATGATGATAGTGTAGGTTGATGTTCAAGTTGTAAAATTCTTGTACATATCAAGGATGAATGATACTATACAAGAAAAAAATGACATTATTATAAATTATTAGACAATCTGTTAGGTGCTAAATCATATTTCTTATTAAGGACATAACTAATTATTGTTGATATTTTTTTAAATGTTCTTAGCCTATTTATAGGTGTCAAAGTAAGGTTTTCTATATGTGATTTCTCCTATAAACTTTAAGGCAACATAAAATTTAAGGAAAATCATGTACATGTCATTTCTCCCACAAAATCATCAAGGCATGACTTTTGACATAACTTCATCAACCACTACCACTTACCACCACTTGTTTTAGTAAGTGGATAAAATAATTTTGCAAGCCATGTACATGTGATTTATCCCATAAAATCATCAACATGTGACTTTTGACATAACTTCATCAACTACTACCACTAGTTATTTTAGTAAGTGCATAAAATAATTTTGCAAACCATGTACATGTCATTTCTCGCACAAACTCATCAAGGTGTGACTTTTGAAATAACTTCATCAACCACTACCACTAGTTGTTTTAGTAAGTGAAAACCACTACCACTTTAAGGCAAAAACCATGTATGTGTCATTTCTCTCATACACTTTTAGGCAAACTTCAAGGAATGCCATTTCTATGTCATTTCTCCCATAAACTATAAGGCAATTTCATATCTCCCATAAACTATAAGGAAAACTTTAAGGCAAACCATGTAAATGACATTTCTCCCTTAAACTCTAGGCAAGGCAAACTTTAAGGTATGCCATTTCTAGATGTTATTTCTACCATAAAATTTAAGGAAAAATTTAAGGCAAAACATGCACATGTCATTTCTCCCACAAAATCAAGGCTTTCTCCCATTAATTCAAGGAAAAATTCAAGGCCTAAAAACCAAAACTAAAGTGGTTGAACTTCCTTAGGATTTGAATTTGTCTGTTGAGCGTTAACTTCTACAAGTTCTAAAGGCAGAGTCTGTAAAGGGCCAGGTAGCCTCTATATCTCATCCTTTCTCAAACGTGACATATCTAGTAAATACTGCTACATTCAATCTCTGGAACATATCTTAATAGAAGTTCTTCATTGTACTATCCATTTATATACATGACATTTCTCCCATAAAATTTAAGGTAGCCTCTGTATATCATCCTTTCTCAAATGTGACATATCCAGTAAATGCCCCTATAGTCAATCTTTGGAATAGATCTTAATAGAAGTTCTTCATTATAATATCCATTTCTGTACATGCCAATTCTCCCATAAATTTTAAGGCACTTTTTAGTGTTTTTGGAACCATGTACATTTCATTTCTCCCATAAAATTTAAGGCAAACATGCTCATGTGTCATTTCTCCCACAAACTCAAGGCTTTCTCCCATAAAATCAAGGTAAAATTTAAGGAAAATGAATAAAATTTAAATCAAACTTTAAGGCAAGCCATGTACATGTGTCATGTCTCCCACAAAATCAAGTCTTTCTCCCATAAACTCAAGGCGGAAAATGAATATACTAGGAAGAAAAACAAAGGTAAAAATGCAACCATGTACATGTGTCATTTCTCCCACAAACTCAAGGCTCTCTCCCATAAACTCAAGGCAAACTTTAAGGAAAATGAATACTATGGGAAGAACAACGAAGGTAAAAAATGCAAAGGTGGGTTTATGTACATACATGTCACTTCTCCTATGTACATGTCATTTCTAGCATTTGCTAATGTTTTTGGAACCATGTACATGTCATTTCTATGTCATATTTCCCATAAAATTTAAGGAAAACCATGTACATGTGTCATTTATCTCATACATGTGTCATTCCTACCATAAACCTTAAGGAAAAATTTAAGGAAAACCATGCTCATGTCATTTCTCCCATACATGTATCATTCCTACCATAAAATTTAAAGAAAAAATTAAACCATGCACATGTCATTTCTCCCATACATGTATCATTCCTACCATAAAATTTAAAGAAAAATTTAAACCATGCACATGTCATTTCTCCCACAAACTCAAGGAAAAATTTAAGGCAAACCACGTACCTGTCATTTCTCTCTTAAACTCTAGGAAAGGAAAACTTTAAGGCATGTCATTTCTAGATGTGATTTATCCCATAAAATTTAAGGAAAACTTTAAGGAAAACCATGCACATGTCATTTCTCCCCCAAACTCAAGGCTTTCTCCCATTAATTATTCAAGGAAAACTTTAAGGCCTAAAAATCAAACCTAAAGTGGCTAAACTTCCATAGGATCTCAAGGTAGAGTCTGTAAAGGGCTAGGTAGATGATGCTGCCACAACAGCCAAAACCCACATCTACACATAAAAATGTGTTTCCAAATTAGACATCTCAAATAGATCTCAGATAGAGGTAACCTCATTATCGGAAGTTGTTCCCATTTTCATAGCCTATGGTTTAAAAACCCAAAATACCAAAACCGATTTCATGAACTTTGTATCAATATATTTAACCTTAGTTAAATACCAATTTTCAACCATTATATATGGTGACATTTTACGTGGAAGCTTTTCTTTTTTTCTTAAAACCATAATAAAATTCAGACCTTGACATTTTATACTTCCGACTTTCACTTTAGTTCAAAAACAAAATAGTAGAATTATTTAATTTAGAATTAAACTCTTTTCTCACAACTATGGTTTAGAAACCCCAATACCAATCATGAACCATATCCGGGCGCACGCTTTAACAACTTGATAATTCATTTATTTATAAATGATACTTTGGTTAAGTCGAATTGTGACTTTACTATATTTAAAAGTCAAAGTCAAAGATTTGCTTTAAATTTAAAACCCAAGCATCGATCACATATTAATCTGGCCCCACAACTTTATTAACATACCTTTTCATCATCCATCCTTTACCAAATCTGACGGCTGACATTTCATCGCGCTACAACCCAATGATCCAACGACTATCACATAACTAAAGATGCATGAAATTTAACATACCTTTTTTACTGTCGGTATACACCTTTCGTTAACTTCTGCACAACTTCTGATGCGAACACCGTCAGATCTTTGCCACCATTGATTGGACAGTTATCGCGTAAAAATAACCCCGATGACTTATCAACCCAAATTTACGTGAAATAAGCGATTTTTAATTTCCACCATGCTACGTGTCACACGCTAACTGCTATCGCATTCGATCAAGGAAATACCACTTACCATCCTTTTTCTACATGAAAACCATTAGTTGGTTTTCAAAACCCCCTTCATGGTTCCGTCTTCTGTTGATTCATGATTCCACACTCTTTTGACCAAAGTTCCTCTCGCTTACTCTTTCCAAGCTTCTAGTTCCGTTATAACGCCACACAAATGCAATTCATTTGCTTTGCAATTCCGCTTTCTCTAGTCCACTGTGCCGTGAATTAAAATTTATTCTTTTGACAGGTTCATTCAAATTCACCACCTCTCATTCAAAAGTTGTGCGAAAAACCCTTTGGAGGTTTCCAAAAGCACTCCTCTGTTCCTCTTTGTTCCAGTCCTGATCTACGTTCACTGCCCGATCGGATGTCCTTCTGATACATATAGTCTGATGTATCCAAATGCCAAATTGAAAGAAATCATTTTCTTTCCTGTGTCATCGATCCTTTCAGTGATCGATGACTGAATTTAACAAAAACAAACTCATCCAATATTCTAAAAGTATATGTTAACCCTTATTGCGCTTCAGCTCAACTCATAATATTTCCATTATACATGTCTCAACATTTACATTAAATTTGTCAATGTATACAGAACCACCATTTCAAACCCCTATTACAGAGTTTTATCACACACCTGTTCATAAACTCTAAGCATTTATCACACACAATTAATAACTCAGAAAACAATCTCTTTATATATAAACAAGTATTTACACATGTTTCTTCTTCCATCAGGCCTGATTTTTTGATAAATGGCCTTTCTGTCAAATTTTCCCATAGGCTTAAAACAAGCCCCTGTCTGTCTAAAACCTAAATCTCTATCTCTACTACTCTTTGCTTCTGCCTTTGAAGCTTTACAAGTTATAAAAAATATCATGAACCAATTTAGGTTCAGATCCTCCATTATCTCAAAAAATTCCTCAAAATCCTCAAAGTCCTAAAATCTATCCTTTATCCCTAAAAATCCTTCCAAACTCATAGAATCATGGAACCAATTCTACTTTTAGGAATTTCAATTAAATTTCAAATCTCTCATTTCCTATGGAATCTCAACTATCCTACTTCCCTCATGTTCTCCAATCATTCGGGAACATTTACAAATTTCTCTCAATATCTATTCTAAATGTCACTCAAAAACATTAATAATTATATAAGAAACCAATATTATTTTGAAAACGCAAGACCCCTATGTCTATTAAAATACAAAGGATTTTCTGAGCCTAATGCTCCTGCATCAGACTCCCAAGGTTAAAAATAATCATGATCTCCTAATCATGTGCTTTTAATCTTTGTCTTCCTAGATCCCACACCTTTTTCTGTAATCTATCATCTATTTCTGTTGTTTTTTGTTGCTTTTCTCCAGGTCTCCACACTTTATGCTTCTTTGCTCCACTGGCTGTACTTTCACAGTCTATTACTGTCTTCCTTTTGCTGTTGTTGCTTCTTTTCTTTCTTGATGATATCTTCTTCTGAGACACTTTCACCATTATCCTTCTTATCAGTTCAATTTCTCTATCCAATAAATCTTCTATCTATTGATTACCTTGTTGGCCGGATAAATCGTTCTTGCGGACAAGACCGATCTCCCTAGTGTCAGAAGACAATCTAGCAACAAACGAACAACTAAGTTTATCTTTCTCTAGATATATTCATTTTAAAAATAAATGTTATGAAGGTGTCGATCCTACCTTAGATCCAAATTCTTATTTGCGGTCGTAGTGATTTCGTCGCATCAATAATCCTTCATTAGTTTTCTTAACTTCACTTAACCCCTTGAGGCTACCCAATGCCTCCTTTTATAGAGTAGATGAGGAGGATAGGATTCCACCTTTAAAGGGATAGAACCCTCCTTCAAAGGGATAGACTACTCACATCAAGGGATTAGTTCCTTAAGGTTTGGGATACATGCACCTTACTAAAGCGTACTCATCCCCAAAAAATCTCATCTAGAACCTTCCAGAATTGACCAAAAATCAACTTTTTTAGTTTTCTTTCGCGCTTTTTTTTATCTTACAGGGGTTCTGTAGGCATAAAACTGGAAAATTGCATTCTAGAACGCAGTTCCTCTTCACATTACTTGCATACCCTAGCTAAGAACGCAGGTAAGTCTCATATTAACTACGTACCCAAGGCTTTTTTGAGTTTTAAGGGTTTTTCCTCTATTTTTAGGGCTTGGAATGAGGAACAAAGGTTGTAAGACTTGCAGAGGAGGTAAGTATGAGTGTCAATGAGCTCATACAGTCATCAGAATGTCAAGGTGAAATTTTTTAGTGTAACATACCTTCATCTCTTGATTGCTGAATTTTTATTCTTACTGCCACCCTGTCATCCTTACCCTCTTGTTTTCTGGAATTACTAACTTCTTCCAGATTATCACTTATGACAATTTATTTTTCCTCTCCCTTCAGTAATTCATTAGACTGATACATAGTCTGCCCTTTACTACTATCTTCATCTCTTTACTTTAGTTTGTTGCTGATGTCCTCTAATTCTTGCACCTTCACATTCTGCATTTCCCAATATTGAAATTGAGATTTCTCTTCCTGTATTGAATCCTGATTCTTCAACATAATTTACAGCAATTTAATTTCTTTATTCCATGGATTAAATATTTCCACAGAATTTTCTTCCTCTTTCTTTACTTGACTACCCAACTGTGTCAAATTTTCTCCAGCATCTGCAACAAAACCTACATTCACAAAACAATTGTTAAAATAAAAACCATAAGGCCTTAGTGACTTTCTTTCCTCTGGCAACATTTCAGTATGCTGCTCTGAATTTTTCTGCTTCATTAGCACATCAGTATGTTGATTCATTCTACCTAAAGAATTCTTTAAAGGCATCTCAAGACTGTCAACAAGTCTGTCTTTCACACCATCTGCTCTCATGACGTTTTTCTTTTCTTGTTCACTGTAGTGAATTCTTCCTTTTGCAAACTCCCTGTCATACTCTGAGTTTTCCATCAAATATTCCAGAAATGTAATTTCTTTTTGGAATTTTTGAAGTACTTCATCATCACTTATAATCCCTGCATTTATACACAAATTTTCAGTTTGCAAATCACATAGTTCAATAGTATCAACTGTTTCTTCACATATCAATGCTTCAGACTGAATCTCTTCTCCTTCTTTCACAAGAAATTATTCCTATGTTGTAACAACTTCAATTATAAATGCATCACTACTTCCCTCATTCAAGAGACATTCTTCATCATTATTTAATTCAGAGTATTTATCTACTGAAAGATACTCTCCCATAATTTTGACAACTTCAAAAGATTGCTCATCCTCTTCTGCAAAACTTGTAATCACATCAAAACTATTAGAATAAAAAATACAAGGCTTTACATCCTCCTGCTAATCTGAACTTTCCCAACAGTTCAGGAAATCATCAATAATTCCCTCTTCAGCAAGGTAAGGTTCCTGTTGTCTTGAATTCTCACAATAATTCATAATATCTTTCATAGATCTCCAGTCTTCATCTTCACTCCAAGTTTCTCCCTGTTCTGCTTCACAAATGGAAACTTCCATTTCCAACTCAGCTTCTCTCTTCTGTTGTAGCCTCTACCACTTTAATTTCTTCTTCATGATCCAACCAATTCTCTGGTTTTCTTCTATCATCATTTTCAATTTATTAAATTGTTCTCTTATCTCAGCTAACTCTTTGTCATATTCTTCATCAGTCAACTTCTTCCATATGCCATTTTCCTTGACATCTTCTTTCTCCTTTATTCTATTGTGGTCTCTCTCAGAACCTCTGCTATCTCTTCTATGACTATCAGTAGTCATCTTCTTCTCCACCTCTATCTTCATAAGTTCCTCACTCATTCATCATGAGCTGTACTAAAGCCTCTGCAATAACAATTCCTCCTTGTTACAACTTACCTCACCAATCCTTTCCTCTGGATTTGGTATTTTGGAAAGCACTGGTTCTCTATATTCTGGAACCTCTTGAGAATTCCTCTCTGCTCCTTCTAGGCTTCAACTCATATGCACCTTTTAATAACACAATTGTCCTTTTTATCCAACCTCTGTTGAGATTCTTTAAGGTTCTGTTCCACACTTTACTCAGAAACTCTTACCAGTTTCCTTTATCACTGCTCTTAAAGCTGTGATCTTCTTTTGCTGAGATTTTCTTCAACTATCTGCAACCTAAATTCTGCAAACATAATCTTAAAACTAGAGTTAAAGTAACACTTATCAAATCACCTTCAAGATCTCTATGTGATCTTGTTTCACCTCTCATCTGCGTTGTATATCTATGTGCTGCAATCTATCAGATGCAAAATCTGATCTCTTTTTATTTTCTCCATAACACATGCATTCATTCTAATTAATTAAAACAAACTTGAACCTTCAAAGAGCTGTTTCTTTCTCTGATACCAAAAATGATGCTGCCACAACAACAAAAAACCACATGCACACACAAAAATGTGTTTCCAAATTAAACATCTCAAATAGACCTCAGATAGAGGTAACCTCATTATCATAAGTTGTTCCCATTTTCATAGCCTATGGTTTAAAAACCCAAAATACCAAAACCCATTTCATGAAATTTGAATCAATATATTTAACTTTAGTTAAATACCCATTTTCAACCATCATATATGGTGACCTTTTACGCAGAAGCTTTTCTTCTTTTCCTAAAACCTATGGTTAAAACCATAATAAAATTCACACCTTGACATTTATACTTTTGACTTTGACTTTGGTTCAAAAACCAAATAGTAGAATTATTTAATTCGGAATTAAACTCTTTTCTCACAACTATGGTTTAGAAACCCCAATACCAATCATGAACCATATCCAGGTGCACGCTTTAACACCTTGATAATTCATTTATTTATAAATGATACATTGGTTAAGTTGAATTGTGAATTTACTATATTTAAAAGTCAAAGTCAAATATTTGCTTTAAATTTAAAACCCAAGCACTGATCATATATTAATCTGGCCCCACAACTTTATTAACATACCTTTTCATCGTCTATCCTTTATCAAATTTGACGGGTAACACTTCATCGCACTACAAACCAATGATCCAACAACTATTGCATAGCTAAAGATGCATGACATTTAACATACCTTTTTACTGTCGGTCTACACCTTTCATTAACTTCTGCACAACTTCTGACGCGAACACCGTCAGATCTTTGCTACCATTGATCAGACGGTTATTGCGTAAAAATAACCCCGACAACTTATCAACCCAAAGTTACGCGAAATAAGTGGTTTTTAATTTCCACCATGCTATGTGTCACACGCTAATTGCTATCGCGTTCGATCAAGGAAATACCACTTACCATCCTTTTGCTACGTGAAAACCATTAGTTGGTTTTCGAAACCCCCTTCACGGTTCCATCTTCTATTGATTCATGATTCCACACTCTTTTGACAAAAGTTCCTCTCGCTTACTCTTTCTAAGATTCTGGTTCCGTTATAACTCCACACAAATGCAATTCATTTAATTTGCAATTCCGCTTTCTCTAGTCCATTGTGCCATGAATTAAAATTTCTTATTTTGAAAAGTTCATTCAGATTCACCACCTCTCATTTAAAAGATGTGCAAAAACCCATTTGGAGGTTTCAAAAAGCACTCATATGTTCCTCTTTGTTCTAGACCTGATCTACGTTCACTGCCCGATCAGATGTCCTTCTGATACATATAGTCCGATGTATCCAAATGCCGAATTGAAAAAAATCATTTTCTTTCCTGTGTCATCGATCCTTTCAGTGATCGATGACCGAATTTAACAAAAACAAACTCATCCAATCTTCTAAAAGTATATGTAAATCCTTATTGTGCTTCAGCTCAAGTCATAATATTTCCATTATACCTGTCTCGACATTTACATTAAATTTGTCAATGTATATAGAACCACCATTTCAAACCCCTATTACAGAGTTTTATCACACACCTGTTCATAAACTCTGATAATTTCTCACACATAATTAATAACTCAGAAAACAATTTCTTTATATATAAACAAATATTTACACAGGTTTCTTCTTCCCTTAGGCCTGATTTTATGAAAAATGGCCTTTCTATCAAATTTTCCCGTAGGCTTACAACAAACCCCTATCTGTCTAAAACCTAAATCTCTACCTCTAATACTCTCTGCTTTTTCCTTTGAAGCTTTACAATTTATACAAAATATCATGAACCAATTTAGGTTCAGATCCTCCATTATCTCAACAAATTCCTCAAAATCCTCAAAGTCCTAAAATCTATCCTTTATCCCTAAAAATCCTTTCAAACTCATAAAATCATGGAACCAATTCTACTTTTAGGAATTACAAATAAATTTCAAATCTCTCATTTCCTATGGAATTTGAACTATCCTAATTCCCTCATGTTCTCCAATCATTCGGTAACATTGACAAATTTATCTCAATATCTATTCTAAATGTCACTTAAAAACATTAATAATTACATAAGAAACCAATATTCTTTTGAAAACACAAGACCCCTATGTCTATTAAAATACAAATGATTTTCTGAGCCTAATGCTCATGCATCAAACTTTAAGGCAAACTTTAAGGCAAGCGATGCACATGTCATTTCTCCCCCAAAATCAAGGCTTTCTCCCATTAATTATTCAAGGAAAACTTTAAGGCCTAAAAATCGAACCTAAAGTGTCTAAACTTCCATAGGATCTCAAGGTAGAGTCTGTAAAGGGTCAGGTAGCCTCTGGATCTCATCCTTTCTCAAAGGTGACATATCTAGTAAATGCCCCTACATTCAATCTCTGGAAAAAATCTAAATAGAAGTTCTTCATTGTAATATCCATTTCTGTACATGCCCATTAGGGGAATTTTGAGGTCTAAAATGGGCCTCCTAAGGAAATTATAAAATAATAGTGGAAATAATAAAATAATATTTGATTATATCATCAAATTTTAGAGGGAAAAAAGGAAAAGCTATTTTTTCAACTCATATTTTCAGCTTATATCCCTATGGGTTTACTCAAATTTCGAGCGGAAACACTCTTGGATGCATAATTTTATTTCCCATCCAAGGAGTAACCATGTTGCATACTTTTGATGGACACTGCTACATAAAAAATGAGAAATATATGAAAAATGTGATTGTAAACACTTTTTTTTTAATGTATTTTACATTTTCCATGTATTAGGGTCCATCGAAAGTATGCAATATGGGTACTCGGATGAGGAAATAATTTTTTCATTCAATAAGTACTCCCACTCGAAATTTGAGTAAAAGAATAGAGAGATAAGTTGAAAATACAGGTTGAAAAAGTAATTTTATTATTTTATTATTTTTTAATATTTTTACCCTTTTACTCCAAAAATGGTGAAACATCCCCCATGGTTGAAATCATTATTTTGAATCCTATTGGTTCTTATAAAGTTCATTTTTGTTGTACGTTTTTCTTAGGATGCCCATTTTAGACCTTAAAATTCCCCTATTGATTTCTCCCATAAACTTTAAGGCATTTGCTAGTGTTTTTGGAACCATGTACCTGTCCTTTTTATGTCATTTCTCCCATAAAATTTCAGGAAAACTTTAAGGATAACCATGTACATACATTTCATTTCTCCCATTTCTCCCATAAACTCAAGGTAAACTTTAAGGATAACCATGTACATGTCATTTTTATGTCATTTCTCCCATAACTTTTAAGGAAAACTTTAAAGATAACCATGTACATACATGTCATTTCTCCCATAAAATCAGGGCAAACTTTAAGGATGTCATTTCTCCCATTTCTCCCATAAACTCAAGGGAAAATTTAAGGATAACCATCTACATTTCATTTCTTCGATAAACTTTAAGGCATAATTTTCCAATGTTTTTGGAACCATGTAGATGTCATTTCTCCCTTAAACTTTAGGCAAGGAAATATTTAAGGCATGCCATTTCTAGATGTGATTTATCCCATAAACGTTAAGGCAAGCCATGTGCATGTCATTTCTCCCATGCATTTGCAATAAATATTAATTTAATATATTTTATTGATTTTTTTTTTTCAGGGATAAAAAAACCCACTAAATATGGTTGAAAAATGGACATTATGCATAGATGTTTCTTGCTATCTTAATCTAGGGAAAGTAATGATTACATATGTGCTTTGCAATATTGTGACTAGCAAGGTCCTCCAAAGTAAAATCAATATACCAGAAAGAAAAACAAACAACGAGGCATATTATATTGCATTGATAGAAGACTTTGGAACAGCTAGGGAGTATGGATCAAATGGAATTGTAGTTTCCACCAATCCTAAAATTGTGTACAACTAGATAAAAGGCATGTACCAAGTTAAGAAGGAGAGGCTCAAAAAGCTGCATGGAAAAGAAAACAATATTGTTAACCAATTTCAATTTTTTAGTATGAGACATTGTGTAAATGTTAATAAGATGTCTAAGGATCTATTGTGTGGAGCAAAGAGAATTCAAGGTTCATATATCAAATATGAATTAATAGATGAATTAGTATTATACGAGGCAATGCCAATTCAAGATTCATCTCTGAAAGATAAATTAGTGTTGAGACACTCTTCAAAAATTCAAGTTTCATCTCTCAAAGATGAATTAGTGTTGAGACACTCTCCTTCAAAATTTATTGATGGACATTGTAACATATCTTTGATATGTGTGTGTTTTTTACTTATAAATGTGTCTTTTTTAATGACCATGTGTTTTTTTCAATTATATACCAAGTGTTCTCCCACCATGTAAAGCACAACTTGGCGGACTTCACATTTCAAACTTGGTGAAGTTCACATTTGCAACTAGGTGAACTTCACATTTTTATAAAATTAAAATGTGAGGACTTCAACTAATTTTTATTTAAATGGAGTTTCATGCATCTTTTTAAATGACCATGTGTTTTTTTCAATTATATACCAAGTGTGCTCCCACCATGTAAAACACAACTTGGTGAACTTAACATTTTTATAAAAAAATTCTTTATTTAAATGGAGTTTCATGCATATTTTTAAATGACCATGTGTTTTTTTCAATTCTATACCAAGTTTGCTCCCACCATGTAAAACACAACTTGGTGAACTTAACATTTTTATAAAAAAATTTCTTAAATTGAGTTTCACACATCAATTAGTGCTTTGAAAGTTGTGTTTTGCATAATTTGCGTACACTAAATTACATTAATTGTTTGAAATTTCTTTTGAATTTAGTTTAAATAGTAATTTAAAAATAATTGTAACAATGTCCACTATAGATGTATCCATATATATCATGGAGGATGAAAGACGAAGATCAATAGAATCCCATATCTCTACGAGAGAGGGGGATCATGGATCGAGGGATGTTCATGGTATTTAAATATAATCTTATCTCCATACATACATGTGTGTACATATGGAATTGATTTTTTGTCAATTTTGTGAGTAAAATTAGTTATTAATAACTTTCATATTTTATTTTTTTAGGTGGTAGTTGGACAAGGGTGTATACTCCATCAATGGAGCATGGCCATGGTTCGCGTGGCAATGGTTCACGCAATCGTGGTATGGTTCACAAAATTTAATCAATGAATATTTACATGTATTTATATGTATAGATGTATTTTTGAATTTATTATAAATTCATATTTTTTAATGAAGCTTCCCTCTCATCTCGTGAGGTTGGTGGTGGTACACATTCTCTTGGAGGGCCATCAATAGGTGGTGGAAAATTTTGTGAAGGTGGTGATATGCATCCCCCCAGAGGCCAATCAATGGATGGTCATGTTGGTTCTCAACCAATCAGTGGTTGTTCTTGTTCTCAATAGTCTCAAGGTGGGAAATATGCTAGCCAACCATATCGAGGTGGCCATCAATTTGAATATTATTTTTATTCAATTTGTATAATTTTTTTTACATGTCTTTTTAATATACAAAATTTTATATATTGATGTAGAGGGTGAAAATGTTGCTCGTAAACATTAGGGAAATTTTGAGGTCTAAAATGGGCCTCCTAAGAAAAATATACAACTACAATAAACTTTAGAAGAACCAATAGAAGCCAAGATGATGATGTCAACCATGGGGGATGATTCACCATTTTTGGAGTAAAAAAGTAAAAGGATAAAAAAATAAAAAAATAAAAAAATAACTTTTGCAACTCGTATTTTGAACTTATCTCCTTAACAATTTACTCAAATTTTGAGCAAGAATACTCTTTGGATGCAAAATATAATTCCTCATCAAAGGATTACCCATGCTGCATACTTTTGATGGACCCTCCTTGTTTCGGGGAATTAACACCCTAGAGGTTGGTTGGGATACAACCTCCACATAGCAGGGGCGTACTACTTAACAGAGACTCACACAACCATGCACGTTCAGAAAAACTAAATAGAGTAGAATGAGAGATTTACCCGTAGGTCCTACGTTTGAAGTAGATCCACGTGGGGTCCAAACCCCCAGCAACTGTCCTTCCTTCTTAACCTGAAATACAAGAAGAAACCAGCACAAAGGACAGGTTGTACAGCATATATCTACTCTAAATGTTAGGGAGATTCATATAAAACATTAAATAAATCATAATGAATGCTTGTATAACAAATATTCTCATACATAAAAGCATACACTAACACGTTTATTTCGGGAACAACATGATACTTCTGTATTATAAATAGCACGTACAAAAGTAATCAAGTGGAGAGATCACCTGATCCTTCCAAGGCCTTCGCAGACCGTCGTCCGGATCCGTCTAGCCCTTGCCTCGCTAAGAATCCTTCCAAACTGGTGCATACGAGATAACATATAAAGGGATGTGTATCTCAAGGAAACAAGGGTTTCCTACAATGAACTGGGAAAGTGCAGGAGGCACGGGGAATCAGACTTGGATAGGGAATACCAACAGAGTATAATATCAATAATTCTCTCCCTCCCTTAGGCCATACACATGAGGGCTTTTTATAGTCCCTCCAAGTAGTTTTAGCAGTTGGAAACAGTTGGCCATGGGATGGGGTGGTTGAACTACCTGAGTAACCATCGACCCAGCGCGAAATTAGGGATTTTTTATATATTTTTTAATCATTTTAATGGCATACGCAGAAAAGTCTAGCTGGACTCGCGTATACACGCGGAAAAGTACGGGCATAGTCGCGTATGGGGGATTTTACACTGTTTTTAAGTGAATTTGTCCAAGTCTATAGGAATGGGTGCCCAAAAGCCATGAAGCAATCATGAATCATGTCAAAGTGAGAAATGATGCTATAACACTCCTACACGAAAAATGAGAAATACATTAAAAAAACATGATTGTAATCATGATTTTTATGTATTTCTCATTTTTTGTATAGAAAAGTCCATCAAAAGTATGCAACATGGGTAATCCTTTTATGAGGAATTAAATTTTGCATCCAATGAGTATTCTCGCTTGAAATTTGAGTAAAACGTTAGGGAGATATATTCAAAAAACGAGTTGAAAAAATATTTTTTTCTTTTTTCCCTCTAAAATTTACTGATGTAATCGATTCTTATTTTATTATTTCCACTATTATTTTATAATTTCCTTAAGAGGCCCATTCTAGACCTCAAAATTCCCCTAATGAGACGCAGGACAAAATGCGTCATTCAAGAATAAGGTTGTACACCAACCACGACTTATCTGCCTGACATTTCCAATATACCTTGGGAATCAAAAATTCAAAAATGCACCTTACAAAGGTGTCAACATATTCATTCAAAATTGAAGAGATATATTGTGTCTTTGAAACTCCCTGCTGAGAGTTGACAAAGATTGGAAATAGTTACTCACTTTTTAAGTGAACTAGTAGACGTGTACCTAAAGCTTGGGCCAACCACTAATACTTTTGTAGAAGTAATGAGAAAAATAAAGGAAACAATGATGGGTCCTGATACATGGGAGGTTGTTAAACAAAGAGTTACAACAAAAATGGCCAAGTCTCTATTTAATTTCAAAGAAGAGATGAAAATAAAAATGTTAAATGTGCAATATTTCAAGCACCCTAATATAGTTGGCTATTTGTATGATAGGCACTTGCTGCCTATGGAAGACTCCCATGGAATGGCGAGGTTTCGATTTATTTTGAAAAATAATTTTATGCATAATTATTTTTTAGAATGAAACTCAATTATAATGACCTTCCCTCTGAATTTTTTGGTCCTAGGAAAGTGTTGAAGCCTCGAAAATCCCTGCTTCAAACATTGGGGGAAAACCACCCGGTTGGGACCTTAGGACAACTCCTTTTCCGTTTGGTGTGGTGGCTCCGACTGGATTTATAGGACCAATTTCCTAATAACTAATGGGTTGGTGATAGAATGATTGTATGAGTGGATGATTGAACTAAAATAGCTGAAACAATCTATCTAATTTAATATATAACTTATAAATAATTCTAAAACTAACCTAGGTGTCAAATATGAATACAATTTCACGATTGCTTCAATCAAACCAATAACCATGAAAATGTATTATAATTTAATTGAAATATGTAGTATCAAATAATGATAACTCTATTTAAGAAATTAAACAGAGTTATAATAACACATTTCATTCATCATTTTATATATCATTTGCACATACTATGAGAGATGAATATTTCTATACACTCATAAATGATATGTATAAAGAAATATTTGTAAAACTAGTACATATAAATGATAGAAAATTTAAAGAGAATATCTCATAACATAAGAAAAATAACAGTAAATCGATAGAAAAACCAGATTCATCTTCATACTTTTCCTGATGCAATTCAATATCCAAATCCAGTGCTTCAATGTAAAATAGACTATAAGGTACAGAAATGCAATTCTTAGAGATAATTTGACATAAACCACCAGATGTGATCCTTTATAAAAATATAATAGTTAATGGAGTACAAAAATGTAACATCCAAGTCAAAAATATTACAAATTTAGGACCCTCTTTCCAATGCATCGAAGGGGTTTAAATATGAAATAAAATAAAACAAAATAACTAAAACTACTGCTACAATCTATCACATCGGAAATTTGGAAACAAAATTGCGATATTGAAGTAAAAATGATTCATTGATTTTCTCGTGCATTCAATGTGCCAAGGTGGCAAATTTTGAGCATATCTTTGACCTCTGCTAGATGACTTAGCCTCGAATGTAACTGACCAGTATACGTGGCATTAGAAAACTCTGGAATGTTGCAACTGATGGCATTGGAAAGGAATTTAATTGCTATTTGTTGAATGCGTGGTTTGATTAGATATGTCCACATGATGTCCCATGAAGTTCCTTGAAGTTTGTTGATTTGCTAATTATTATTGACTAATTCTTGCTTCCACTTGGAATCAGTCTCTTTTACCTTTGGTAATTTACCTGGGATACAATCTGAAATTAAATTGGTGGCATATAAGCTATCATTAACTAGCTGTGTTACATTATTCATCATAGTTTTTGCTCTTGATGTGGCTCTTTCTCCTTTTATCAACTGCTTTTCCCATTCAGTAAAAAAAATTTCTTTGTGTCTTTCTTCAATCCTGGGAAGGTTTGCATTCCTTCCTTGCTTTGAGTCTTGCCATGAAAGAAATTTAGAAATTTTCTCATCTGCATCATCAAATTTGAGCTTGAGGTTGATTCCTTCATCTATAAGAGATGATGTTATTTCACATAAGGGTTCAGTTTGTGCCATTTTTTGACATAGTTCATCCAACTATTGAGACAATAATTTGTTCGTTTCAAGAGCTTCAGTTTTAAATTGATCTAATTTAGGATAATCCCTAAATTTGTCCAATCTTTCTTGGAATATTTTCTCTTGCTCAACCTTAGTAGTTTTCTCATTTTTCAGTAGGGTTTGTATCTTTTCCACCTCTTGAATTAACTTCTATTGCTTATTCAAAGCTTGTTGATCAATCTTTTTCTTTTCAATCCCAATTTGTTCTTCCAACTATTTAGATTTGAGCTTTTCTTCTTGCAACTGCTGTTCCAGCTGCATAATCTTTTGTTGATTTCATGTTGCTTGTTACTCCAGTATAGCTATCTGTAAGTCTTTTTGTTTCATCATTTGGGCGACTTCAGAAGCTTTGTCTATAGTGGCTGCACTATAGGCGGCTGCATATTATGACAATTTGGTGAGATCCTCTGAAGGATTCACCTCAGTATTTTTCCAAACAATGTTCATCAGTTCAACTTGTGATGTTGAAAGAGACTCTTGATCTGTTATTCTTCTCTTCCTCTGCTTCCTGACAATAGCCCTATGCTTAGGACTATAAAAGATATCTAGAGGAGGAATATCTTTTACTTTCAACACAATTTCTTCTATAGGATGCTCAAGGATGATTTCCATATCATGATCTTTCAAAATGTCAACTTGAGGATTATTTTGTAATCCTATTTGCTGAGAAAATTTTTCATATTGAATTAACAAATGGGAGGTAACAATAACTTCAGTAGAATCCACCACTTTCTCAGTGGTCTTTTCTCTTTCAAGTTGATTATCTGGCTTATTACCAATATTTTCTTTTTTTGTCTGAACATTAGCCTTGCTGCCTGTGTTTTCTTTCTCAGTCTGCACATTGTTCTTAATACCTTTGTTTTCATTTTCTGTCTATACTGTAGTTCCTTTCTCAATATATATATCAGTTTTGCTGCCAGTATTCTCCTTTTGCACATCAAGTTTTCCACTTGTGATTTATTTTTCAATCTTTACATTACCCTTGCTGGTAGATGCTTCTTTTTCTGCTTTGTTAGCAGTTGTATTTTCTTTTTCCTTCTGCTCTGTTTCTATATTTTCAGATTCTTGCAAAATAATTCTTAACTGGTCAAGAGGAGATTTCAACAGTCTCTTACTTCTAAATAGCATGAATTTATTCATATTCTCAGTCTGAAATTTGGATTTGGCCAAGTCATAAACTTGGGGAAATATATCAATAGAAACAAATAAATCATCAAATTCGTCGGGCTCATGCTCAAACAAAGCAATTGAAACTGAAGTTGTGAAATCAAATGCTACTTTTCTAGGGTCATACTACTTTCCTGGGACTATTGAGAGCTTAAGATTCCTTATTTTGATGACTTCCTTCTTAGCATGTATGAATTTATTAAGTGTATAATGCCCACGGTGAAATGGAAAAGTAGGCCACATTAGTTTCTTGTTATTCTTGAGACACCTTGACATGCCTTCTACTTTTAACTGGTAGGAGATTTCTTGTGCTAACAGTTTGTCTGGGACATACATAGGTAAAATATGGGGCTCCACTATACTCCCAAATATTCTGATATAAGTAAACCTTTCTTCTCCGAACCAGTCACCAATCAGGGATATATCATTCTTAGCTTTTTCAGAAAGCCTGGGAGGAAATCGGTCAAAAATGGTTTGATAGACAGGGATGAGGAAACCATGACAAATACTATAAACATGGTTTTTAAAATTCACCTTCCATAAGAGCTTATGGTAAATATGAATAGGAACGGGATCTTTGGGGGTCCATTTCCAACCAAGAATGGGAAATTCAGAGTTAAAACATAGGGCATCTAAAATGTAGGCACAAAAGTAAAACAGGGTTGTGTTTCCTGTGTCTTTATCCTTTCTATACTCTAGGATTCTATTAGCTATCTTATCTGAAAGGATAACTTCCCAGTCCATGATTTCAAAATTCACAGTAGAATGGATTAAGGGTACCATTTGTATTGAAAATGTAGCTGCATTATCATTTCCAAATAGCCTGCACATCATTGCGGTGACATAAAAATATGGAGGCAAAAGGGACTCCACAGAGTACATACCTAATGATTCATTTTTATGCTTCTCTGGAGCTTTCCTCCATTCTTTGATTGGTTCAGACTGAGTCTCATTACCGACAGTAAAATCTTTGATGAAGTCTTTGTTGTAGAGTTTCTGAGGGTCTGGAAGATGGTACATTTCCTTCAAATCCTCTGCTCTGAAAGACCCAAATATTGTTCCAGAAGCTGAAATGAATGTCCTGTTTTTGATGGTGACATTGTCTATCACCCACTAAATTACATCATAATAAGGGAATATGTTTTCCCGAGCTCCAATTCGGTGAAGGAATGAGTTTGTGAGCACTTTAAGAGCAGTATCAAAATCAAAATCTGAGTCTTCTTCATCAGGAATTGTTGCCTTCACCTCAGTAACCTTAGGGTTTTATATTTCAATCAAGTTATATACATATTCCCAATTCATTTTTCCATGTCCCTGGCACGATGTGTCTGTAACTAGCTTAATTTTTGCTGGATTTTCTTTTGGTACTATGGGAATAGTAGCGAAATTTGTAGCAGCAACAACCTTTTCTTTCTTAGATCTCTTATAAATTTTGTCGTCTGGTAATGTCTCACTTGCTTGGCGAACGAAAGGATTGGGTTTTCTATGGTTCTGCAAAGGAGAAACGTTTTCAAACGTGGTGAAAATGCAATGAGGAGAACAACTATATGAAAAGATTTATTCGTTATTTTCAATTTATTAACTTCATGTTAAAACTTAAACGCCCTCTATAAGAGTCACACTCACACATTAAAAATAGAATCAATCATCATTATTCGTTTGATTTTCTATTTCTAATAAACGTACAATCGAAGATCGGTGCTTTTGGAATGATAATATAAAATTTTCTTTTTGAATTTTGCAATTGCGATGAATAAATAAAATATGCGCAGTATAAAAAAAAAACATAAAGATTAAGTATTGATCGCATTAGGAATTTTCAACAAGGATAACAAATAACATATCATGATCTCTGCCGATTTCCGATTGCGATGATGGTATATCTCATCGGCTATTTTCAAAGAGAGTAAGTTGTAAATGATATTCGCTGATTTTGCGATTGCGACGATGGTGGGGTCCATCGCATCAAAGTTTTGTAGAATGATTGAATATAATGTTTGTTTCTCTGAAATGCAATTGCGATGAATTGCATTGCATTATAGTTTTTCAAAACAAATGTGACAGCTTAAAACCTTTTCGATTTGCGATTGCGATTTGTTCTATCGCATCAGAGTTTTTTCAAAACAAATGTCAAACTTTAAGATATCTGTAATTTGCGATTGTGATTACTGTATCACATCGAAATTTGTTTAATATGAAAATTTTATGTATTATGTTGATGTGATAAAAGTTTTTATATCTCATCAGATCGGAAAGTTTCAATATTACAGTTGTTTATAAGCACTTGTGATTTATGAAGAAATGAACTCTTTATTTTTTTTATTCAAAATGATCGGATTTCCTCTAAGTCTTTTATTCCTAAAAATAAAGGGGACCTATTTCTAAATGAAATTTCTTCTAAAAATTTGAAATGGGGAGGGTTGTTGTACTGTACAACAGAAAGGTCGATTGTGTGACCATAGGGGTGCTAGGCATGATGTTGAGTTGCCTCACCCTGAGCCACCATTGGTTAGTCGACCTCTTCGTATCAAAAATTTGCAATCAGAGATGCATGCCACTTCTCAAATTAGTAGAGAAGAAAGGGATGCCATCATTGAAAATTTTCAGAGTGGATTGGGTGGAGTTGATGATTGTTTGAATCGACAAAGAGCATGTGAGAATGAACATGCTGATTTTGTGTATTATACTAATGAAGATATAGACAACATGAGTGTTTAATATCTCAGAAAATATGCAAAGAATTGTCGCTATGGTTGGCAGGACCTAATTATTCATAAAAAGGAGGACATGGGATTGGTATGTGTTAATGGTTAGGGTGATTATTTTAACACATGTATAATTTGTACTAAATACATATATACATAAATTTATTTGTATACATTAATCTAACAAAAATGTATCATTATATGTTAACACCATTTGAAGTTGTCACGCTTGATGAACAAAGATGATGTTAATATCACGGTTAGAGCCTTCGGTTCACACAATCAAGATGGGTCTCACCATCAAGATATGTTGGCAAATGTTAGTGTTTTTTAAGTGAACATGATGATGTACAATTATTTTTTATCTATTATTATTATATCGAAACATGATGACATATTTTTAAAATAAATAATTGTGCACACATGTACATGTATATATAATTAAATGTTAACATATTTTGATTCCGTCCAATGTTTTTGGGATGGCAGTACCTTCTTCTTCCTTGGGAGATGTGCCAAATCCACCATCAGAAGTATGAATAATTTTTCACTTTTAAATATGTTTTTAAGTTATATATTCCAACTCAAAAGTTCCATTAAAAAATGAGATCTCTAGATCTTGAGTTATTGTAAATTTTTTGAATTTTAGGTTTCTGGAGATTTTCTTTCGGAGCCACCCTTAAGAGATGTGCCAGATCCACCATCACAAGTATTCATTTTTCATTTAAATATATGTTTAAGTTATAAGTTATAAATTGAAGTTCAAAATTTTTATTATAAATTGAGATCTAGATCTTGAGTTATTTTAAACTTCTAAAATTTTTGAATTTTAGGTTCCTGGAGATGATTTTCCTCCTCCACGGACTCTAGCAATGGAGTGTATGATGGAGATAGGAACATCCACACCATTTGAACCATTTGAAAAAGTTGTCTAACCTTTTTTTTAATATTATTGAAAATTAGTTTATATATGAATTTTCATTTGAAATTTTTTCATATATATATATATATATCTATATATATATTGTACATTTTACTATGGAAGATGTTCCCATGGAGGGAGTTTTAATGGATAAGCAACAAAACACAATGGAGAGGGAACCCCAGGAGGTATTGCATGACTTTTTTTTTTCATTTTGTTTTTTAACCTGAAGTTCTATATTCTCATTCAATTTAAAAAAATTAAATTTTAATGTTTGTACACATTGTGTATAGGTTCCCCATGCTTCACAGGATAGCTCGAGGATCAAGAATTTGTGGGGAGTGACACTAGATCCATATGTATTTGATGGATGATGCACATGTGCACAATATTATATTTGATAGATCTAGTCTTAAATTTACTTTTTTATATATAGTCTTATCTAAATGCAGTCATATATTTACTTTTCTATATATAACTTGATACCTGTAATGTACTATACATTGAACTATATATATATATATATATATATATATACTTTTATTGCTCATGTGAGATATAAATTTTGGACATATTTTATTGTTTGGATATATAGTTTTAAACTACATTTACTCTTGTCAAGAATGATTTTAAATTTTGGATAGTTACATTTGGCATGTGATCACATGTTGCGCTATATATAATGTTTTGTTTTTAAAACTCAATTTATCATTTTATTTTGGATCTAGTTGAACTACATTTGACATGTAAACACATGTTGTGATATAATGTTTTGTTTTTAAAATTCAAGTTGTCATTTTATAAGCTTGTTAAAAATATAAAATGAATCTCTCTATATGGAAATATCAAATTACAAATCATATTTTGGATAGTTGAACTACAATTGGCATGTTATCACATGTGATATTTAATGTTTTGTTTTTAAAACTCAAGTTTTGGATGGTTGAACTAGATTTGGCATGTGAATTAATGTTGTGATATAATTTGTTTTGTTTTTAAAACTCAAAGATTTGGATTGTTGAACTAGATTTGGCATGTGATTGTGATATAATGTTTTGTTTTTATTGGATAGTTGAACTACATTTGGCATGTGAAGTAATGTTGTGATATAAATTTTTTTTTAAACTCAAGTTTTGGATGGCTGAACCACATTTGGCATGTGATTTTGATATAATGTTTTTTTATTTATTGGATAGTTGAAATACATCTGGCATGTGAAGTAATGTTGTGATATAATGTATTTTTTTTTTAAACTCAAGTTTTGGATGGTTGAACTACACTTGGAATGTGATTGTGATATAATGTTTTGTTTTTATTGAATGGTTGAACTACATTTGGCATGTGATTGTGATATAATGTTTTGTTTTTATTGAATAGCTGAACTACATTTGGCATGTGAAGTAATGATGTGATATATATCTTTTATTTTTAAAACTAAGTTTTGGATGGTTGAAATACTTTTGGCATGTGATTCTGATATAATGTTTTGTTTTTTTTGGATAGTTGAACTACATTTGGCATGTGATTGTGATATAATGTTTTCTTTTTATTGGATAGTTGAACTACATTTGGCATGTGATTGTGATATAATGTTTTGTTTTTATTGGATAGCTGAATTATATTTGGCATGTGAAGTAATGTTATGATATAATGTTTTGTTTTTAAAACTAAAGTTTTGGATGGTTGAACTACATTTGGCATGTGATTGTGCTATAATGTTTTGTTTTTATTGGATATTTGAACTAAATTTGGCATGTGAAGTAATGTTGTGATATAATTTGTTTTGTTTTTAAAACTCAAGTTTTGGATGGTTGAATTACATTTGGCATGTGATTATGATATAATGTTTTGTTTTTATTGGATAGTTGAACTAAATTTGGCATGTGTTCAGTAATGTTGTGATATAATATTTTGTTTTTAAAACTCAAGTTTTGGATGGTTGAGCTAAATTTGGCATGTGATTGTGATATAATGTTTTGTTTTTAAAATTCAAGTTGTCATTTTACCAAAAAAAAAAATTCACATGAATACATGAATACATGTACATAGAAATGATTTAAGTACATGTTTGAATATATGTTAAAATGATTGAAGTAATATATATATATATATATATATATATATATATATATATATATATATATATATATATATATATCCAAAAAAAATTAAAATATTCTAGGACTTCTTAGATGTGTCAAAAAATCATAAAATTTTAAAATTTCATTCTAGAACATATGTATCCAGTACGAATGCACATAGAAAAGCTACTTTCAGTTGATAGTAAACTAGAAATTACAAAACACGTACCACACATTTTTCATTCAAGAATGAATATTATAATTTAATTCTAATAGACACACGTGTCTAAAACAAAATCGTGCAACTTCAAATTTTCATTATATCAACTATGCTAGATACAAAGATATGTACATTTTGCAATAATGATATTATGAAAAATTGTACCAGAGAATGTATTATATCATTTAGACCAGATAATATAGACATATGTATGTGTACACGTGTATAAATTACTCGTGTGCATGTATGAAAACAATGTACATGTGCAAACACTTGCACAGATAACATAACAAGGGAGTTCAATTTTTAGTTGAGTTTTACAAGTTCTAAAACATGAATCCAAAGAGAAGAAATTGTTGGGCAGTTCAATCAAAAAAATTCCAATGGAATTCCATGTTCAATGATACGTTCATGATCGATTTTTGACATTTTCCATTTCTTAATTTTCATTTTTTTCTTTGATTGAACTTCTATAAACTTTATGCGTGTTGCACACACCAGGTGAATATATTGACAACTTATGACATCAAGTTCATAGTCTTCAAAGTAAAAAAAATCCCAAATTTGATTAGTTTGTTTGAAAAAATAACCTTTCAGTATAATAAACCCTCTATCATATGTAAAATCGTGATCATTATAGTTTTCTAATAATTTCATCTCTCGTTCAGTGAAACACATCAAATAATACTTCACGTTTTCATTGTTGATAGTAGGTGTAATTGCAGCAAAAACATCTCGTGCACAATAAAACAAACTTATGTGTTTAAATTTAGATCATAATTAACATGAAAATTTAACTTTAAAATTAACATACATGTACTTTAACTTATTATCTATTTATAGATCTCTATCATTTGAAAGTAATTGAAATGTTACCTTCTCTAACAGGATCAGAACCTCAATCATCATGAAACATTGCAACGAACATTTTCCCCTTTCTATTTAGCTATGTATGTTGCCAATATTTTACATACATTTTGTTTTCACAACCATCATTGGATTTTGTGTTGTCTATGCAAACATGACAAAAACAAGAATATTTTATTTTATCCAATGCAACCACATTTGTGGGCAACTTTGTTTTAATTGAATGAAATTTTCGAGTCCATTTTATTGTTTCAACATCATTTCCAATCGATCTATCTACATCTTCAAACCTAATATGCCAAAAAAACCTATATGGAAAATTCAACGAAGAATATAAATATGATACCAAAGTACCATCAAAGATAATCATTGTGATAAATGTACACTGTTTAAAATTAGAAATCCAATAAAAATTGAATTGAATGTACCTTTGCACTTCACTTGATCAGTTGGACTCATGGCTTAGTGCAGTGATGCACCATTTAAAAACTTCTTTAGCTGAGACAAGTCGGTTTGTAGAGGGGTCCATTTGATATCTTCGAAGTGCTCGTTTTATGGATGCCCCTGCACCGTCATGTTCTCCTTTTCCATGACGTGTCTCAAATAAATTCAAACAATGTCTAATGCAGGTTTTCATACGAAGACGACACAGCCAAAAGAATGATCGTGAAGATTTGAATTGACCTATCCATCCATATGAACATATCCAATGTTCATTGAATTTTATTCCACGACTTTTCAAGGAGTCATAAATATTTCCAAAATGGTGTTTTACAAAATATGTATCATGTGTACGATCGTCAGTGATATAAAAGTGATATTCTTTAATAACATGTCGATTTTCACTGGTGCTTACTATATGATCAACATTTTGTTCAGCATGTCTATATAGAATATGTAAGATTATGGAGACTTGGTCAGAATGATATTATTCACTCTGAATTTATTTTTGTGGAACAAATGTGTAGTTTTCTAAAAAATCGATTACTAAGAAAATGGTCCCTGGTGGAAAAAATTCACAGGATTTTTTGAATTGCAAGTCCTGCCATTGAGCTCTATGGGAATCCTTGGTGTATTTATAAATTTCTGCCTCAAACTTTCTCAAAAAATATATCACAAAATTTCTTCTTCTTGTAAATAAATTCTTTTAGCACTTGAACCTTGAATCGATGTATGGATATATTCATATATCTTCCATTTCACTTTCATTTTGGACAATGATTGATAGTTTATATCAGTACGATATTTGTTTTGAAATCTATTCAAATTTCCAAAATCATTGCATTTTTTACCACCAACACATTTCTTTTGGTAAAATAATTCATGGCTTTCTCTTCCACATATAATTTGAGATATGAAATCATACATAGTGGAAGGAGGAGGTCAATATTTCCAAAATTTTCTATCAAAATTAAGGAATGTGTCATAATATAACTGAAATTCCACATGATAAAAACAACAACAAGTGTTGCGTATGGTGATAGGTTTTACATACCATGGATTTTGTTGGACAAAAGCACTGATTAAGACATCAATTTCAAGATTATATTCTTTGAACTTGTTGAACAACTCTATCTGAGTGTTGTCCAAGAAATGTTTTGGATGTTCTTTGTACTGATTTCGTGCTATTCTTATTCACATCACATCCATTGCTTTTGGTGAACACGTGAATTTTTCATCCAATATTCATATATTATTTTTTTAACATTTTCTGCAAGTTTATATTTGTATGGTTTCCTACAAATAACTATCCAACAAGCAAGTTTATAATTTACATCTATTTGCAACCGAAATTTCTGATTTTTATGCAAATTTTTTCGTAAGGTTCCTAATGCTCGTACAATAGATTTTACCAAGCGATTCTCTTTAGTACTTGTTGAAACCACTGCCATATGTATTTCTCTATGTGCATCTGGAACATTTTTCTTTATAGATCTTCCAATTGAATTTATAACACTGTTTATATTTTGTATCACATTTTCCTTCATTTTTTTATCTTTTTTTTTATTTTTATTTTCGAATACCCAATAAAGTCGTAGCTTCTTTTAATTTCCTTAATGTTAGGAGACCTTTCAACAATTGGGCTTGATCTGCCACATTTTCCTTTATGAAGAACGAATCAAAAGTGTGATTAACATGATACCATATAACATGGTCAGCTTTTTTATCTCCATATGTGTGAGTGTCAACATTTTATAACATCTCATCATCGATATTGATTCCGTTTATACATATTCGAGTTAATAGTACATAATAAGTTTACATATTCAATAAATAACTATATTAATAAATATGTATAATTTCAATAATACATGCATGTGTTCAATATATATATATATATATATATATATATATATATATATATATATATACCTGGTGATTCAATTTATTCACTTGAATTTCTTTCAACATTTTCATCATCTTCAATCATTGGTTCAATATCTCTTTCACTTTCTCTTTCAAAATTTTGTATCTCATCATCAATTTGAGGAATATATCTCTCTGTTTACATTGCAAAATATTTTTCAAATTAGTTCATCAAATAAAAATTAAGCTTCACAATTCACACTAGGGAAATTTTGAATATCAAATTTATAATATTTACCATTACATACCTGCTTCAACTTCTACTTGAGGTTGATTTTCCCTTTCAATATTTGAGCATTATTCTCTCTTTTTTTGCAATATTCTCTCCCCTGTTCTCTACGTTGTTCAGGGTCTCTTGTTCGGTCATATTTTCTCTTGCAATTCCTTCGATTGCCCATGATAATTGAGTATGAAGTTCAAAAAATTTCCTTCAAAAATTTAGACAAAAAATCAATTAAAAAAAGCATCACAAAAGATTTAATTTGAAAAAAAAAAATCATTTTAATTTTTTTTGCACAAAATACATACTTCAATCCAAAACACTTACTATAAAAAATCCAAGAAAAAAATTTCTTTTAAAAATGAAATGAAGCTCAAAATATTTCCTTCCAAGTCCTGCAAAAAAAAATCATTTAAAAAAAGTTAGACAAAAACTCATTTTAAAAAATCATTATAAAAGATTTACTTCAACCCAAAACACGTATTCCAAAAAAATGTCACTTTAAACAATACCTCCAAAAAATTTCCATTGAAAATTATGCCCTCAAAAAATACCTCCAAAAAAGTTCCATTGAAAATTAAGCCCAACTTCTTAAAAAATGTCACTTAAAAAAATACCTCCAAAAAATGTCCTTTGAAAATTAAGTACAAAAACCTCTAAAACAAATGTCTCTAAAAACCAAATACCTCCAAACAATGTCCTTTGAAAATTAAGCCCAAAAAGCCTCTAATAAAATATCACTTAAAAAATACCTCCAAAAAATTTCCTTTGAATATTAAGCCTAAAAAGAGTCCTTTTGAAATTAAGCCCAAAAAAAGTCCAAAAAATGTCCAAAAAATGTCTTTTGGAAACTAAGCCCAAAAAATTCTAAAAAAAAAAAAACCTCCAAAAAAATGTCCTTTGAAAATTAAGCCCAAAACCTCTAAAAAAAAAATACCTTCAAAAAAATGTCATTCGAAAATTAAGCCCAAAAAGCATCCAAAAACTGTATCACATACCTCCAAAAAATGTCCCTTGAATGTTAAGCCAAAAAGAGCCCTTTGAAAATTAAGCCTATAAAAATCCTTTGCAAAATCAGACCAAATGAAGAAATGTGTGAAATATATATTTTTAATATTATTTTTGTGGTGCATTTGCTAAATATAAATGTACAGGATAACGTAAATTTATAGCTTTTCCCAATGTGTTTTCATTTACGAAACACACCACAACAATAGTAGTGCATTAGGTTCATGCACTGAACTGCGGTGCACTTTGAAAATTTGCAAGTGCACCACTATCGATGCGAGCCAAATATAAAAAGCGAACCACACAAGTTTTTTTTTTACAAAAAAAACATATTTTTCGAGCTAATTTTCTATTCTAATCTGCTAAAAAAATAAATTAGAAAGAAACATAGACATTACCTGGACATTTTCTCGTCGAGGAGGCATTGTTGACATGTAATTGAGAAAATAAAATTTCACCACTTTTTGAGAAAATTGGAAAGCCACGCACTGAGTATGGTACAAAAGGATGGTGAGCAAGAGAAGCACCGAAGTCAGGTCACTTGCATGAGGCAAGAGTGGCATTGATGCTTTAGAGCTCTCTAACATTGTATATGTTAGAAATGAAATTTATAGCTGAGAGGTTTTTTTTATTTGACCCTCCTCCAATGCGTTATTATAAAAGCACTAGTGCTTCCTATATCCAAGATCACTATTTTTTTTTTTAAATTAAAAAACCTATGGTAATTATTTTTATTAAGATGTCCTAGGGCTTTGTAATACACAAACCTCACTGGTGCTATGTTCGACCATAGCACCATTATTTTTCAAAAACTAAAAGCCGCCTAGTAGTGCTCTTTAAATACGTCCCTGGGAATTTTAATACATGAATTGTGTTGGTGCTTCATTGGAATATAGCACCATTTTTTTTTCTAAATTAAAAAATATAACAGTGCTCCCTCTAAGTATGCACTAGGGTGTTTTACTATAAGAATGACATTGGTGCTTTGGGTGTATACGCATCGGTGCTCTGTACACTGCTTTTTTTTAAATAAATCTAACGTGGTGCACCATGTTCTATTTGGAACCAATGCTTATATGCACAGTGAATCATCAACGCATTTATATATTGTAGGCGCACCTTTAAAAAAACATCCCCTAAAATATTTACCCACCCAGCTCCACTACGAACGAATTTTTGGGCTATGTTTATAGGGGCTTCCATAAAAACCTCCGCTAGAAGGCATTTTACTTGTAGTGTTAAAATATGACAAGTTTAGATGTACTTAGTTAAGTGGATAATTCATAGTAAACCTTGCCCTCTAGATTTTGATGTGCTTTGAACAAAAAATTTAGATAGACGAAAAATTATTACCATTTTAATGTATTTAATTATAACATATATTAAAAGATAGTAGATTTCAAAAATAGTTTAAAATAAAATGCATAAGTTGTATTTCTACTTTCATTTTTGAAGTATATATTTATTTTCATGTCAATGCTATCATTTATTGAGGAAATTATAAACATAAATTTATATAATTATGCATTAAACTCAAATCAAATATACATAATAAGTTTCAAAGATATATCTTCAAAATCCATTATCACATCAATAAACATGTCTATATTGGAAAGAGATGTCACATTATAGAGTTTTTCTAATAACAAATATTAGGTGTATGTTCAAGATTTAATAAAGAAGAATATTATTTTTCATCACAATTTAATGAAAAGTTGTAGTTAAATTTATTAAGTTACTTGCATTTGATAAATGAGGGTTTTTTTCTTATTTGTGTTATTAAAATGTTTTTTTAGCTGTAACTAATTTTTAACCCTGAGATTTGGATTCTTTCCAACCCTCCTTCCACAATTGTTTTTCTTAATTATATAAGGGTCATAATATTATCAACATTAATCAACCATTTAACTTATATGGTTGGGGTAATTATAATGTAATCAAATGCGCAAGTGTCAAGAAAATACAATTCTACTATAGTTTTGTTGTACATACACACCATATAAACGATCACATGAAATTTAGGATAATGTTTGATTTGAGTTGAACTTTTGAAATATGGTGGGTTTTCAGATTTGATATACAAATTCTATGGTTTATTCTACATAACCATATATGCTCTACTCTGTAAGAGGGGGCTCCAGCCCCTCCTTTAGCCATATTGTTTCAGAATTTCATAATGAATCTAGATCTACGAGTATTTTTTGTAAATATCCTAATATTTGACATCCTCATTAGGGGAATTTTGAGGTCTAAAATGGACCTCCTAAGAAAAATATACAACCAAAATATACCTTATAAGAACCAATACGATTCAAGATGATGATGTTGACCATGGGGGATGATTCACCATTTTTGGAGTAAAAAAGTAAAAAGATTAAAAAATAATAAAATAATAAAACTACTTTTTCAACTAGTATTTTCAACTTATCTCCCTAATTTTTTACTCAAATTTTGAGTGGGAGTACTCATTGGATGAAAAATTTAATTCCTCATCGAAGGAGTACCCATGTTGCATACTTTCAATGGAACTTGCTACATGAAAAAGGAGTAATACATGAAAAAATGTGATTGGATAGAAATGAAACAAGAAAAATCAGAGATACACAATGATTTCTAGGGGAACCCAACTAGGAAAATCCCCTTAAGCCTCTTTGCATTAATTAGGTGAATAGAGAAACTATTACGATTTATGGCCCCAACTCTAATCACAACTTGAAAAATAATAATTTTTCTCTTTGTTGAATGGAACCTTTGGCCAACATTTATCCAATTTATGCCTCTATCATCCTCTTATTTTCTTGCGCAATCCTTGAGGAAATTAACTCCTAAAATATAGGAATTTCCACCTATTTGCTTGCATAATTCCCAAGGATTTATCTCCTGAATGAATGCAACAAATATACACTCAAACTAGTATAAAAATCATGTTTCATTGGAATTAATTCCTCCATGTCAACTAATAAATTCAAATTACATGCATGCATGAGATATTTTGGGTTGATTTATCAGTTAACTGATATATCTCTAAGTTAGAATGTTGTCCCACTACAAAACTAACCTTCAATTGACTCTATCAATAGTTAGAGGTCAGTTAACTGAATACAATTGAAAATAACTGAACTATATTACTAATGTTTAGAAATAAACACATGCATGAATGAGATCCAAGCCCCTGACTCGAATTTACTGAGCTAACTAAATGACAAGAACCATGTCACACTAGTTAAATACCTACAAGTTTTCCTGCTAATGTGGAAATTTGATTTACTCAACTTGAATAAGGCTAAATTAAAATTGAGGCTTTGTTGCTACACCTTCTAATAATCCCTCTTAGAAAGAAACATGTTTTTCACCAACCCTATCAAGAAAACATGGAATGTACTATAGCACTACCGATCACTGTTGTTGTTTCTATTGCAACAACTACAACTGAGAAGCATAGAAAAAAACATTGAATTAACTGTGTCTCTACAACTATCTATTAGGAAGATTGCATTGATGTCGATTCTGCACTATGCTTCTTACACTACTATTAACACTCCTTTGTTCTCCTCATAATCTACCTGCACCAACCAACATTGACATTTATTCTACTGAAAATTGTGGGCCCCTATAGAAAGGTAATGATCCATGAGAAAAGTATACTGCAACTACTCAACTATGGATCCTACCCAATTCTTTTCAAAATTGGGGTTAAGGCTTGACATCACCCCACCTCACTCGTGGAGGTATAGTTGCATGCAAGGATAAATCTACCTCTAGCTTGTAGATATTTTTCACTCTAACTCCAATCTACTTCACTTTCCCGGTAGCTACATTTTTCATAAAGGATTTCCCCTTACATAAAAATAACATCATAGTCTCTATCCTCAAATAATGTTACAAAGATCAAGTTATTATTCAACCCATGTATAAACATAATATGTTTGAGGTGAATATGGGAGCCATACTCCCTATTAAAGGTTACAATACTAATTCTTGTAGCATTGTACCTCTCATCATCCCCCAATTCAATATGCATATGGAGATCCTTCTCCTCTAGGGCACTGAAAAATTCCTTATTTCCTATTATATGGTATGAGGCACCATAATCTAGGTATCAACCACTCCCTCTTACTACGTTGGCCAAGGAAGAAAGGAGGGTGAAATCTAGCTCAGATTGAGAAGCCAAGGCTTCACGTCCTGCTCCTGCTGCAGGCTCCTTATTATATTTCCTTTGTGTACAATTTTTTTGCATACTGTCTGAATTCATGGTAGTGAAAACATTTTATCTTACTTATACACTTCTTCTTGCATTGTTCTAGCTAGACTCAAAATCACCTTGGGAATTATTTCCCTTAGCCTTCATTCCTTTACTAACTAGAGAAAATTCCTCTTCCTCTTCTTTGCATGTTATTCCATCTCTATTATTTCTCCTGAATTCTTATTGAACCAAATTGAACAACAACCTTTCCCAATTTCGTAATTTTTACCTTCCATTAACAGAGTCCTGATAGGTGTGCCAGGTTTTTGGAAGGCCTAGAAGAGCTAGGCTCACTAGTTCATCTTCTACAGCATACACTCCAACCCCTCCAAGCTCATCACAAACTTGAGTAAACTTGGAGAGATACTGCAGAATAGTGTCATTTTTCTGCATCCTAATGTTTCAAGGTTTGTATTTCAGGGCTAATTTTCTATGGTCACTTATATTTTTTAATAGAAAATAGAAAATAGAAAATGGTGTTTCTTTTCCATGGAAAACTGAGACCACATGGCTCTCACACCTTTCAATATGATCCTCCTAGATTTAGCAACATCCTTCTTCCATTGGGCTAATTGTTGTGCATCAGACTACTAGGGTTTACAATGTCATTTTTAACATATTATAAAACACCATTATCATGAAGCATTGCTTCAATGCGGTCCTTATAGCTATGAAATTTGAGCTACCCTCTAGGGAATACTCCAATCTCAGACCGTTGGAATCCATTTTACCAAATATGAAGAAAAATTACTATGCTAAAGCTGTAATTCACAATTACTGAAAAAAAAATTGAAACACTGGTATCTAATGAAAATTCATGGCTATGATACTATGTAGAAATATGATAGAAATTTAAATTGATTAAAATTTCAAGCTGAAAGACAAGAGACACAATTATACTCTAAATCTGATGGAAAGTGCAACTACTTAAGATTTCAAACTGAAAACAAGAGACACAATTCTACTCTATGGATCAACGAAATGCAAATAAAAATTTAGAACAACATGCATAGACATGCAAAAAACATAACCAAATATACACAATTATTTTTAGGGGAACCCAATTGGGAAAAAACACTCAAGCCTCTTTGCATTAATAAGGTGAATAGAGAAACTATTACAATTGCTTGATCCAGCTCTAAGAAAAACCTTCAAAAGAATAATTGTTATCTCTGTTGAATGAGAACCTCTGTCCAACACTTATCCATTTTATGCCTCTATTAACCTCCTATTTCCTCGCACAATAATTGAGGAAATAAACTCCTAAAATATAGGAATTTCTTTCAATTTTCTTTCACAATTCCCAAGAATTGATCTCTTGACTGGATGCAACAACTGTACACTCAAAATAGTATAAAAATCATGTTACTCTAGCCTTAACTCCTCCACCTCAAGTGAGAAATTCAAATTCCATGCATGCATGAGCTATTTTGGGCAGATTGATTGGTTAACTGACATTTCTCTAAGTTAGATTGTTGTCTCTGTTGGGCACAACCCAACTTGGCTTACATTTTGGCAAAGACCCCACATCTTGTGGGGTGGAGTGTATAGTGGAGTGTGAAATGGAGCATATTTTAAGGAATTAAATGGACCATGCGGTGTTGTAAGGGCTTCAGGGAAGTTCGAAGCCCCTCCTTTTTGTAAATTTGCATGATTTTGTAAGGGATCAATGGTTTTGGGACCATAGTTGTTTGTTTTAGGGAGTCCATGTTCTTTGGACCATGGTATTTTTGACGATGTAATACTATGATGTAATAATATATATAGTGTAAAATAATAAGAAGAGAATCATGTTTATATCAATAATAATGTTGTGATATATAATTAGTAGTGAAGGAGAGGCTTCGCAGTTGAGTGTGCAGAGGTGTGGAGAAGAGTCTGTAGTTAAGTGCACAAAAATCCTGCGCTTAGTGAAAAGGTTAAGAACTGGTTGTATTTAAATATTAATAATAATAAGAAGCAATTTTTTGAATGATATTTTGGTGTTTTCTTATGGTTGACATTTTCCTATTATCTGTTTTAGAATAACACTTATTACAGTTGCATTTTACTTCAACGCAGTAATGGTTTTTATGGATTTAAATGACATGTTTAAGTGATTAATCTAGTGCGACGAATTGATTTATCAGTTGAAAGTATAAGATAATATAATAATACCACATCTCATAGTCCCTCAAGGCTGCAGAATCTTGGTTATGCATCCACCCATAATCACGTCGGGCGAGACTGTGGTATACTTGCAGGTCGTTGCCAAAAGGGTCAGTGATCAAGGGTTTTGTTGGTTCACAGTATAGACTGAACCTGGGTCAACCCAAAACAAGCCAACAAATGGTTATATTTCTAGGAATGGGATATGTTTGATGGATATGTTGATGTGGTACCTGTTGAAGAAGGATAGTCAAGACTTAATAGCCCTAAAATTGCGAGAACTTGTGGATCAAGAAAACATAAATCCTCATGTGACATTCAAAGTTTCCTTACAAAATTATATTTTTACAGATCAATACAAGATTTTCTTCAGTTCTTTTTCGATTGAGCTTCATGAGTGGTTATCGAGGTTGACCAAAAGGAAGAACTATTTTAAGGGTTGAGAATCTATAACGTTGAATCCTGAATTGATACAATGACTCAAGAGCACTAAAAAGAGGATTTAAAGGGTTTTCGATTTCTGGATTGATAGCATCTTGGGAGGATTCATTGCTGAATTCACAGTATACTCAATTGTGTCCTATAATGAAGCAAAATTACGATCCTTCAAAGGAATGCGAGGTAAGTACTTGTTGAGTAAAATAATTTGTATTATATTACTAACATAAATTATCAATCCAGTATCCATAGGACTTGTGAGACATATGTGCATAATATATGCTAGGAATAAGTTTATGAAAACTAAGAACTAATCTAATTACACTATTCCTATATTAACTTGAAAATTTATTCTACCTTCAGGAATTAAAATTTTATGTACTTGCATAATTGAATTCTAATCTATGACTGTTGTATGACCGAATACTAAAATATCATTCAATTGGAAAGTAACAAAGTCACCTTCTTGATATGATTTAACAAGCACAAGATTACACAGCTAATTGGAAATTTAATCTAAGAAAGAATTATTAAGCATGAAAAAGGGAACTAAGATTGTTGTATGATCAAATACCCCAAATTCAATCCAATTGGAAAATGGCAGAGCCACTTTCTTGAGACGATTTGACAAGCATAAGATTACACAATTAAGTGTAAATTTAATCTAAGAAAGCATGTAAAAGGAAACTAAGACTGTTGTATGATCAAATACCCCAAATTCAATCTAATTGGAAAATGACTGAGCCACCTTCTTGAGATGATTGAGAATAATATTACACAGTAAAGTAAATCTACAATCAACCAGTTGAACACACTTGCATGAAAGGGAAATATAGACTATCAAACTTTCAATGAAATGAAAACAACATAAAAATGAAATGACATACTTGAATGAAATCAAAGAAAAAATGAAAAATAAAATATACTCTATCTTACATTCTAATATGCTCCATGATATCTCCTACTTCACATCTCCATCCATGCTTGGAACCTCAAAGATTTATTCAAGTTCTCCAAAATTAGAAAGTACAAAATGATAGATTAACAAGATTAAGTTAACAAGGTTACAAATAAAGGAGAGGGATCTCCTATTTATACAAATTTCTAAGCAACCTCCTCATTAATGAGAGTCCTTCTTCTTCTCCTTTGATCCATAATATTCTCAACCAATTTTCTAACCACAGGCCACATAGCACTCCTTCAAATATCCTTGATATCATGAAGATAAATTCGAATTTGATCTTTGGGAGCCACATAAGAGGCCCTTGGAAGATTCTAATGAACGTACACATGTCACAAAACTCTTTCCACTTTTATGGTATACGTATATGTATATTATTTCCTAACTTTTGATCACAAATTCACTTAAAAATACTAGAAATTAATAATTTTTGGAAAAAACAAGGGTAACCTGAATGTAAGATGAATGTAGTGACATGGTAATGATATGGAGGTGAAACAGAGGTGATATAATGGACATGATGGTGAAAGTGGATGTCTTTTTAAGTATAATTCTGAGACCCAACAATACTTAAGGTCTCTGAAACTTTCGATTAATATGATTCTATGTGAAAATGGAGTTTTATGGATGGAATCAGATTTCTAGTTTACTTATGTTTCGAAGAAGAGAAAGTAAATCTAAGCAAGGGATCGACGCAACTCGAAGTGGAAAGAGATATAAAGTAGATTCCATAAAGAGATCTCAAGGAAAATAACCAAAGAGATTTGTAGAGATAGATTATAGTCCTCTTTTGAGTGGATTTGAAAGTGAAAGAGAAGAAAGCGACCCTGATAACTCCTATGTCACTTAACAATATTCTCCCTCCCAGCCTGAGAGTTCATAGAAGCAAGAATATAGTAATAGCTAGGGTGTTTGTGGTTTTCCTCCTCTCCCTAACCCTCCTACCCCACATCCCTCTCCCCCTCCCCATGTCCCCAAAGAAGAGGTATGGATGATGATATTAAGCTACATTTTTTCAAAGGAACTGGAAATTTGAAGGATCCAGAACAATTTTGGTTTTTATGTGAAGCTGTATGAATAACAAAGAAAATCAGTAATGAGAATATAAAGAAGGTGAAGCTTGTTATGATGCTACGAGATAGAGAATTGACATGGTATTTGAAGTATTAAAATAATCAGAATAGAATGTTTACAAATATTAAAAAAACATTGCTAAGAGATTTCAAGAAACAGAAGTCTAAGTCACAGTGCATCACTGAATTGAAAGAGATCAAACAAAAACCTACTGAATCTGTTTGGGATTTTGATCATAAATTTAATTTTTTATTGGATCAGGTAAGCTTTTACATTGCTTCGCAACAACATAAACGATATTTTATAGTTGCATTGCTATTTCATATCATATTTCCATTAATTTAACAAAAGATAGGAACCCAGGTCGAAGCTCTAGAGATTGTGATGAAATTGGAAGCTTTTCCTATAGGAGATACCAATGCAGGCATGCAACATATTCAAAATTAGTTGGCGAACCTAACCCTAAAGATACAATACATCAAGAAAAGCAAGGAAGTTAGAGAGGAATTATGGTGTACGAAGTCCAGATCAGAGGGCCATTCTAAAGAACAATGGCCTATATTCAGGTATTACATGGATCGTGGGGCACTTAATCCATTGAATTCAAGATCCAACCTATGGTGCGAAATATATAAGGCTAGAGGAAAACCTCATTCATAATACTATTACTTGTTAATTAAACATGTACAAACTCTAAGGAATTTATATTGTGTATTGTGGAAATTAGTAGGACATGATGAGAATAATTTTCGAGCCTATGGCCTAATGATGGAGCGCAGTTCCGACACTTATAGAATGCAAGAATAAGAGCATGGACATGAGGAAAATGGACATCATGGTGGTTGAAGAGGTTACCAATGAAGAAGTCGAGGTGGTGGAGCTGGTTGAGGATGTGGATAGATCATTTGCTATAACTGTGGACAACCAAGTCATTTTGTGAGAGACTACCAGAACCCCACAACAAAATTTAAGTGATGTAAATCATTTGACCATGTAATTGAATAATGTCTTGTACTTATGGAAAAGATGTAAGAAAAGAGGAATTGACAACCTATGTAGAATATTCAAATGATGGCTGCTGAAAGGAGGACTAACGAAACTCGAGTTAATATTGTCACTAGAAGTGGAGCTAAGACAATAGTGATAAGAGGGATGAAAATAAAGAATCCGAAAGTGTGTGGGTCACGAAGATTGCTAAGAAAACTCTAGTTTTTTATATTCATAAAGAAAAAGAAGTATTTTTGGAAGCAAAGCAAAGTTTTATGGATGTTTGAGCTTCGACCTCTAGTGCATAGCCAAAGGCCGATCAGAGAATTAACCATGACGAGTCATAAATTTCAATGCATAATTGTGCTCTGACACAAGATCGAGCTCTGATGAAAGACCGGGATTCAACAAACCAAGTAGGCATTTTAAAGTCTTTTCTACAGACTTGTATGAAATCGTTAAGAGATCAAAAGTATGTAGAAGGGCTTCAAAAGTTGATAGATTCATGTGCATCCCAAGAATCATCATGAAGTGAGATGCACACAATCAATAATTTTCACAGACATAAGATAACCATAAGAGAAATTATGCTTAGTGCACATACTGCAGAGTATGATATGGATCAAGTTATTCTGTATCTAGGATTTGATGTTAATTTCTTGATGAAGCATACATAGGAATTAATGGGTAATCTTAAGCTACAATGATCACCTATTCAGTTAAGGATGGAAAATCAACAAAAGATCTTCCCTATGGGAAGACTACCATGTGTCACAGTGGACATTAAAGGATTTCACACTAATGCTGATTTGAAGTAATAGATATTATCGATGAAAGTAACCCTTATCCTGAATTTATTGGACTTGATTGGGAATTTGAAAATATGGGAATAATTAATCTGAAGAAGAGAGAAATGATATTTTAAGGAAACAATATGAGAGTAATTGTTCCCTTGGATCCATCATAAGGAGTAAGATACACATAACTAGTCAAAGAATAATATTGTGCAACTAACATAGATGATATCTATCAAATGATAGCAAAGGAACATGATTGGGTTAACCCTACTGCAAAAGGAAATTTGAGTTGGGAGCATGATATTTATTGTATTGCAAACTCAGAAGAAGAGTTGGAAAACTGGTAGAATAGGTTGCATGGAGTATCCATAAGGTGTTGTTTAAGAATTACCAAATCAGTTCATTGTATAATATGCGAGGTATATAACTTGCCTTCTTATGATGGCTTAGGTGATGTGAATACTTTTCTTAATTATTATGAATAACAAGTTACAAAAAATCAAAGCTTTCCAGCCTTGGATATAACTCTCAAAGATACCCCTTCTAGATGGTGGAATACAAATAAGAAGAAAAGAGGAGATTAGCAGGAATGTGAAAGACTAATGGAGAAAAGGTTTGGATAGATAGAAACAGAGAGGGAGATAAAATATGATGGTGTGAATAATCCTACAAAGGATATCCAACTATGTACTTCATCATGGAAGGAGATTCCACAATAAGAATAGGTACATGGATTCATTCATACATTAGAGACAATCCCTAAGAACTGGTACCTAGAAATAAATCATCTACATGGTACCAAAAAATGAGAATACATGGTTGATGGATTCATATGACATTAAACTTTGAGAATGATTTCACATACATGGATTTGGCCCTTCATACAGTCAAGAAGAGGATATTTGAGAATGTAACCCCACTGACATGGAAACAACCTGATTGGGTTGCGCAAATAGAAAATGCACTAGAGTGTTATAACCTTACTGGAGATGAAGAGGAAGAACCTCGTAAAATAAACATAACAGAGTTAGAAGGATACTGCGATGTAACTGGACATAAGACAAAAATACCGGACATAACAAAGCCACTCATGAACAAGAAGGTAAATATACGATCAGAGAAGGAACCCAAGTTTGCAACAATAGGATATTACTGGGATGAGGAGACAATTAGTAAAGTTACAAAGTTACTTAATGAATATCAAGAACTATTTCCCACTAAGTTTTCAGAAATGAAGGGTATAATAGGAGCTCTAGGAGTCATGCAGAGTCCCCTTAAGCCTAATTTTAAGTGAGTTAAACAAATACCTTACAGATTGAACACGAAGTATCAGGATAAAGTGAAAGTAGAACTTGATAATATGATAGCAATGGAATGATTGAACCTGTAGAAGAATCAAAATGGGTGAGTCCTATGGTGGTGCAAGAGAAGAAAAATCAAGGAGAAATTAGGATCTGTGTTGATCTAAGAAAGTTGAATGATGCATGTTTACATGATCCCTTCCCTACCCATTTCATAGATAAAGTGTTAGACAATGTAGGAGGACAAGGAGCCTACTCATTTAGAGATTGATTAGCAGGTTATCATCAGATTAGGATCACACCTGAAGATCAACATAAGACCAAATTTTATACATAATGGGGCTCACATCAATACATAGTAATTCCTTTTGGATTGAAAAATGCCCCTGCTATATTTTCTAAGGTGGTGGTCACAAATTTTAAGGAATACATCCACAATTATTTGGAGGTATATTGTGGTGAATGGACAATATTTGGATTGTTGAGAAAACATGTTGGAAGTTTAAGACTTATGCTCGAAACATGTAGACAATATCAAATCTCTTTGAATCTAATGAAGCGCATATTTTGTGTACCCTTCAACACATTGTTGGGACATATTGTCTGTAAGTAAGAACTAATGGCAGACCCTGCTAGGATTGCTATCATTGTGAACTTGCCTCCACCTAGTATAGTAAGACAACTTCACACTACGTAGGGAAATACTGCATATTATAGGAAGTTCATCAAGGGGTATTCTCATATCATTGTGCCTATGGAGACATTTTTAAAGAAGGATGTAACTTTTTAGTGGAACGAATAATGTCAGAAGAGCCTCGAAATATTGAAAGAAAAAAAGGGTAGCTGCACCTATACTAGTGTTCCCCAATTGGAATAAGGAATTTCATGTCCATGTGGATGCCTCTTGTATAGATTTGGGGGTTTTACTGGCACAACCTGGTGTAGGAGAGATTGATCATCCTATATATTTTGCGAGTAGGCAGTTATATAAACCTTAAAAGAATCACACCACTATCGAAAATGAAGGATTGTCCATGGTGTATGGTTTGCAGAAGTTTAGACACTATTTTATGTGGTCTATTAGGTCCCTATATTACTATTGTAGTCCCTTATTTTTGTTAGTGTAACCCCCTTATTGTTATTTTTGTACCCCTATAACCCAAATATTGTTATTATTGTGCCCTTAAATTATTATTGTTAGGTCAGCTAGGATTATATTGTGACCCCATGGACTCCTATATGTAGAAGGAGGTTCTATCATTTGTATCATCTAATAATTGTTCATTTATGTAATGTAAAAGAGGTTTCCCCCTCTAAGTGGTTTTTTATAAGGCGTTGATCTCTCTTTTCTTATATTTTTGGAGCTTGTTTCATAACATTTGGTATCAGAGCTTTCGATTCTAGGGTTTCGTTGCTCCCAACAGGTAATCGTGGAATTTTTGCTATAAATTTGTTTCTACAAAGTTTCAGAAGCTGAAATTTTTATAGATTGAAGCTGAAATTCTGAGGAACGCTGTGTCAAAATTTCAGATCTTGGTTCACAATATTTTCGAATATATCATCTGTGGAAGTTAGGGTTTTTTTTCAGGCTCCCGAATTTAACCTAAACAAGGCATCGTGGAATTTTTGCTATACCTTTTTGTCTACGAAGGTTCAGAAGTTGAAATTTTTACAGAGAGAATCCTAAATGTAGAAGTACATTGTGTAAAACTTTCAGATCTTGGTTCGAAATATTTTTTGGAGATATGACCTGTGGAAGTTACAGTTTTTTGAAGCTCCCGAATTTCATCTCAAAGAGGGGATCGTGGGAAGATCGTCATAACTCTCTCTCTCTGCATCAGATTGGAATTATATAACAAGTGGCTGCAAGTTCATGGAATGTAGTTTATTTTGTATCAATTTCAAAGCCGAAGGAAGAAACAGTGACACATGGCACACTGTACAAGTTTGGTCTACTGAACAAGTCCATAATTAGGGAATTGTGGGAGATTGGGCATAAATTTGTCTTGAAGAATCCAAATCAGGTCAGACCTATGGAATTTGAAAGAAGCTTCAAAGGGATAATATATGTCTAAATTTAAGATATTGAAGATCTAAAATCATAGAGACAATTCAGTTCAATATAGATATCCTCAAATGCAAGAAAAAGTTGTGTATTTTTTTTCCCAATTGCATAGGTCTTGTGTGAAAAATCAATTTGAATTGATTCCAAGGGCATATTCTCGAATATATATCAGTATTGGGTTCTAAAATTCCCCCTAAAAATAACTCAACACCCATTAAGACTTTATAAGGCTATACTATGACTCATGAAGACGAAGAATTGCAACATGACATATCAAAATTAGAAGAGCAAGTGCACCGAATTTCTCTCTCACAAAGAGCAACAAAAAATGAAATGGAAGATTTGAAGAACAGTGTAGAAGCTAATATGGATGGTTTGAAGAAAGGCATGGAAGGTAAGATGGATGGCATGGAAGCTAAGATGGAGGGCATGGAAGTTGACATGGAAGCTAAGATGGATGACATGGAAGAAAAAATGAAAGACAACATGGAAAATATGAAGATTGATCTAAAAGCATACATGGAAGTTTGACAAAGATGATACAAGAAATGTTTCCTAATGGTGAAAAGATAGTAGAGGAAACTCATGATGAAAACAAAATAAATGTTAATCATGATTTCATACACTCTAATGTTGGATGGAAGAACCACTATATTCCAAAGATGGAAATGAGTAAGTTTTATGGCAAGGATCCTGTAACATGGATACTACAGATGGAGAAATATTTTGATCTCAATAATGTGAAAAACACACAAAAGGTACGCATTGCAACTTTACATTTAGAAAAAAATAATTTTTTATGGTGTCTATGGCTTTTCTCCAGTAAAAAAATTGTCACTTGGTCAATTTTTGTGGAGGAAATGAAAATACATTATGAGGATACAAAGAGCAACACCTTCTTTAGAAAACTGATAAATCTCAAACAAAAGGGTTCAATGGTGGAGCACAATGACGACTTCCAAAAATTGAATATAAGGGTAACTGATATTCTAGAGGAACACATGATTGATGTCTTCATAGGGACTTTAAAGGATAAAATCCAACATGAAGTTCACATTTGGGAACCTAATTGATTGGAGAAGGAATTCAAATTGGCAAGAAAATTTGAATGTAAAATTATGGCAACAAGGAAGCCTACCACTCACATCTATAAATATGCAAGTGTTGCAACTCCTCGAATTCCACAACCTATAAGGTTTACACCACAACAATTGGAAGAAAAAATAGCAAAAGGGCTTTGCTATAATTGTGATATCAAATAAAATAGAGGTCATAAGTGTGCTGAGAAGAAATTATTTTACATAGATTGTGAAGAGGAGGAATAAAATGAACAAGAAACTTCAAAAGAAGAGGATATACACCAGGAACCAACCCTATAAGAAGAAGAAAAGAGTTTGACCATATTGTGTAATGCATAGGCAAGAATTACCACTCAAACTCTCAAGATAGAAGGACATATCAAGAAGAAAAAGGTAATAGTGTTTATTGAGCTGGGTAGTACCCATAATTTTATTCATTGAAAGTAGCCAAGGAATTGAATTGTTTCCTATACCCAGCACCAGAATGTCAAGTGATGGTTGCAAATGGAGGAACTATAAATTTCTCTAGAAAATTACATAATATCAAGATAACCATGGGGGAATATGTATTGAATAGTCCAATGCTTTCCATTCCAATGGGAGGTGTTGATGTTGTACTAGGAGTACAATTTTTATAATATTTGGGGACGATAGCTTTTAATTTTCAAGAAATTTTCTTGAATTATTTTTTTCAGAAGGAAAGGAAGTCAAATTACGGGTATTGCAGGGAAGCTGGGAAAGATAATAAGCTCTAATGTCATGAAAAATCTTCTAAAGAAAGAACAACGAGGGATAATTGCACAATTATGCTCACTAGAAGTTCCAACATCAAAATCATTTGTTTCTCCAGATCTCGAAAAAGTCTTGGACAATAATTCCAAGGTGTTTGAAACTCCCAAAGAAATCCCACCTATTTGTGATCATGATCATGATATTCATTTTATTCCAGGAAGTGTTCCTCCAAACATCAGGCCTTACAGATATCCTTATGTCCAAAAGAGAGAAATTTAACGTATGATTACAGAAATGTTGGAGGCTGGTATAATTCAACCTAGTCAAAGTTCTTTCTCTGCTCCAGTAGTATTGGTGCAAAAGAAGGATGGATCATGGCACATGTATCAGGATTATGGGGAGTTCAATAAGTTCACTATTAAATATAAATTTTCCATACCTGTGATTGATGAATTATTGGATGAATTACATGGGGAAATTTATTTTACCAAGTTGGATCTTCGTTTAGGATATCATCAAATTAGAATGAAGACTGAAGATATTCCGAAAACAACATTTCAAACTCATGATGGTCATTATGAATTTTTGGTCATGCCTTTTGGCCTTACCAATGCACCTTATACATTTAAAGGAATGATGAATTCCATTTTCAAACCCTTAGAAAATTTGCGCTAGTATTTTTTGATGATATACTAATCTACAACAAGTCTTGGAAGGGTCATGTTCAACGTGTTGAAAAGGTGCTCAAACTATTGTAGGAGAAACAATAATGTGAAAAAACATCAAAATGTTTCTTTGGAGTAAAATAGGTGGAATATCTGGGTCAAATTGTATCTCATGAGGGTGTTAAGGTAGACCCTAAAAAAATTAAAGCCATTAAGGAATGGAAAGTCCCCACAACCATAACTCAGTTGCAAAGATTTCTTGGGTTAACATGGTATTATCACAAGTTTGTTAATAATTATTAGAGAATAGCAGCACCTCTAACAACATAATTGAATTAAGATTCATTTTCATAGACTCCTGAAGCAACTAAGGCCTTTGAACATCTTAAAGAGGCAATGCGCCTAACAGCAGTCTTAGCTACACCAAACTTCACAAAAACCTTTATTGTGAAATGTGATGCCGCATGAAATGGAATTGGTGTTGTTTAAATGCAAGAAGGAAAACACATTTCTTTTGAAAGTCATCCAATCAAAGGAAGGTATTTATAGAAAGCTATTTATGAGAATGAAATGTTGGCAATAATACATGCACTAAAGAAATGGTGACCTTACCTAATGGGAATACACTTCAAGGTAAAAACTGATCATGATAGTCTTAATTTTTTTTTGGAACAAAGACTATCTTCAGAAGATCAACAAAAATGGGTCACAAAGATGTTGGGTTATGACTTTGAAATATTCTACAAAAAAGGGAAGCTAAATGTGGTTGCAGATGCACTCTCAAGAAAGGATGAAGAGGTGGAAGAATTTCTTTGTGCCATTTCTATTATCCAACCAGATTGGACAATCGAAGCAAGGGATGAATGAAAGAAGGATGAAGAAGTGTGGACACTCATTCAAAAGTTGCAGCAAGATCCTAGTACAGATGATAGATTTAGTTGGAAAAATTATTCCTTATGGTACAAAGATCGCTTATATATTTGTAAGAATTCCCAACTAAAACAAAAGATTCTTTTGGAATTGTACACTTATAATTTAGGAGGACACTCTGTATTTTTAAAAACTTACCACAGGGTGAAGAAATAATTTTTTTGGGATGGACTTAAATATGATATTCAAAATTTTGTGGTGGAATGTTTGGTTTTCTAGCAAAATAAAGTTGATACAATTAAGACCTCGGGTCTTCTACAACCTTTATCCATTCCAAGTCAATGTTGGGAGGATATTTCAATGGATTTAATCACAAGTTTACCTAAGTATGAAGGAAAGAGTGTCATCATGGTGGTAGTTGATAGACTTACCAAGTATGCACACTTTTGTGCATTAGCTCATCCATTTAAAGAAAGTACAATTAGTAGTGCATTTATGGAAAAAAATCAAAAGCTACATGGAAACCCAAAGATTATTGTAAGTGACAGAGATACCATTTTTACTGGAAATTTTTGGATGGAATTATTTTCTTGTTTTGGTACTCAACTAGCTCATAGCTCATCTTATCATCCTCAATCCGATGGTCAAACTGAGATAGTGAATAAATTTTTGGAAATATATCTTTGTTGTTTTGTATCTGATAAGAAAAGGCAATAGGTCAAGTGGTTACCTCTTACTGAATGGTGGTATAAAACTTCCTTCCATATTGTAGCAAAAATTACCCCATTGATGGCACATCATGGATATCATCCATCATCCATCACATCATATTTAAGAGAAAATTATAAGGTTCAAGTAGTGGAATATAACATCGAGAATCAACAATAAGTTCTCCAACTCTTAAAGGATAACCTAAATTTGGCACAAAATTGAATGAAACAACAGGCAGATCAACATCGCAGTGAGAGAAGTTTTGATGTAGGAGACTGAGTATTTTTACGGCTACAACGATACAAAAAAATGACCCTCAGGAAAGCTAAGAATTATAATAAATTATCGCCAAAGTACTATGGTCATTACAAGGTGTTGCTAGGTATTGGTACTATGGCATACAAATTAGAGCTTCCTGCTTCTTCATGAGTGCATCAAGTTTTCCATGTTTCATGCTTAAAGAAGGTTATAGGTGACAAAATTCAGTTCAAACAATATTTCCAGAACTTGATGAGGAAGGAAAAATCATATTGGAACCTGAAGCAGTAACAGAAACAAGAATTCAAAAGCTATGAAATCGATCAATTTTAGAGTATCTCATTAAGTGGAAGAACTTAGCCACTGAATATTCTACATGGGAGGATGAGAATTTTATACGGAAGCATCTGAAGCTACTCAAGCATTGGGGACAACATTTTTTTGAAGGAGAGGGGTAATTTAGGTCCCTATATTACTAGTACAGTCCCTTATTGTTGTTAGTGTTACCCCATTATTGTTATTGTTGCACCTCTGTAACCCCAATATAGTTATTATTGTGCACTTACATTATTATTGTTAGGATGGCTAGGATTATATTGTGACCCCTGGACTCATATATATAGAAGGAGGTTATGTGATTCGTATCATCCAAGAATTGTTCATTTATGTAATGTAAATTAGGTTTCCCCCTCGAAGTGGCTTATTTATAAGGCATTGATCTCTCTTTTCTTCTATTTTTGGAGTTGGTTTCATAATAGGGTCACAATTTAAAATGTTTATAGATCATTATACACTAAATTATTTGGTTAATAAGCATGTTTTAGGAGGAAATATTTTCACGTGGTTACTATTATTCTAGGAATATGACTTTGAGATCATTTTTAAACCAAGAAGGCTAAATGTATGACCCGACCACTTGTCAAGATTTGAAACAGGGGAAGAACCAATCAACATAGAATATAATCTCCCTGATGTGAAATTATTTTCTATTAGAGTGGAATATGAACATTTCACAGATATCATTTAGCTTTTGACCACATGAATGGCTCCTTCAGAATATACTACACAACAAGAAATAATTTGTGGTTAAGGAAATTGACTTTTCACTAATAGCAAGACAATTTTATAAGATGGGACTAGATGAGATACTGCATAGGCATGTTCCTGAAAATGAAATACATATGATTATATTAGAAGCTCATATGGGTGCAACTAGAGGAGACTATGTAGGAAAAGCTACTATGTAGAAGAATTTGAGAGCAGCATTGTGGTGGTCTACATTACATAAATATGTGAATGAATATTGACAAGCATGTGATGTGTGTTAAAGAACAGGGAAAACTTCCAGAAGAGATGACATGCCATTGGTACCACAAGTTACAATGCATAACTTTGATAAGTGGGCCATTGATTTTTTTGGACCCATCAACCCACCTAGAAAGAAGACTAGTGTTGGGTACATAATTACATCGACTGATTAGTTGAAAATATGGACCAAAGCACAAATAGTAAGGGACTACAACGCAAAAACTGTAGAAAATTTTATTTTTGAGTACATGTTTTCTATATTTAGATGTATCAAGATTTTTGAGATTGACCAAGGTTCACACTTCATAAATAAGACTATTGAGGCATTGACTGAGGAGTTCCAAGTCTATCATCATAAGACTACCCCTTATCACCCTTAGGCCCATGGAATAGTAGAAGCATTTAATAATATTTTAGAGAATGCACTTAATAAGGTATGCAATGTGAATAGATATGATTGTGATCTTAGAATTACATCAATGTTATGGGATTATAGGACCAAATTTAAGAACTTGACAAGTTAGACACCCATCAGGTTAGTTTATGGGAAAAAATCTCTGATGCCTATGGAGCACATCGTGCCTAGCTTGAGGATTGTAGCTTTTACAAGTATGGAAGACCTTGATATAACGGAGGAAATAATGTCGCAATTGCTTTCTTTGAAGGAAGATATACTTATAGCGGGATTCCATCAGTAGGTACCGGAAGAAAGAGAAAAGGCATAACATGACAGACATATTAAGTAGAAGAAGTTCCAGGTAGGATACCTTGTTCTCCTTTATGATAGTAAGTTTGTAATGTTTCCAGGAAAATTCAAGATGCATTGGTTGGGCCCATAAATTATCAATCATATTACCGATGGAGGTGCAAATCAATTAGCTTAAATGGAGAATTGGTTTAAGGACAAGTAATGGCAGTAGGTTGAAGTTGTATAGGGACAACCCTACCCCTACATCTTCGCTCTGAAGAAAGAAGAAAATTCTTAGTGGCACCTACAGTTGAAAGTGGGCACTATACTATAAACTACAATGTAGAGAGAGATTCAACGTAGGAGGCTCGATGTAAGAAGGTTGGTTCGCTACAATATAAAATGTGTCAAAGTTCACCAAAAAAATATAACCGTTAAAAGGAAAAGTTGTCATTGAAACATGCAGAAAACTGCATTTAGGAGGAAAAATGGAATGGATCTAGCGATAGATATGTAATCAATGAACACAATATGAGCTAATTATGGGGATCAAAATTCAGATTTGTATAAAAACCCAAGTCCTCCCCATATTTGGCACTTTGTTGTCTAGAGATTTGAGTATTGCCTACTGTGGAGAAGTTGCATAAAATTGCATTTTTGTATGAATCATGAGGATTTTATTTGTATATTCATTGAGAAGAGCTTAGCCGGAATCATGGAAATAACCATATCAACATATGATACACCCGCAACGTCATCCGCAACATCATCTGAGATTCCCACAGTAGCATCATCACGCACACATTAGAGATCCCCATGGAAGAAAATGAACAAAGAGCAGAGAATAAATAAGAAACAAGAAAAGCAATGTGTTGAGCCTCAACAAGAACCCAAACATGTGAGAGATATTGAGGAAGAAGAAAAGCAAGAGACAATGGAAACAAATGTCGCATCGTTTCTGTCGCCTCTCCCACCCTATATCCCACCAAGGAAACTAGATGCCAAACCAATGACAGTCTTGAAGGATGAAAAGTATGGCACCGTCATAGCTCTATTGCCAGAATCAATGCGATTTATTGGATAAGACCTTGGGAAGATTCCGCAGCTAAAGTTCACAGACAATGATTTCAATGATAGAAAGAAATATCCATATTTCACACTAGATAGTTACTTGAAAAAAGTGAACTACCCAGAGACTGGTGTCACGAGGTTAGAAACACAATAGTGGGTGGCTGGGTTGGTGCAGTCAGGGTTTTTCAACATGTTGAATGTGCCGCACTTTGATAGAAGTCCATGAAGCACAACTTGTGTGAGATAACTGATCGTGTTGGTGCACGATGGATTCTTTCCTTATCAACCTAATGTTGATATGGAGAATCAAAAAACTGCCTTATAAAGGAATGAAAATTCTAGAGGAGTTTGTTGGGAAATGTAAGGACAAATCCATAGAAAAAAAAACACGAAGAACAAGTTTGGACTGACAAAAGGGAAACGAGGTTATTATATCAGCTCGATTAATGATCAGGGAGTTCACTTCACAACAAATATATATTTTCTATAAATATGATGAGGAAGTGTCAGTCTAATGAAGTCCTTGAACCTATGGTTTCATTAGCTGCATAGTGCGCTAGTGGGGTGCAATACAAATAGACCACATACCTATGCAACATTTTTCTGGACGACTACTGCGAAGCTCAGGAGAAAGGTAATCCATTTCATTATGCATGGTTACCTCTAATAGTTAAATTTATTGCATGGAAATAGCCAGAAAATTCATAGTTCCCTCCGATAGTCTTAGATGTTTTTTAAGCCACACAGTATGCCTCACTCTAGTATACCACTAAATTAGCGTGAGCACAAGATAACATTTTTTTTTTTTGTTATATATCATATGGACTTACACATGTTGGTGAACCAACACCCTCACCTTTCACCAAGCCTATACAAGAAGTATAACTCTGTCGCGAAGTAATTTAAGGCTGACTTCCACAAACTTACATACACACTCGGAAGGACACACCGAAGATATGGCATCCCCTTCCATATTTAGTAACCGAAGACAATCTCCTAGAAGAGATACATCAGTGGCCCGAGGAGTGGATCATTGCTCTAGAGACAGAGACAAATGATTTTTTGACAAAGAACGACATGAAACAACACAAAGAAGTGAGTGGGAAGGAAAAGGATGAGAAAGAGGTAGAATAAGAGGAGCAACATGACAAGGGTCACCAAGATCCTCTTGGAGGTGATGAGAAAAACAAAGAGTCTGAAAAGATAGAGACAAATCCATCTATCACAAATAAGAGGAAGCAGGTGTCAAAGGTACCAAAATAAGAAAAAATAAGTAGAAGGCATATAAGACAAAGGAAATAACACCATTGGTCCTCACTAATGGGGACTTGGATCAGATTGGGGTCAAAATTCAGGAAGCAGTGAAAAAATCATGGAACAAGTTAGAGGATTGCTATGAAGACTTCTAACAGGTGTCGAGGAGCATATTTTAAGGAATTAAATGGACCGCGCGATTTTGTAAGGGTTTCAAGGCAGGTCGAAGCCCCTCCTTTTTCTAAAAGTTCATGATTTTGTAAGGGATCAATAGTTTTAGGACCACAGTTGTTTGTTTTAGGGAGTCCATGGTATTTGTAACATTGTATTTTTTATGATGTAATCCTATGATTCAATAGTATATATAGGGTAAAATAATAGCAAGATCAATAATAATGTTGTGATATATAATTATTAGTGAAGGAGAGGCTTTGGTGCTGACTGCGTAGAGGATTGGAGAAGATTCTGCAGCTGAGTGCGCAGACAATCTACAACTTAGTGCGTAGGTAAAGAAATGGTTGTATTTAAAGATTCATTATAATAAGAAACAATTTTTTGGATGATATTTTGGAATTTTTGGATGGTTGATGTTTGTTTATTATTCGTTGTAGAATAACATTTATTACAGTTACATTTTACTTTAGCACAGTAATGGTTTATGGGCTTATACGACATGTTTAAGTGATTAGTCTAATGTGGCAAAGTGATTTATCAGTTGAAAGTATAAGATAATATAATAATACCATATCTCCCAGTCCTTCAAGGTTGTAAAAGCCTAGTTCTTCATCCATCCATAATCACTTTAGGTGAGACTACGATCTGCTAGTAGGTCATTGCTGAAATGGCTAGTGATCAATGCTTTTTTTGGTATGAAGTATAGATTGAGCCCATGTCAACCCAAAACAAGTTAACAATCCCACTAGACAACTAACCTTCAACTGACTCTATCAATAGTTCGAGGCCAGTTAACTGAATACAACTAATAATTAACTAGATTACTAAAATTTAGAAATCAACACATACATGAATGAACTCCAAGATCCTAATCAAATTTACTAAGCTAATTGTGTGACAAGATCCATTTCACACTAGTTAGTTTCCTCCAGGTTGTCTTCTTGACGTGGAATTTCGATTTAATCAATTTGAATATGGTAAAAGTCAAATTTATCCTTTCTTGCTACACTTTCTAACAATATTTTCATAGAGAAACTAGAGAAAGTTCAGTTTCTGGGTTTTCCACAAACCCTCCATTGGGTGCACCGTGGCAAGCTAGAAATCTACGACTTTGCTTGCCAAAAGAAGTGTAAGATACAAAATATGAGGTTAAATCTAGAAATATCAGAGACTATATCCAGTATATGCAGGATAATACTCTGATCTACAAATATGTTGAGATATGTCCCTTTGAAAAGGATTTGATTGGGTGTATAAAAAATAAATGGAACTAGGGCCAAATAGAATTGGAGTTATGGGGAAAAGGTTTTTTATAGTAATTTTTTTTGGCTTAGAAGACAGATCAAGGGTTTTTTAAGGAGGGTTGTACTTTTTCAACAATGTAGGGCTATTCATGCGATTAGGGAAGGAGCAGTATAATCCAAAGAAATAGGATTTCTTTGCAGCGCTGATGTGGGTCCATTTCTATTCTCTCCCTAAAGAATACTGGGAGGAGGAAAGCCTTGAAGGCATCAGTAATGCCATCGAAAACTTCTTCAAAGTATTATAGGCTACCAAGATAAGGAGGTACACTTCATATGGACATATCTATGTGTATATGAATATCTTACAGCCTCTTCCATCCTCTATAATTATTTACTCTCAAGATAATTTTTAGAATAAATCTTTAGATTATGAACAAGCCCTCTTTAGATGAAACAATTTTCATCAATGCAAGCATATTAATAGGGATTATACAATGAATACCATGGAAACATTTGAATAAAACCATTCTTAGAAATATCTAGTTTATTCGAGAAAAATCCCTGAAAGAAGTAAAAATTTGATTCCCCAAGGTACCTCAAATCCTGACCAAATCCCTAGATCTGAAAATAGGTTTGAGTTTCTCTCCTCTTTGAAGGAGTCCCTAGACCAAGTCAACATTAAATAAAGTATGCAATCAGTAAAAGGTAAATCCCAAAACCCTATAGATGTCATGCAAGAATTCCTTGAAGGGCATCAACAAAATCCATTACTACAAGAGATAATTAGCTCCCCTTTGGAAGAAGATGAAGCAGAAGCCATACCAGTAGATATGGATCTGAATATCCATGGCCAATTTGTGTTATGGAAAAATGACATGGAAAATATGTGACAAACATGCCAACTCAGGAGGCTAGGATTACGTATAAGGCCTATTTTTGAAGAAAACAACTGGGCTCAAGTTCCTGAAGTCTAGTTTGGGGGTTTAGATTATGAATTTCAAGGTGGTATCTAGGAAAGACAAATAAGACAAAAAGTGGGTTTGTAAGAGAAATCAAGCATGAACCCAAGAAGATTGTGAATAATTATTCAACTCAAGGAAAGTCATGCAAATGTCAAAGACATTTCACCCCTCTAAATATCGAATCCTCAAGGAGTTTTCTATGTTTCTATTATTATCATTGTAGTTTTCTAATTAGTTTTTCTTAGTATGAATCTTATTAGTTTCAAGTGTTTCCGATATTTTAGTCCTCTTTTGGAAATTAAAGCTACAAGTAACTTTTTATGATTAATGAAAGGATCCTTTTACCCCACAAAAAATTGTTGGATTTGGTTTGGCCTCAATTCACTTAAATTTAAATTAGGACAACATTATCCCTTCAAGGCTACGTACTTGTCCATGCTTATAATTGATATTACTAGTAACATGTTACATAATAAAGTAGTAATAGTTAGAATGGTTGGTAATTAGGTTTTGCACTCTCCCCACTTAGGTTGAAATTCTTGATGAGAAAATTGACACATTGTGATAAGGCTAAAAGAGTAGATGCTCCTGAGTGAGACCCCCCTTGCAAGCGTGTCTTTGGATGTTTCAACCCTTCCTAAGTCATAAGTTATTGATATATTTAGATTTACATGTTTGATATGATTAAAAAGAAATAACCCATTTTAATACTTTATACATCCTACATATACTACACACAAATTATTAATACACATTCATTCATCATTTATAAACAACAAAATATCAAATATAAAGCATGCACATTTTTAAACATGCCTTGAAAGTACATATAACTCACTTTTTTGGCTTAAATATGAAATTTAACACAATGTGTACATAAAAAATCTAAAGTCATTTTCTCGTACCCTTAAATGGAGACGGATGGGAAATCCCTTAAACAACTGAGGAAATGGAAATGGATCATGGTTATATGTGAGCACACCCCATCTACAAAATATGAAATCATACTCAATGTTATCAAAATTTTATGAGATTTATAATGATCACATATTTCTTAATAACTTTTTAAAGTTTTAATTATATGAAATTAGTAAAACAAACTTGAATTTTGTGATATAAATGTGAAGAAAAATAGATAACTCAATTATAGTAAATGACTCTAAAAAATGTTTAGACCCAACTCCAGAAGGTGCAAATAATGGATCATTTGAAAATTTCCTATAATATGAATAGGATTAATCACCTTAATACTTTAAAAAACTACTTTAAATTTAAGATAAATGATACTTATTTTCATACCTGATCAAGTTCCCATTTGCATAAATATTTAAAATATTTTTTATAATGTTTATATGAATTGAGTTGTCCATAAAAAAAAGAAAAATAACATTTTCAATGATTAAAAATATTCTTTGAAGAAATAATAGCAATGTTTTTACTCACACATTGAGTGAATTTCATTAATGTGTAATTATTCCCATTCAATTTATTATTATCTCTATTAAGTATGTTATCATGGTCTTCCTACCATTATTATAACATGTAATATTTCATTCTATGATGTTATAAATTAAAGATGTAATATTTCATTTATGATGTTCTATATCAAAGATTTTAACTCATAAATATAAATGAAAATAAATTTTGAAATATACATATTGTCAATTGTGCCAATTCCTTCGGCCATTTATTGGGAATTTGGAGGAGGTCTCATGTTCAACAAAGAGTAAATTGAGAATACAATCACAGCTAATGTTATATATATTTTCAATCAACCCTTCTTTGAAAACTTATATCAACATATCATGGTGGACTACTCTTAGATGTTGCAGGCTTATTTTTTCTATTATATTTGAAATTTTAATTATTAGAATTTTGCTAAGATGATCACATACCAAAAATAATTTAATTATACAAGAAAATTTGAAATAAAAATTATACTCTTCAATTTATCATGAAAGAGATCATTTATATATTTCTACTACATGTATGAATATATTAATTAAAATTAAAATAATTTATATGATTTTCATTATGAAATTTTACCTTTTGAATATGTAAATAAGTGAAAAAAAAATAAAATTTACATAACCTTGAATCCCTTGTATATATTTGTATATAACCTTGCAAGATGGATATAGTTTTATATAACCTTGAACCCCTTTGAGTGAGAGTTGCCAAAAATCTAGGTAAGATTGACAACATATGCTCCAATAAATTCAACAAAAAACTTCCAATTTTCATTAATCTCTTTAGAATGAGATAAATCCAAAAAATGATTTAGCTATCAAGTTGAAAACCATATAATGCATATATACAACACAATAATTAATAAATTTCATTACAAATTTATCTTTCTCAAACTTTATCTTTCTTAAGAATAACAGTGGGTTAGAATCCTCAAGTTAAAAGAAAATTTTCATAAAACATAATATATGTTAATTTCAATTTGACATATTATGAAAGAAAATGTAGGAAAATTTAAAGAATATAAGAGCATCAACATAACTAGCAATTTCACTAACAGGTGCAAACGAACGCTAAAAAATTAAGAAGCCAAGCACAAAAATAGGAGAAAATTTGAAGTGTGTTCCATATTGAAGTGATGTCCAGTATCAAACCCTCCTGTTGATCCGAATTTATGCAGGAAAAAAAAATAATACAAATATAACCATAAATACAAATATTCAGTGGAAATAACACTTTGTTTCATTAGTATGAAAGAACTAAATTTTTTTTACAAACATAATGGAAATAAACTAGCTAGGGTGCTGGTAGCTTATCTCTGAGAAGAGATGTGGCAGTTACAAGCCTCTGAAATATGTGTTACAATGAGGCTCGAAGGCCTATATATTATTGAAAAATAATGAAAAACCATAAACAACCAAAAGCCTAACCCTAGGAGATGAAACACCAGACTATGGGCCCCGCCAGGGTAAATTGGTACATCAATTTCTCGGGGTCGTAACTTTGGCATACTATCTCTTTTTGATGCACATGATACATCGTTAGACTTATCTATCAGAGGACTAAAAATACTGGCAAAAAATATTGAGTCTGGAATAGACTAATATTATCCATAGGTTGCATGCCCAAAAGATGTCGTTTAGGGCCTCAAAATGGCTCCATAAGTCCAGGACCCGAAAAACTGCCAAAAATAGAAAATTGTGCTACAATTAAGGAAACTGAAAAACTGAAAGAAACAATGGTGGGGGTCCAAGTGGAATAGGTGGGTGGACACCAATGTCAACATGGATCTTTCCTCCCACCTTAGGAATTAATGCTCCCTATTTCGTTGATTTCCTCCATGAGATGAGGAAAATTCTTTTGTACTTGGTCCTTGGTGAGCCACTTGCCTCGGTGAAGGAGTTGCCTTGCTTTGATAACTCAATATAGCTGGATCCTCTACTGGCGGGTGTTATTTATCTGTGTGTCCATAGTCCGATCAATTGTGGCTTGTTCCATGGAGTCTGGGTTTAGCTCTATTGGTGTGAGTTGTTCTGCCATGTTGGATGTGTCTAGTAGAGGTGGAAAGCAGGGCTGAAGGTGGTCCACATTGAACAATAGGTGCAGAACAAGAAATGGTGGAATACTAAGCTCAAAGAAATTGTCCCCTATAGCCTTGGTGATGGTGTATGGCCCATATCGGAGTGGGCAAAGATTGCAGTGGGGTCCAGCAAGGCGCTTCTTCTGCAAATGTAACCACACTTTGTCACCCACCTGGAAGTTGTGTTACACTCGATGTTGATCATGCTGCTACTTGTACATAGAATTGGCTCTATCCAATATGTCATGGACCTGCTAGTGGATGTGTTGAATGTGCTCAATGAAGTTGTTCACCTTGGAAAATTCAGACTAGACATGAGTTGAATCAGTCTAAGTAGCTGCAAATGCCATGCTATGTCAATGGGACATAATGGCTGGAATCCCAAGCCCACCTAGAAGGGGTTGTATTCGTTTGAATTGTGGAGGTCCTGGTTATAGCTATGTTGTACATAGCAGAGACTCTTATCCCATATACATGGATGCTTTGAGTTTTACATGCACATACTATGTACGATCATCATGTTGACGACCTCTTTCTAGCCATCAATTTCGGGATGGAAAGCTGTGGAATTGGTGAGCTTCGTGTTCAGCATTGACCAGAGGCTGGAAAAAAATTTACTAAGGAACTTGTTGTCCTAATCTAAGATGAGAGACTGTGGGATACCAAAGTGTACCTACACTCATTCAAAGAAGATTTTAGCAGTGACTTTTGCTATGATATTATTCTTTCAGGTCGTCGTAATGGCCATCTTCGAGAATATGTCGACAACCATGAAAAAAAAGTCATTTCCATGCATATTAGAAGGAAGGCCCGACATGTAATCCATGGAGATGGATTCCCAAGGTCGACTAGGGGTAGGCAGTGAAGTATAGAGGCCTTGCTTCTTGATGGTTGGTTTGGAAATGGCGCATGCAATGTAGGATCTAATGTACTTCCCAAAATCCTATCGAAGGTTTGGCCAATAGAAATACTTCTGCAGTACTGCCACTATTTTCTCAACCCTGAAATTCCCAATGACATAACTATAGTGCACTTCCCAAATCATCTTGGCATGCTCACTTGAAGGAACACAAATGTGTCCCAGGTGACATAACTGTGCATCCTGGAGGTGAAAACTTGGAACTCGGTTACCCTGCAAGTGCGGCGGAATTCTATATCACTCTTGTAGAGAAGCAGCCAATCAGAAGTCTCATGCCCATAAGAGTTTAGCACGGTGGTTATCGCCACGATCGATGGTTGGTTGAAGAAATCTGCAACATTATTGGTGTTTCCCTTCTTGTACTTGATGTTCAAATGAAACTGTTGCAAGCATGTGGACCACTTCTGATGGTGATCGTTATGTAACTTCCCTTGTGTCTGTATGAACTGCAGGGGTTGGTGGTATGTGTGGATGATTGTTTCCTTCCCCAAAATGTAATGCATCAATTGTCAGAAAGCCGACACAATGGAATACACCTCTTTGTCATAGGTGGGATACTTTCGGACTATGTCGGACAGTGTCTCACTGTGATATGCCACTGGATTCCCTTGTTGAGTAAGAGTTGCTCCAATAGCATAGTCATAGGCATTTGTCTCAACCTCAAATGGTTGTTGCAAGTCTGGTAATGTGAGAACTAGGGCAGAGTAGAGGCAATGTTTCAATTATATGAACGAATGATGTTGAGATTCTAACAAAAAGAATTGTTCTTTCACTCCTCCCTTGGGGACTTGACTCAAGGGCCAAGTGATATGAGAGAATCCAAACACGAACCTACGGTATAAATTAGCAGGACCCAGAAATATGTGAAGCTCTATTAGAGTGGTTGGGGCTAGCCAATCCCGAATGAATTGGATCTTGGTTAGATCCACATGCACCCCCGCTCATCAATAATGTATCCTAGATACTGAACCTGGGTCATGCAAAAAGTGCACTTCTCCAAATTCACACAAAAATTGTGTTGTTTCAGTGTTTAGAGGACTTGTTGGATGTGTTGGAGGTGCTCTTCCCAAGTCTGGATGAAGATCAGGATTTCATCCAAGTACACTACTACAAATGAGTTGGTGAATGGCCGCAACATGTCATCTATCAACATCATGAAGGTTGCGAGAGCATTCTTCAACCCGAAAGGCATGAAAAACCATTCGAAAAGGCCCTCCTTTTCTTTCAATGTAGTCTTCCACACATCGAACGGTTCGATTGGTACCTGGTGATACCCAGAATTCAAGTCGATCTTTCTGAAATATTTCTCCCCTCTAAGTTGGTCCATAAGGTCATCAATCCACGTGATCAGGTACCTATTCTGGACAGTGATATTGTTCAGCACCTGATAGTCAATACAAAGTCTCTAGGTCCCATCCTTCTTCTGCACCAACATGAGCAGGCTCCCACAAGGCGATGGACTTGGAAATATGTGACATTTCTGTAGTAGCTCCTGAATTTGCCTCTTGATTTCATCATTCTCTAGAACATAGCACCAATATATCAGTCCATTGTGCAATGGCACACTTCGGGTCAAATCGATGGGGTGCTTGACCAGACAATGCAGAGGCACCCTTGTGGGTGAGGTGAAGATGTCACTGTACTCCTCCACGACCTTGTAAATTTGTTGTTGTCATGTGGAGGAGCGTTGTCTGGAGGTCGTGGCCACAATATTATTCTTGTTGTGAGGGTGGATCATCAGGAAAAAAAATTTCCCGGTTTTGGAAATGAGCTTACTGCCTTTTTTTGCAGTAACCAAAGAGATAGCGATAGGCGGTGGTACCTTTGGTATCATGTACAAATTATTTACCAAAGTAACAATAACAACGTGAGGCTGAGACTCATTCAAAACATGTCTCTTTCACAATTATGGTTGGCCTAATAATACATCACAAACAACAAGAGCAATGTCACATAATACCTCATCTGTGAAGGGCTTGATGTTGTAGGGAAGATGGCACTGTTGGTTGACATGGAGATCCTATCCTTAGTGAAGCCACCCGATGGTGTATGGTTGTGGTTGTGCTCTAGTCAGCAAGCCCAACCGCTTCAAAAACTATGCTTATATGAGTTTCTTTTGGCTCCCACTATCGACAATGAACTGTAGCAGGCAACCCTTTACCTATAACTGGGAGTGGAAGAGACATTCCTCCTCTTTTGGATCTTCCAGTTATTCATTTTGGATCTTTGTGGTGGCATCAGTGGCGTTGGGATCCCCATCGATAATATGATTCCCTTATCATTCACCTTCTCAGGTTCTGATTCAAACTCGGAGCATGCTTCTGATTCAGAAGCTTTCATCTCGGCCACCAGTGACTGCTTGGCCCGACACTCACTTGTGTTCTGAGTGGAGCTCTTATGGAACTCACACCTCTTTGAGTGGAGCGGCTAGGAGAGTTAATGTTGAGGTGTGAAAATAGTCAAGGAGCTATAAAGACATCGTGTCATGGAGTCATTGACTATCTACAACACATGTGGAAGTTTGCAATGCTATTTCTCTATGTAGTCCTCAATGGAGGTCTTGCGGTGGATGGTGATTGGGTGTGACCCTGTGAAGCTCTGAATGTTTTCCTTCCACTTTAAATCAATGATAACATTATGAATAACCATACGTAACCATTGTAATTTTAATTTAGAGAATAATAATATAAAAATTAAAATATTCACATTTTATTTATTTATTTTTTATCAAAATTTGATGATTTTTTTTTTTAATTTTAATTTTTATTATTTAGATTTGAGTCACATAAACCCTTCAAGTTTTTTTTTGTAGGATTTTACAAATTAATGAATTTGGATTTTAGATCACCAAGATTGTGGGTTTAAATTAATGAAAATGAGATTATCAAAATTCACAGTAAAATAATAATTTAAAAAAATTAAAAAAGCAATTTTGATATTGTACGAATCTCCTAAACTAACATGATATGCCCAACAAATTTATTGTGAGTACCAATAAAAACATGATCACAAGCAAAAATGATGAAAAACATTTGTCGATCACTATGAAAAATAGACTTAGTAAATATGGAAATTTTTCCAAAGTCTTTTGGTGTAATCACATTGGACAGAAAATTGTTGACGCGTTTTGAACCAACTAGTGTGGTTCATCTTCAAGATGAGATGAACCACACTGGTTGGCTCGAAACACATCGAAAAATTTCAGTCCAATGTGATTACATTGAAATCATTTGGAAAAATTACTATGATCACAGAAGCATGAATTCAAATATGGAAATGTTGTCAAATAATTATGCTTGAGATATCAATTCACAAATAAGGGAGAAAGATAAGCAAAGATGATGTTTTGAGTCATTGTTTGATAGTTGTTATATTAACAAGGAGGGAAATACCTTCCACTTTTCAATTTGCCTGACTTTGTTTATGAAATTTCTTTTATTATTTTCTATAGTTTCTTTCCAATGGTTCATCTACGAAACACCTTCGCTTCCCCCTTCGCCTACATGACTCGATATCCAAACCCCAATTACAATTCCCATTATGATGTTTTCATTAATCGCTATGGTTCAAATGTTGTGAAAAATTTTCTCTATCCATATCTACCATCGTCTTATTGACCATGGATTCAAAACCTTTTTTGACCAGCAAGAAAGGAAACTGGGAGACTGCTTAGATTCTCAAACAGGAGGAGCTATTGCAATTTCCTCTGTTCATATACCCATCTTCTCTCCAATATATTTCAAATCAACATGCTGCCTAGATGAACTCTCGTTGATATTAAAGTTGAAGGCTGCAATTATTCCAATATTTTATAATGTTAAGCCTTCTGATCTACAGATGAGTATGGGTGAGGGTGAAGAGAAAGTGTCCACTAAAATCTTGAGTCTTATTGGGAAACCTGTGGGGAGCGATGGATTATATGATGAAAACCCATGAGATCATGAAAATAATTGGAGATGTGGCCAAAAAACAATTGCAGATTGGAAAAGAGCATTATTTTATGTTACACATTTAAGTGATTTGGAACTTGAGGCATGTCAAAGGTTATAACTCTATCTATTATTATCTTTATAATTAGGTTCAATGTATTTTCATACACGAAGTGTATAGTACTCAAGTTTTATTTTATTTTCTTCGAATAACTAGCAACGAAAGCCACCTTGTTGATAGGGTAGTACAATGGGCAGATGTAGAGGTTACAAAACCATAATTTCATGTGGCCAAGTATCCAATTGGCTTGGGTGAAAATATTGAATATTTTAAAAAATCAGTATTATTATAACAACAACAAAATAACATCAACACAAAGGAAAGCCCAAGTTTGGGGGGATTGTGGGTCTTGGCGGAGCAGGAAGGATGACTTTGGAAACAAAATTCTTTAACCGCAAGAGGTCAACCTACCACCGACTAGTTTTATCTTAAGCTTGGAGTAGGTATCAAGATTGAGTCTTGTGGCATCTCTTGCATCAAGTCCAATATGGTATGTTCTCAGTTCCTTGTGATATTTCTATTATTTTTTTCCCATTTGAGCTTATTAAGCATCAATTTTGGTCATGCTTTGGAGCTTTTTAAGTATCGAAACTATTTTGTGAGCCAAATTGTTGTTGTCATTTGGACATGGGTGTTCATGTCTTGCAATTCATTGTGTTTTTTTTTTTGAGATTCCTATGGCTTTGCAAGCCTTGCGCATATACTTGGGTGTGGAGGTTTTTGAAGCTGTAGAGGGCTCAGGGTTTTGAGGCTAGGTTTGAGTTTTTGAGCCAAATAATATTTTACCATATGGATATATCTTAATGAGTGGAGAAGTCGTGCCTTGATGTTCCCATGAGATTCCTACCAGTGTACCACCACATAGGGAATGACCATGCCCATGAACTACATTACATATACAATAACATTGTACATAGGTTTCAAGTGTCAAAGTAGTTACAAGTTTCAAATTTAGATAGGTGCGAGGAGGACGAAAACTAACCTTGTTGATTCACTGTAGTGAATAGTGTTTGGACATCAAAATCCCATAGAGAAAAAAAACTTCGACGCAATTATATTGTATGATACCTAGAGAAGGATATTAGTATTTCCTCTTCCACATAAAAACACAAAGGGATTTTCTTGATAGAAGCTTAGAATATATTTGCAACTTCATTTACAATTGAAGAATCAACGAATTTCATTAATCAAGTAAACTTTGTCTCAATACTCTTCTGAAAATTTCAAACTTCTTTACGAAAACTACACATGCTCTCTCAGTGTCCTGTTTATAACATTATCAAAATTTCATCCAAAATTAAATATTTTCACCACACTACATATTGATGGAAACAATGTATAATATTAATAAGAAATTGTATAAATTAGAAAAAAAAATAATGTGTAAATTTTACTCAAATTTTGAAATATAAATTTGTTTGCACTTTTAAATATTTAACTATTTTCCATGCATAATAAATTAAAGTTAATTAATTTCAATATAAAATTAATTATAAATTTCTGACCATGGTTGTCTCATTGTGACAACCATGGTCATCCATGGTCTAACGTCACATTGTGACAAATATTGTCTCAATATGAAAATCAACCATGGTCAACCATTGTCCAATGTTGCATTTTGAGAAAGGTTGTCTCAATATCAAAATAATTCATGGTCATCCATAGTCCAACGTCGCGTTGTGACAAATATTTTGTCAATATGAAAATCAATTGTAGCCAACCATGGTCAACCATGTTTATTTGAGGGTTTATAATATTTATCTTAGGGTTTATATACCTTGGGTTTATAATATTTATCCCTTGGGTTAAATATTATTCCCTTGGGTTTATAATACCTTGGGGTTTTAGTATTAATCCCTTGGGTTTATAATATTAATCCTTTGGATTTAATATTATTTCCTTAGAGTTTATAATACCTTGGGGTTTTAGAAATAATCCCTTGGGTTTATAATATCAATCATATTTTAGCAATTTATAGTATTTATCATAGGGTTTCTATCCCATGGTTTATAATATTTATCTTAGGGTTTATCATAGGATTTTCTCAATATGAAAATCAATCATGGTCAACCATGGTCCAATGTCACATTGTGACAAATATTGTCTCAATATGAAAATCAACCATGCTCAACCATGGTCCAACATCGCATTGTGATAAATATTTTTTCAATATGAAAATCAACCGTGGTCAACCATGGTCAACCATATTTATTTTTGGGTTTATAATATTTATCTTAGGGTCTATAAATATTTATCCCTTGGGTTTTTTATTAATCACTTGAGTTTATAATATTTATCTTAGTGTTTATATACCTTTGGTTTATAATATTAATCCCTTGGGTTTAATATCATTCCCTTGGGTTTATAATACCTTGGGGTTTTAGAATTAATCCCTTGGGTTTATAATATCAATCATATTTTATCATTATAATATTTATAATAAGATTTATATCCCTTGATTTATAATATTCATCTTAGGGCTTATCATAGGATTTTCTCAGTATGAAAATCAATCATGGTCAACCATGGTCCAATGTCACATTGTGACAAAGATTGTCTCACTATGAAAGTCAACCATGGTCCAACGTTGCATTATGACAAATATTTTCTCTTCAACCAATGTCACATTGTGACAACCATGGTCATCCATGGTGAACCATGGCCTAACATCGCATTGTGAAAAATATTGTCTCAATTTGAAAATCAACCATGGTCAATCATTATCCAGCGTCTAATTGTGAGAAAGGTTGTCTCAATATAAAAATCAATCATGGTCAACTATAGTCCAACATCGCATTGTGACAAAGATTTTGTCGATATGAAAATAAACTATGGTTAACCATGCTTATTTCTGGGTTTATAATCTTATCTTAGGGTTTATTTACCTTAAGTTTATAATATTTATCCCTTGGGTTAAATATTATTCCCTTGGATTTTTAGTATTAATCTCTTGGGTTTATTATTCCTTTAGGTTTATAATATTAATATTAGGGTTTATATACCTTGGGTTTATAATATTAATACCTTGGGGTTTTAGAATTAATCCCTTAGGTTTATAATATCAATCTCTTAGGTTTATCAATGTAAGAATTCATATTCTTAGGGTAAAAAATTATCCATAAGGTTTATAATACTATTCCTAAGGTTTAATATAAATCCCTTGAGTTTATAACCATGTTCAAACATGTACAACCATAATCTTATGTCACATTGTGACAAACATTTTCGCAATGTGAAAATCAACCATGGTCAAGCATGGTAAACCATGTTTATTTTAGGGTTTATAGTATTTATCTTATGGTTTATATATTTAGAGTTTATAATATTAATCCCTTGGGTTTAATATTACTCCTTTGGGTTTATAACCCCTTAACAATAGTTATATTAATATTCAATTAACAATATTTATATTAGTATTTAATTAACCATACTCGTAATATAAATATAATTAATAAACAATATTTATATTGTGTATAAAAGCTTTTGGTAAAAACCACATCAAAGTATATTTTGCCGATGTGTTTTGAACATCCTAAGTTGAGGGAAGCCATAGAAATCAAAAAGAGGTCGGTTAACCTTAATAGGTGTAAGGCCCCAATACTTCACAGCTGCGTTTGGGGGAATGGGCGCGCTCGTTGGGCGTTTGGATGAGTTCGGGCGCCGTGCGACTAAACAGGCAGAACGCCGCACCAGAGAGGCACGAGCGCGTGCATGTAGCAGAGGCGCATCACAAGGGCGAGTTGGGAGAGGCGCGTCATTGGAAAGGCACCTTTATACCACCAAGACGCACCATGGATGAGCCAAGCCGATGGGAGAGTCGGTGGGACGACTGACGTGTTGGGCATAGCCGACGCCACACTTCATGGGTGAGCGACCAAACGACGGGTCAGATCTGGTCGACCAAGCAACCCACACTTCACTTGGGCATCCATATATATATGATGGCATGTGGATGAGTGGAGGGAAGATCAAGAAAAAAACAATGAACACACAACAACAAGAACAGTCAAGGGGAGCACCACGAGTTAGCCAACAACTCGTTGGTGGAAGAAACAACGAAGGAGAGTGCTGGGCGAGTCGGGCCATAGTTGGGCGAGTCGCACTGCAAACCACTGCAGACGCACCGCAGGTCAGGTCGGGTCAGGTCGGGCGCCTCTGAATGGTTGGTCGAGTCGGGCGCCTCTGAACGGTGGGTTAGGTCGGGTCGGACTGGGCGCCTCTAAACGAACTCGGCGACAGTAAAAATGCGATTCCACGAGCGTCGGGAGTCGGATTGAGGTGCCGTAAATTGTAGAGCGTGCATATTTAGGGGAAAAATCCAACCATATAGTTGGGAGGTGAATTGGACACATAGAGAGCTCAGGAAATTCTCTGAACTGATTTGGAGCAATGGTTGAGTGACCCGAGTGACCAGCACTTGGGCAGTTTTGGGTAACACTTCCGCAGGTGAACTTTGATGGTTGTAAAATACTGTTGTAGGCTAGTTTGATGATTGGAGATCCTTAGAGCTTGGTCAAAAGGCAAGTAGAATTTCCAAGGAGCAGGATTGGCTTCTGCTAGATTGGACATTGTGAACTTGTATTTTTATGAAACATATTATCTGGGTGGACTCATTTTAACAGGGAGTTGCCCCTCCCTTGTATGTATGGGCGTACTTTTGGATTGGATATTGATGTTTATGTTTTTTCCGCATATTGAAAGAACATTTTCTTAATAACTAACGAACGTTGCTAAAGGCGTAGTATGGGTACTTAAGTATTTGAAAAAAGAAAAGGTACGACAGTGCCGCACCTGCCTACAAGCGTGGTTGGAAGACACCCAAGGTGTAGGGGCGTGACAGTTGGTATGAGAGCTACCGGTTCAGATGGTTTGAGATTCTGATAACACAACTACTGTTGCACATCATTTGGTATCATAGGTACCATTACTAGGAGCTTTTGTACTGAAGCGAACAAGGACAACTCGAAGGTTGAAGCTGAAGCTTGATTGAGCAAACATGGATACTGATGCAGGGTTGTAGAAAATATTGGAGTTTGATATGAAGAAAGCAAGTTTGAAGGCTCAAGTCGAACTTGAGGACATTATATAACGTTGGAAGGATACAAAGCAACAATATCACAAGGCTCTTGTGCAAGTGTCTGAACACTTGGAACACATTGGAGATGGATTGATGGAAGTGCAGAAATATTTGGATGGACTATCTGGACAAACTGCTGAAATTGAGAAGCTTGAAATGGAGATACGACAAGGTGAACAAAGACTTTAAGAACTCTTCATTGAAAGGGCTCACTTGAAGGAAAGAAGCACCACGTTGCAGGCTAGAGTCAAGAACATGGAAGATGAGATCAAGAGGGACTTCCTTGATCTGAAACCTATTGTTTTGAAGAAGGAAAATGCATGTGTTGGCACACTTGGAAAAGAAGAAGACGGCACTATGATGATTGGTGCACTTCATTTGGAAGGAGTCAATATATGTCATATTGGAGCACTTAGGTAGAATTTGAAAAGGAAGGAGCTTGAACCAATTCAAGCAGACCTAGGATCGAATTGTTCTATGGATCTTCATGAGAAGAGATATGTGAAAAGAACTGTTAAGCCAAGGGCTAGTTTGGAAGACATACTGGAAGAGGAAATGTTGAAGAAGATTGCAGATATAAGGCGCAAGACAAGAAGGAGGAATGATGATGAAAGTTCCTTGAACTTGGGATTTGTTTCTACAACCATACATGGGAAAAAGTTCTCTTCTTTGATAGACATGGGGGCTACCCATAGCTTCCTAAGTCTAAAGGTAGCTTCATCTTTTAGGAAGAAGAAGGATAGCATGGAGAAAGAGTTGAGTGCTTTCAAGGCAGTCACTTCGGGAATGAAAGTAATGACTGGTGTCATGAAAGGCACACATGTGAGAGTAGGGCCCTGGTTTGGAAAGATAGACTTAAGAGTCATTGACATGGATGATCATTATATGGTATTGGGGTGAGACTTCATGGTTGCAGCACAAGCCATACCAATGATGGACTGAGACATTCTATTAATTCTTGATGATGGAAAAATCGTGATGGTTCCTATGACAAGGAAAAGTCGTTTGGGATATCAACCGAGAATGGCTTCATTGATCCTATATGAGAAGGACCCTGATATGGACCATACTAATATGGAGCATAGGGAACTTGGATCTATGACTCAAATAACAAAGGAACAACATATGTTTGATTTTGTTGAGAGAGACTTGAAGGAAAGAAGGAAAGGAGTGGATATAGCTTCATTTCTTGAGCATGTAGCAGAGAAATCTTCTCAAGATCTTCACCAGGATGATGTAAAGAAGGACACTTCTTTAGACATGGGACCAAGGAAAGATTATGCAGGTAGAGATCCAGCTGGCATTGTTGAATTTTGTAGATATGCTATGGGCATATACGAATTTCAACTGACGAAGGACAAGCTTGGGACATTAGGATGCACTCAAGAGGAGGTTGATGTTGTTCACGAGTACCTTAAAAATTGACATCAATCTAATACATGGGTGAATGAAAGTCAGGGAAGTAGCTTCCTGGCCCTTGATTTGAAATAAACCTTTGGATAAAAGTGGGTGTGGTAACTTAGTGCATGGAGGACCACACCACCCTAAAAAAAAAAGAGGCTTTGAAAAAAGGCCCACATGCATGGATAGATGCTTGGATGAATGTGGCTACCTTGATAGCACATTGGAGCAGCATCATAGATTGCATATTGTAGATGGAATGAAGGGAAACTTCACGGACCTGAATATGGCACATTGATTGGTGAGAGAACATCTCTTACTTTGATGTTTGGAGGATGTGAAACACTTAGTGGCACATGGATTAACATCATGGAAAACATGTTGTGATGGAGATGAAGAACACTTCATGGACCGGAAACATGGCACTTGGACTTTGGACAGATTCTTGGTTGAATTGATGAATGTGACAAGAGCTAGAGAAAGACTAACAGACGGCATGAGGATGTACATTCTTATGAGGAGGACATATAGTTGGACTGATCACCTAAATTGTTCGAATCATGAGGGCTAGCAATGCTACGAAGGTGTGCTAGATGTTACAAACATATGATGCTACAAGCATATAGATGTTTGACGGAAAGATATGGTTATCAATATCTTCTTGGGTCGAAGTGTCTTGGCTACAGTTCACATAGAGATCAATACTACATCGAGAAGGAATTCTGAAGGAAGACATGAACTTGACAGTTTATGCATTACTTTGATGATTTATAGTAGAGTTGGAGACATGAGCACATTTGGAAGATGTTGGAGTCATCAACACTTTGCGACGGCAGTTGCGACGATATTTCACACATGGCGTTGTGACGATAGATTATGCGACGATGGGATGATGTTGTTAAGGGACGACAACGCTTTGAAGTGGAGGAGGATGTAAGGCCCCAATACTTCATGGGCGCGTTTGGGGGAACGGGCGCGCTCGTTGGGCGTTTGGACGAGTTCGGGCGCCGTGCGACTAAACGGGCAGAATGCTGCACCAGAGAGCCACGGGCGCATGCGTGTAGCGGAGGCGTGTCACGAGGGTGAGTTGGGAGAGGCGCTTCATTGGAAATATGCCTTTATACCACCAAGACGCACCGTGGACAAGCCAAGCCGACGGGCGAGTCGGTGGGATGGCCGACGTGTTGGGTGCGGCCGACACCACACTTCATGGGAAAGCGACCAAACGACGGGTCGGTTCGGGTTGACCTAGCAAGCTGCACTTCACTTGGGCGTCCATATATATATGATGGTGTGTGGAATATTGGAGGGAAGATCAAGAAGAAAACAACGAACACACAACAACAAGAACAGTCAAGGGGAGCACCACGAGTTAGCCAAAAACTCGTTGGTGGAAGAAACGATGAAGGAGAGCGTTGGGCGAGTCGGGCTGCAGTTGGGCGAGTCGCACCGCAGACCATCGTAGCTGCACCGCAGGTCGGGTTGAGTCGGGTTGGGCGCCTTTGAATGGCAGGTCGAGTCGGGCGCCTCCAAACGGCGGGTCAATTCGGGCGCCTTTGAATGACGGGTTGGGTTGGGTCAGACTGGGCGCCTCTGAACGAACTGGGCGACAGTAAAAACATGATTCTAGGAGCGTCGTGAGTCATATTGAGGTGCCGTAAATTGCATAGCGTGCGTATTGATGGGCCACATCCAACCATATATTTGGGAGGCAGATTGGACACACGGAGAGCTCAGGAAATGCTCTAAACTGATTTGGAGCAACGGTTGAGTGACCCGAGTGACCAACACTTGGGCAGTTTTGGGCAACACTTCCGTAGGTGAACTTTGATGGTTGTAAAAGACTGTTGTAGGCTAGTTTGATGATTGGAAAGCCTTAGAGCTTGGCCAAAAGGCAAGTAGCCCTGCCAAGGAGCAGGAGTGGCTTCTGCTGGATTGGACATTCTAAACTTGTATTTTTATGAAACATATTATCTAGGAGGACTCATTTTAACAGGGAGTTGCCCCTCCCTTGTATGCATGGGCGTACTTGTGGATTGGATATTGATGTTTATGTTTTATTGCGCATATTGAAAGAACATTTGCTTAATAACTAACGAATGTTGCTAAAGGCGTACTCTGGGTACTTAAGTATTTGAAAAAAGAAAAAGTACGACAGTGCTGCACCTGCCTACAAGCGTGGTTGGAAGACACCCGAGGTGTAGGGGCGTGACAACAGGGATGATGGGTGGACTGTTAGTAGATGTTGGATTCCTGCCCTTCTCTATTATTATTATTATTATTATTATTATTTAGTAATTTTTTTTTAATGGCGATCTCGTTAAACATTGTAGCTATTTTATTATTTAACTTATTAAAATTACCTATGGAATAAAGAAAGTAAGAATATTAAATTATAGAGCATATAAATATTATTTTTATTTTTAGTATATATATATATTTTGGCGATTTCCATAATCATTGTAGTTACTTTTATTATCTATTGATTAATAAAATTATGAATATGAAATTATAGAGCATATAGTTTATAATTATTTTCAAACATATAAGTATTTAATTAATTTAGTAGGTAGGTATAAGAATGTTAAATTATATTTGTGTTATGTAATATATTAATAATTCAAATTTCACCAATAATAATAATAATAATAATACAACTTTTAATTAATTAATTATTAAATATTTTTTATTCTAGTCAAACTAGCTCTTTTTTACAATGGATAGTTAGGGCTCTCCTCATCTAATTAGACTAGTTCCTAGATCATATTTCTCATCTTGTCTTGATGATGAACGACACTGGGTGATTCGAAACGAGTCAGAAAAATATACTTTGATGTGATTTTTACCGAAAGATTTTATACACTTTTATGGATCACAGAAACCAAATTCCTAATATTTATATTAATAAAACAATATTAATAAATAATAATAATAATAATAAATTATTATTATTATTATTATTATTAACCATGAATGAATTAACTATTTACTAAATTAAAACATGGAGACTATGGAAAAACTCTATCACAAAATCTACACCACAAAAACCTACAAACTATTAAATAATTAATTATTTTGATTATTGTTAGATCTAAGACTTTTGTGATCCATAATGTAGATTCTTAGAGATTAATTACATCATTAGGATTTGGTCATTTATATGATTAATATGAAAGACATTTATCTATATTTTGATTATTATTATTAATTAATATTTTTATTTTTATTGTTAATTAAATTTAATAGCAATATTAATTAATAAATGTTACTAATAATTAATTTATTCATTATGAATAATTAATTAAATATTAATTAATAATAGTATTTATGATAACTATAATTATATTTCTAGAACTTATATCAATTACATTTATTAATGTGGTTATGCATATGATTAGTATATATTTTTGACCTATATCAATTACATTTAATAATATGATACTATAATTATACTAATATAAATAAATTATCATTCACCTTTTTTTAACCAAAAGTTTCATACAAATTCCAATTCATTTCCACCCTCAAAATCATGATTCAAACATTGTTACTGTAAGATTTCTTAAAAAAAATTGGCCTGGATTCCGGCTATTTTTGGCTCTCCAGGCAATTCCTCGTCTCCTTAGACAACTCCTTAAAATATGCAGTAGACTGTTTTTTCGCCTTGAAAATCATGGAAATTCCAGTAAGATTTTAAGAAAATCCAACAGAGATTTTTGTAAATCCACTTTATAACTATCAAGCTTTAATATTTTGAGTGCCCTAAAGGTTTTTAATGGTGTTGAATCCATTTCCACCATCAAAATTATGATTCAAAGACTCTTACTGTAAGATTTCTTAAAAACTTTAATATTTTGGGTGCCCTAGAGGTTTTTGATGGTGTTAAATCTATTTCCACCATCAAAATCATGATTCAAACACTTGGCCCGATTTCGGCAAATTTTGGTTTTCCAGGCAATTCCTTCGCCTCTTTAGACAACTCCTTAAAATATGCAGTAGTCTAACTAAACTACTTTTTCTCCTTGAAAATCATGGAAATTCTAGTAATATTTTAAGAAAATCCATCACGGATTTTTGTAAATCCACGTTATAACTATCAAACTTTAATATTTTGGGTGCCTTAGAGGTTTTTGATGGTGCTGAATCCATTTCCACCATTAAAATCATGATTCAAACATTACAAGATTTCTTAAAAAAATTTAACCCAAATTCCAACCAATTTTGACTGTTTGAGCAATTCCTCCATCTCCTCACACAACTCCTTAAAATATTATAAACTTATAAAAATTTATCGAAACTTTTTGCTATTTACACGCCTCCCACAAGTGCTAACGAAATTCATGTTCACATTTAAAAAAAACTACTTTTGCCTATTAGATCAGGCTACATCAAATTCCCAAGCGCTATTGTTTCCAAAATTGCCACAAACCCTATAATGATCTCTATGTTGTTCAAATTGCAAGTTTCTGGTGACGGGGGCTGTGTTGTCGCTTGGATGGATTGGTTCTACCGTTAAGAGAACTCTTCCAATCACTTTGCATCCTCCATATCCACAGGGCCCTGAAATTTTTAGTGGAAAACCTCTCGAAACAAGGCCTGAAGGAGGTGGAAGTGTACATCCATCTTGCCAGATTTCAAGGAGAACACCTGGTGGGAAGGGGAGATTACTACTGCCCATTACATAAAAGGAAGATTTTAGTTTATATAAAACTTTTGTAATCTATAATTGATAATTTTTATTATAAAAAACTATTAACAACAATACATAGAACTACATAGAACTGCCCGTTTTGTAAATTTTATAATCTTCCCTAATCACGTGGTCTCTTGTAAACGAGCTGTTCATTTTTTACTATCCATGCCCTTACCTAACTCTTTTTACAACCAATAGCATAGTGATTGTACTCCTTTTATATCCAATGAAATGATGAATTTTCCCCTTCAGAAAACACATAAAAAGTATTTGCGTAGCGTGAAGAGTGCTTCACATTCTTTATCTATTTTACATTTTCTTTAATATACATGGTTATCGTGTACGATGATATCAGCAATTTAAATATTAAAATTTAATTGGAAAAGCCACTGAGACTCCAGATCCTTATAAGTTTTTTTTAAGTATAAACATTTATAGGAGTTCCATTTCTTTAAAGCCTATAATATACTTTGTAGTTGTGGAGAAAGGCTGCATATCTAGAAAACTTAAAAATCGAGTATTACCACGTCAATAGACAGTGGCATCCTATAAAATATAATTTTCGCGGATCCATCATTCATAAGGTTTTCATGGGCCATTTTTTTTTTTTTTGAAGTGGTACACCGAAAGCTGTTATAAGATTGTATTGCCTATACCAATACATATGTTGTAACGGTCAGATCTATCTAATAATTATGTAACAAACAGTCGATCGAAACGCAGGGCGGATTCCGTGGACGGGGATCCTAGGAACTGGTGCACAAGGCCTGGAACAGCGTCACACGGACCACAGAATGGTCAAAATTCATCGTGACGACGCCGGAAGCTGCTGCTGCAGCCGACCCAGCATGGAAACATTTTATTTGTGGGTTAAAAACTGACAATTCATTACACAATAGATGGCTTTTTCTAAAACACGTGCCATGTTTATAGGGTATATGGTTTATTAAATATACATGTCGTATGACATTTTTTTTTTCATAGAGTAGACGTTTTTCTCTAATTTAGGATGATGAAGTTTTGGTGTTTGGAATATATTTTTGGGCTTTTGGAGATGTGGTGTTTGGAATAGATTTGAAGTAGACTTATTCTTGTTCTAGAATAAACATGTGGTATGTTTTTTACAAGCATGTATGTAATGGATAAAAGTTTTTTCAATCTTCTATACAGATAAAAGTTGATTTAGAAATCTTCTCCTTAAAAACACCTTCATTTTAATTATCAAGTGACTCTATATATGAAAATGAAAATTTTTATTGAGTTCCATGGAAACCTCAAAAAAAAAAATAGTTATATTGAAAGGTTGTTAGTTTTCCATCAACCATGTTATAGTTAAAAAAGAAAATTCACACTCAAATATACTTTAGATTGTTTAATTGAAGGACCCTTGGGGTCTAGGTTAATTATCAATAAATTTTTTTTGTAAGTTAGGCTAAGCTATATTAGATCATAAAAGAAACTTTACATAGGGAGTGGGCTGAGATGGCAAAAGGTTGTTAGTTTTCCATCAACCATGTTATAGTTAAAAAAGAAAATTCACCCCCAAATATACTCTAGATTGTCTAATTGAAGGAACCTTGGGGTCTAGGTTAATTATCAATAAAAAAAATTTGTAAGTTAGGCTAAGCTATATTAGATTATAAAAGAAATTTTACATAGGCAGTGGGCTGAGATAGCAAGCGGTGCTTAGCCAATCCCAACTTTGGTAGTTTTCAAAATAGAACAAGTTTGGGGCTGCCTCCTAGGAGGAAACCAACCCCTTAACAGAGTCAAACAATCATGTTTTACAAAATGTTCCATAACACATATAAAAAAAAAAATAGCTATAGTAAGTCCTGAGTTGACAAAACACATAGAAGAACCGAGCTACAGCGCAGTCATGGTGTGCCTGCATCATCCTTTGTTGTGGGGTCCTCCTCCTTGATGAGGCATCCAAATTCATGCGTAATGGCCTTCTCCTCAGCTGTTGGCTTGTGCGGAGGCTTCGAGGGGGGGAGGAGGGGGGAGGCACGCGGATGATTGGAGCTACAACATACTCTGCATCGAAAATGCTAGTCCAAACGCCATCTGAATCCATGATCCAAATGTCTGTCTCCTCCTCTGCTGGTTTGTGAACAGAGAGCGGCTTAGTTTTTCGAGGAGTGGACAACTTAGAGTGTGCTATGGTAGACTTTGTGGGGCCTCTTTTGCCCCTCGGTTTATCCGGAGTTAAGAAAGTCTCTTCCTGAGTGCAATCAGGCATTTGAGCAGCCTCCTAGTTGTGGTTGCCTGAAGAGGAACCTTAAATGGATTCTAGACGCTAATCTTGACCACAGTGATAGCGCCCTCGAAAACGCCCCTCTTACGCTGCCCCTGATGGGCTTTTGACGTTGTCGCGGGGCCATGGGGAAGATGACAAGAAAAGGTAGGGAAACCAGGCACAGAGCAGGGATATGCGTAGCTGGAGTACACGCAACAGAGGTGCGCAAAGGGGGGGCGCAAAACAAAGGGTTGCACAGCAGGGGGGCGCGCAGCAGGGGAGCACGCCATCGATAGGACGTAGCAGGGTGATGAACATGAGAAGGGGATTTCAGCAGGGGCGCACTTAGCCATAAGGCTCACTGCAAGGGGCGTGTAGCAAGGAGGATCTCAGTGGGAGGTGTTAGCATTTTGTAATTAGCTAGAGATTGTGAGAACTAATCACATAAGCCAACATCAAACCAAGTTTGGAATCCATGACCTAGCCTTCCTAGATTCAAAGAGGGCTCTCTCTACAAGATATAGCTTTGTTTAAATAGGTTTTAGGCTAGTTATGATAGTACTTGGATTTGGTAAGATTGATTGTATTCAATTTATTAATATCTATTGGGTAATGGAGTCAAAATATAACTAGATGGTTGCATCAATATTTCACAGAGTAAACACAGGGCAAGCTAGGAATATTTACTCGATCTCTTGGATTTATAAATGGATTTATGATAGAAATATGAATAGATTCAGCAAAAATAAAGAGAAATTAATAATTATTTAGTTTGGCTTTCAGTGGAAAACATAATGATCGTAAAGGCAGTTAGAATAAGGTACTCAAAAGTAAATCCTATTCATCATGCTTTCTGCTTTACAATTAGAATTCAGATGTTTACAATGAAAGAGGACAATGAAACAATACTAACCAAAGAAAAACATCATCAGTATTTAAGCCACAATAATCCGGTGAATGGTTTGATTATTATTGATGATTCGGTGCTTTGGAAAAGCTTACAATACTCCAAAAGACAGTAATGATTCTGATCTCAATAAATCCACCCTTGATACTTCCAAAACTGAAGTATTTATACAAAAAATTACAACAAAACATTCTCTAACAGACATGGTATTTTTAGGCTTAAACTTGAACTAGAAACTCTAACTTATTACAAAATTATAGTCTCAGTGGAATGCGTTGTGCAGAGCAGGTGCTGATGTAGTGGGGCAGTTAGGACGTGGATAACCTTTTACTAATATACTGGTAGACTAAATGTTGTGCTGGCAAATGAACTGTGGCATGAAGGGAGTGTTGAACGCCTTTTACTACCCGACTCGACTTTTTGTTGTTTTGTCACTTGAAATCCTTCTGTTGTGTTAAAACCCTTTTGTAAGCAAAACAACGTGAAAAATCAATATAACGGACTTGAATATTTTAAATTTTGATTCTGAAGTCGCATCACATCCACGCACTTAGCAACATTTAGAGTTTAAGTTTATGAAGAATGTTACTGGAGATGCGATATGAAGTGGGATGCGTCGTGGAGGGACAGTGGGACTGGACCACAGCGCAGATCACAATTTTTAAGTTTTGTTATAAGCGTGGAGGATGTAAACACTAAAAAAACAAATTGCGAAGGGCAGGGAAGGAGGTAAGTGATGTGGCAGAGGAAAAGTGGGACCAGATCGTAGGTGCACATCACAATGTTCAAATTTTATTTATAAGCTATGGGGTTAGCATCTAAAATTTGCGAAGTGTGGGGAGAGGGACCTAACCACATCACACATCGCAGAATGTAGCACTTGGAAAAATAGGGTAAATGTTTAAAACCACAAAGTGTGATTTGCGCTTAGTGGAGGATGATGTGTCAAGGAGAAATGGATCCCACTTCAATCAGTGGAGTTTTATGTGGTAAGGTAATTTTTTATGATGTTTTCATAATATATCGAAGTATTTCAAAAGGTTGTAAAGTGGGGGGTGGAGCTGCTGAGGTGGGGCCAACCTGGCACATCGCAAGTTTAAACAAATATGTTGCGAGTGCTTTTAAAATTAAGTTAAAACATATGCGATGCAATATCCCAAATCGGCGATCACAAGTTTTTTATTTTAGTTGCAATGTGAAACATGTATAATCTGCGAAATGCGATGAGGGTGAGGTAAACCAGTGACATGGAGGGATGGTCCATTTTAATCGCGATCGGGGAATAAGGAAGCAGAGTAAGTGAAAAGCAATAAAAAGTTAAGGGTAGAAAGGCAAAAGTGGAAAGGCAGAAAAAGGGTAAGTTTAATCATTTTCATTAGAAAATGAAATGAAAAAGGGAGCGTGGCGGGGAATGCGTCCCGCTTCATTGTATATTTTACTTATGAAAGGTTTGTAGGAGATGGTAGTGTAAATGATTTTGGGTTTTGGGCTATGGTAAAAATGATTTTGAATGTGCAGGATTATAATGAAATGTGTGAAAATATATGAGTGGGGAAGGAAAAAAAAAAGGGAAATGAATGAAATGAAAGTAGGGGGGAAATATGCTATGGTTTAAAACTTTAGGATAGAAAATAATAATCGGAATTTAAACCATACAAATAACTTTTCTGTATGTGCATTTAGACTAGGAGCCAATCAAAACCTTAACTTTTCCATAGACGCATTTAGACTAGCAGCCAATCAAAACCTTTAAAACAGAATGAAGTTTTTCTTTTTCTTTCTTGCTTCCCTAATGTTTTGTTTTGTCTCCTTTGTTTAAAGCATATAACAACTAACACTTTATTTTACCTTTTTTGTTTAGGGAATTTGACACCTGGCATTTTATTTACATGGATACCTATAAAAATAATAATTTTCCTAACATTTTTAACTTTTTCATTCTTTTGTATCCATATCCTACCTTATCATTTTGAACTTATTCAACTACTTATGATAACTTATAAAAAAAAATGATGTTACAACACCTTCCTTGGTTCAGATTAAACTGTTAAACCAATTTTAATTTTTACCTAACACATTAATCTGTCAAGATTAAACAGTTTGAAAAATTATTTTTCACTACCTATTGACAAGAAATTTAAACCTAATTCAATCATGATTAAACTGTATGATTGGATTTTATTGAAATTTTGTGGCATTTTTAAACAAGCTGCACACAATTTATTTTCAAAAGTAAGCTAAACTTAAGAGTAGTGGCATTTGAATGTGCAACACTTTAAGAATTTATTGTTTTTTCTTCTTTTTTGATGGGGTTCACATCTTAAATTTTTTATTTATAACATATACCCTCTTTTGATTTTTTATGTTATCTCCCCTTTTTATTTATTTTGAAAATTATTTGCAGATTTGGAAATCATTTTATAAATTAAATTTGACTAAAAGAATAAACTTAGTCACCTCGAGATCCTATGAAATATAGGAACCTAACAGTGGCTCCAATTGGGGATGGAACTTCCATGCATTGAAGTGTCAAAAATCTGTGATCAGTAGCCTTATCTATTGGGCATCTGAGCAATCTGTAATCTGATTCCTTTTCTTCTTTCAAATATTAGGATGGTCTGTTGACCATGGCTTAGGGCATTTTTTTCGGGCTTCAACCTTAATCAACAAAAAATCCAATCCAATCTATGTTGACTGTGACATTTACAATGATGAAAAAATAATCTTTAAACTAGGAGAAAAAATGCTTTAACATCCTTCCATTTACAGGACCACCAGATAACTTTGTTCCATCTATATCTGTGAGAAAAAATGCATTGTCACCTCTAAAAGCATTTATAATATATGGCCCCATCCATAGTTTATCAAACTTGTTATGCTTTCCTTTGTCTTCTATCCTTGCATCCCATTTTAAAACCTTGTCACCAATAGCAAAATCAACTGCCTTGGTCCTTTTGTCAAATACTTTCTTGATATTTTCCTGGATGAACTATGTTCTTTTATATACCTCTTCTCTTGTTTGCTTCAACTGGATGGTTTGATGAATCCTTCTGATTGCATCATTTGGTTCCACTTGTAACTATTGCATCATGTTCTTCACTGGTTGTGATAGAGAAGATGGAAAAACAACATCCATTCCATAGACAAGTTGGTATGGTGACATACCAAACGACTTCTTTGTAGTAAGCCTGTCAGCCCAAGGTGCACTGACGAACTTATTATGCTAGGACTTTTTATTATGTTCTAATAATTTATTGATGATGTTTACCAAACTCTTATTAGATGATTCAGCCAGCCCATTAACTTGTGGGTAATAGGCTATTGAATGTCCTAAATAAATATGATATTTATCACAGAATTCAACCATATTTTTGGATTTAAAGGCTGTTGCATTGTCAGTGATGATTTTCCTTGGGCAGCCAAATCTGGACAAGATATGGGTCTCAAGGAACTTGGTAATAACAACATCAGTGGAATTTCTTGAAGGGATGGCCTTTATCAACTTATTGAAGTAATTTGTGGCTGTTAAAATCCACTTGTGTTGGGCAGAGGAAGGAGGATGGATTTCACTTATGAAATCCAAACCCCATTGTTTGAATGGGCTTTCAACAGAAACGGGTTTGAGAGGCAAGGGTAGGAGTTTCTTTTTACCTTTAAAAATTTGACACTTATGACAGGTTGTGACTTTCTTGTTGACATCAGAAAACAGGGTGGGCCGGTAAAAACCATCCCTGAGAATCTTATTAGCAGTAGTCTTCCAATACAAGTGGCCACAACAGTCTCCCTCATGAAAATCATTCATAATCTTGTATGCATCATTCTTCGACAAATGTTTGAGTAATAGGCCATCTGAATCTTTCCAATAAGTACATTATCAATGATGCAAAATTTTACTACTTTTAATTTTAGAAATATAGCTTTAGTTTTTTTAAGACCAAGAGGAGCATTTAAATTAAACAATACATAAAGCAGGTTTGCATACTAGGAAGAATTTAAAAATTCTTCATTGATTTGTGGAGTCGCCTGCTCCCCTTTATCATCCAAAGTTGCTACCAAAGTTATGTCCAGAGCTTGAAAATTGGACTCAGCCATAAGCTGTGCAATTCCTTGCCCTTTAATTAGTTTGGTAGGTTATATTTCCAGATTATACTCCAAAATGACTACAATCCATTTTCCTCTTTTGCCATCTGGTCCATTCTGCGTTAAAATATCTTTTACCATAGCATTAGGTACATAAGAAATTATATGTGAATTCAAAATATAAAATCTAAGATATTTAATTTCTTTGACGCGTGCAAAGGCCTATTTTTCCATGGTTTTATACTTGATAGAAGCATCTCTTAAAGCTTTGTTGAAGAAAGCTATTGGCTACTCAAATCCTTCACTGTTTTTCTACAGTAAAACACCTGCAACAGTGTGCTTAGAAGAAAAAGAAAAGATTGTAAAATATTTAGTAAAATCTGGACTGATCAACACTGGTGCTTTATTTAATGCCTGTTTTACCATGTCAAAATATTGCCTAGCTTCTATACTCCATTTGATTTCAGAATATTTCTTGAGCATATTGGTTATGTATCTAAGAGGTTCAGCAAGATTAGGGATAACTATTCTAAAAAAAAAAAAATTCCTTATGAATGATTGAAGTTTTTTAATGTTTGATTGCTTCAATTATCTTAAGGTCAATTCTAACTCCATCTTTTGATATGATATGTCCTAACAGTTTACCTTCTTCTAGGCAAAATAATGTTTTCTTAGGATTTAAAGATATTCCAAATTTACTTCATTTCTCAAAGACTTGTCGTAAATGTCTCGAGTGTTCTTCATCATACTTTGAATACACAGTTACATAATCCAGATAGATTATAATAAATACATCAATCTCTTCTGAAAAGGCAATGTCCATTTCTCTTTGGAACGTGGCCCCAACATTCATGAGTCCAAAAGGAATTTTCACATACATGAAAGTTCCCCATGGAATGGTAAAAGTTGGTTTATCTTGATCTTCTAGATAAACCAAGACTTGGTTATAGCTAGAGAAACCATCTAGTAATGATATCCTAGTTTATCCTATCACCTTTTGTAAGATATGGTCCATTTTAGGTAAGGGATATTTATCTATCAGGGAAACCTTATTCAGGTTTCTGAAGTCAATGCACAACCTGATTTCTGTAGTTTTCTTTCTGGTTGGTACTATGTTTGACACCCATTTCGAATATCTGAGAGGGACAATTATTTTAACATCATACCTTCGTTTAACTTCTTTCTCAACTAAAGGTAATAAAACTGGATTTATCCTCCGAAGTTTCTATTTGAAAGGCTTTTGTTCTTCTTTAATTGGAATTTTGAGCTGAATGATGCCGGGATCATAAAATTTTAGATCCTCATAACTCCAAGCGAACACATCAATGTATTCTTTGAATAGGGATATATATTTCCGTCTGGTAATAAGAGGTAATGTTTTTGATAGTTTAATCATATTCAAGTTTTTCTTGGTACCTATGTTACATTCCTCAATTTCTGCTCCAATGGCCTCAATTTTAGGCTTCTTTGCTACATCATTGAAGTCAAAAAGGTCTTCTAATGGAGCTAATCTCCAGGGAAAAAAATTATATTTTAGTTGAAGCATTTCAAAATCTTCCTTTTCAGGATCTATTTGATGAATTTCTAATTTATGCACACTTTCATCTAAATGATTATTTACATCTAATCTATCACACTGGTTTACCAAAGTATTATACACAACTACTTGATTTTTTACCCGATCTTCTTGTCTCATTTGATCTTGTTCTTGTTTATCCAAATATAATTGTATTTCCTCGAACTCTTCTTTTGATAGCAAGAGTTTTTCAATCTCTTTGTCATTCTCGAAAACCTGCCAGTATCGCATGTTATCTGGTATTGCAAGTTGATGTTTAATTTCAATTTTGTGTGGTTTATTTGGGTGAGGTATTTCTCAAAATCTTACGGAAGCAACAAGACCATCAACTATGAAATTTTGACTTCTTGGAATTATTGCTAGATCATATTCCACGAACGTATGTAAGTAATCGAGCACTTCATTTCTATAGGCTCTTAATCTAGGGTGTTTAGTAGCATATTATCATTTTACTTGTTTGATGATTAATTCAGAATCTCCTTGCATAGTAATTATTTTGGCCCCTTATTTCTTAAGAAACTGCAGACCTAACATCATAGCTTCATATTCAATAATATTGTTGGTACACTGAAAATTAAGTTTATAGGAATGTCCTTCACAATGATTATTAGCTAGATTAGATAACCAGATTCTTGATCTAGAGCCTTCTTTACTACAAGCCCCATCAAAGGTCATATTCCAAAATAGTTCTAAAATAGGAGTTGATTGTTCGATTAGAGCTGTGTTTTTAGGTGTATCCATGTAATTTCTAAATTGGGCTTCAATTTAAGTATCATTGAATAATATGAATGAATCCAAATAAGTGTGAAAATAATATAGAGGGTAATGATGAGGTTTTTCTTGACTGCTTACCATTTATTTCATGAGATTTTCCCTATATAACTGTCTTTTCTGGCCAAAGACCTATATTGTAGCAAAAGTCATATCTAGTTGAAGAGTTCCTTGTAAATTTTCTCCCCAAGAACGTGATAAAAGAATGTCATATTTAGAAGGAATGTTTGCTATGACAATGTCCATAACTAGGCTTTTGGCTGGGATTTGAGACAAAGTTATACACAAGTCCTTGCTGAGACCTAAACACTTCACTTCACTTGAATCAAATGAGTATAGATGTTTGTAGGGCCTAGTGATGTCAAGACCTAACTTTTCCATTACAACTTTATGCATTAAGTTGTGTGAAACCCCTGAATCTAGCATAGCATTATGTAGGATTTTATCATGCATGTTTAAGCTGACATAGAAAGGAGGGACCGCTCCTTCTTGTAACTTACCATCTACTTCTGGACCAAACAACAATTCAGGTTGATCATCATTCAGATTGAGAGTGTGAACATTTTCCCCCATTTTCAGTACTTCCATTACCTGAGTTTTGTATGTTTGTTTTTTCATTAGCTCTGTCAAAGGGATGGGAATTTTGAATTTAGCTAGTTCATTTTCAAGATTAAATGATGATTGAATCTTTACAACACTAGGAATGTGAGGTACATTGACAGGTTCTTTAGATTTAAGTAGGGTTTGTTGACTGGTGGTTGGAACATCAGTTTGAGTTGCTTTAGAAACAAAATCAACTATCTCTATAGTAAAAATCTCTAAAGATTTCTTACGAGGAGTTTTAGCAGATTTCTTAGAAGAATTTTATACTATTTTCTGAGGATCTAAAATAGAGGAAATTTTGGGAGGTTGATCAGTATTATTTTTAGAAGTATTGTCAGAAAATTTTTTGCTCCTAAGATTATATTTTTTGTGCACCTCCATAATGGCGTTTTCAAATCCTTGTTTATATTCTTCAGATTCATCTGATTCAAGCTCTGCTTGAGTTAATGAAAATAGCTTCTGGTCTTCTTCTGTGAGAAAAATAATATCATTATTTTGTGAAACAAACAAATTTATTTGGGTGTCTTCTTCTTCTTGAATGATCTCTCCATTTTCATCAACATAATTGTCTTGAAAAAGGGGTCTAATTTTTTGGTCAAGTCCCCTTTGTTTAATTTGTGGTTGATTCCACCTGTTTTTTTTTTATTGCAGTTTTGGGGATGGTTTTGATTTTCCCTAGGGATGTTTTATTAATCATCATTCATTCCATTTCCCTCATTAAATAATTTATCTTGGAATAAATACTAGAGGTTGATGCTTCTTCTTTTATGGTAACTCTCTTCTCAACTCTCATCCTAGTTCTTTTGGCCAATAAATTGGCTTCTACACTAACTGCTATGGTCTGCATTTCCTCTAAAGTGCCAGGATTCATCTCTCTTAACCAATAAGCTATGTCTTTTTCAAAACCATATGGAAAATTAATCAACACTAATCCTTCGGGTGGTTTTATTCAAGCAGGAATAACATTATAAATAGAGTTGAATCTAGCATAATAATCCTACACACTTTCTCTAGTTTCTCTTTTGATATTTTCATATTCTGATAGAATTTGGAGGGGGTTATTTTTAAATTTCCATCTATCTAGAAATTGACGTTGTAGAACTGCTAGATCATTGATGGAATCAACTGGTAAAGCTCTTAACCATTTCCTAACTTCACCTCCAAGGGTTTGAACAAATAACCTCATCATAACATCATCAAAATAAATCTCATATCGATCAAAGAAATCATTCATTATTTCAACATGCTGCTGAGTAGTAATGTGTTGGGTGTTGTCGAATTGGGGCATTTTGATTTGATAGTCTTGGGGCATAGCCCCTAGATTTTGAGGAAGAATCAAGGGAGCATAACGTGCAACCATGACTCGGGGTGGAGGGTTGACACGTAATGGATTATTAGGTGGAAAAGGATGAACTATATGTGAAGGAGAGGAGGGATGTAGTGATGGACATGAAGGCCTTTGAGTTTTTATGAGAGGATAAGTAGTAGAATTTTCAAAAGGGGCTAAACTCACAAATCTTTGTTGAAATATTTGGGATATAATGGATGAAGAAACAACATTTACTGCAGAAAATTCTACTGATTGTTGAATATAGGCATCTGTAACTGCTGAAGTAAATTTTAATACCAAACCTTTGAGGATCTTAAAATCTTGGACAATTTCTTGATCAGATTTTAAAGAAGACAGACTTTTAGGTGAATCTAGATGTAGAATCGATTGGTTAAGGACTACTGTATCTACCCAATTTAGGGATTTGCTTCTAAAGAGGCTTTACTCAAAATTTAAGTCAAAGTCGATATCTTGTAAGGTCTCAAGCTTAATAGGAAGGGATTTTTCTCTTGGGAGAGGATTATTACTTCCCAGGCTTTCTGATGAATTTATCTATTTAACTGATTTCTTTGAAGTATCCTTAGATATTCTTCCAATCCTTTGAGGATCATCCACTATTTCAGGAGGTTTGGGATCAGGATGAGATCTTATATAAGGTATTCTGGAAGCCATTTAAAAAAAATCAAAACTCACACTATAAAATGAAACTCAAAATTTTATTTACAAAAAACTAAAAGATAGCAATCTCTATGGGATATTAATACAGTGAGTATTTAACTAGAGATCTAATTTGAAAGAAATTATGATTGATTTCAATTGTTCCCCAGTATGGTCGCCACTATGTTAGTGTTTTGTAATTTGATAGAGATTGTGAGAACTATTCACATAGACCAACATCAAACCAAATTTGGAATCTAGGACCTAGCCTTCCTAGATTCAGAGAGGGCTCTCTCTACAAGATACAGCTTTGTTTAAATGATTTTTAGGCTAGTTATGATATTACTTGGGTTTTGGGTTTGTTTTGGATTTTGGAAGATTGATTGTATTCAATTTATTAATATATATTAGGCAATGGAGTCAAAATATTTTTGGGTGTAGAGCCTGATTATCTTGTTTATTTTGTATCACAGTGTTGGACTCCTATACCTTAATGGGGCGGCAATGCTGCCTGTAATTAAAAAATTCCTAGGGGGTCCAGGGAGGGGGGGCTATGACTTTATGGAGACCCCCCTAGTGGAGATTTTCGTGGGAAGTGCCCCTGAAGCTAAAAACAGATGTAAAATTTCCTTGTAAAATTATTGTAATTTCTAGTCAATCTGAGCCATTCATTAGGTGAATGAACTGATGGCAGAAGTTATGTTTAGTTTAGTGTTTTTTTTCCCTATAAGGAAACCCCTCATTTTGTATGAGGATATTGTATTGCGGTTGTGCATTGTATGTGTATTCTCAGAGTGAGAAACATAAAGGGAGACTGTGAGAGAGAACAAAGGATATTATAGTGAATCTATTTTAGGTTGTGTCTATTTATTTTGCTAGATAATAGAAAGGAAGGACTGGTTGTTTGGGGTGGAGGTATCCCAAACTCAGTGAACCACGCATATCTGTGTCTCTCTGGTTTTATGTATTTATTGTGTTTTTGTTTCCGCATATATTTTATTTGTTCCATTTCTCTGTAATATATAATTTTCTAACAAATATAATTGGATGGTTGCATCAATATTTCACAGAGTAAACACAGGGAAAGCTAGTAATATTTAATGGATCTCTTGGATTTATAAATGGATTTATGACAGAAATATGAATAGATTCAGCAGAACTAAAGAGAAATTAAGAATTCTTTAGTTTGGCTTTTAGTGGAAAACATAATGATCATAAAGGTATCCAGAATAAGGTACTCGAAATTAAATCCTATTCATCACGATTTCTGGTTTACAATTAAAATATAGATTTTTACAATGAAAGAGGACAATGAAACAATAATAACTAAAGAAAAACATCATCAATATTTAAGCCACAAGAATCCTGTGAATTTTCTGATTATTATTGATGCTCTAGTGTTTTGGAAAAGTTTACAGTACTCCAAAAGATAGTAATGATTCTGATATCACTCAATCAACCCTTGATACTTCCAAAACTGGAGTATTTATACAAAAAATTACAACAAAATAGTCTCTAACAGACATGGTTTTTTTAGGCTTAAACTTGAACTAAAAGCTCTAACTTATTACAAAAGTATATTCTTGGTGGAATGCGTTGTGCAGAGCAGGTGCTGATGTAGTGAGGTAGTTAGTTCATAGATCACCTTTTACTGATATGCTGGCAGACTAAATGTTGTGCTGGAAAATGAACTATTGCATGAAGGGAGTGATGAACGCCTTTTACTACCCAACTTGACCTTTCCATTGTTTTGTCACCTGAAATCCTTTCGCTGTGTTAAAACCATTTCGTAAACAAAATAGCATGAAAAATCAATATATCGAACTTGAAATGTTTTAAATTTTGATTCAGAAGTTGCATCGCATAAATGCACTTCACAACATTTAGAGTTCAAATTTATGAAGAATGTTATTGGAGATGCGATGCGAAGTGGGATGCGACATGGAGGGACGGTGGGACCGGATCACAACGCAGATCAGATTTTTTAAGTTTCGTTATAAGCAGGGAGGATGTAAACACTGAAAACAATGAAGTGAGAAGTGCGGGGAAGGAGGTAAGTGACGTGGCAGGGGAAAACCGGGACCGGATCGCAGGTGCACATCATAACTTTCAAATTTTATTTATAAGCTGTGGGGTTAAAATCTAAAATTTGCGAAGTGTGGGGAGAGGGACCTACCAGCATTGCACATCACATAATGTAACACTTGGAAAGATAAGGTAAACGTTTAAAACTGCGAAGTGCAATTTGCGCTTAGTGGAGGATGACGTGTCAAGGAGAAATGGAGCCCACTGCAATTGGCGGAGTTTTATGTAGTAAGGTAATGTTTTATGATGTTTTCATAATATATTGAAGTATTTCAAAAGGTTTTAAAGTGGGGGGAGGAGCTTCTGAGGTGGGGCCAACCTATCGCATCACAACTTAAAAAAAATATGTTGCGGGTGCTTTTAAAAGTAAGTTAAAAAATATGCGATGTGATATCGGAAATCGACGATCCCAAGTTTTAAGTTTTAGTTGTGATGTGAAACATGTATAATCTGGAAAATTTGATGAGGGTGAGGTAAATCGATGATGTGGACGGATGCCCCACTTTAATCGCGATCAAGGAATAAGGAAGCAGAGTAAGTGAAAAGCGATAAAAGGTAAGGGTAGAAAGGTAAAAGAGGAAAGGCAAAAAAGGGTAAGTTTAATGATTTTCAATGGAAAATGAAATGAAAAAGGGAGTGTGGCAGGGAATGTGCCCCGCTTCATTGTGTATTGTACTTCTGAAAGATTTGTAGGAAATGACAATGTAAATGATTTTGGGTTTTGGCCTATGGGAAAAATGATTTTGAATGTGCGGGATTATAATGAAATGTGTGAAAATATATGAATGGGGAAGGAAATAAAAAAGGGAAATGAATAAAATTAAAGTAGGGGGAAGATATGATATGGTTTAAAAATTTAGGATAGATATTAATAATCAGAATTTAAACCATACAAATAACTTTTCCATAGGCACATTTAGACTAGCAGCCAATCAAAACCCTTAAAACAGAATGAAGCTTTTCTTTTTCTTTCTTGCTTCCCTAACGTTTCATTTTTCCTCCTTTGTTTAGAGCATCTAACACCTAACATTTTATTTTTCCTTCTTTTTTTAGGGCATCTAACACCTACCATTTTATTTACATGGATGCCTATAAAAATAATAACTTTCCAAACATTTTTTACTTTTTCATTCTTTTTCATCCATATCCTACCTTATCATTTTGAAATTATTCAACTACTTATGCTAACTTATCAAAAAACATGATGTTACAACACCTTCCTTGGTTCATATTAAACTATTGAACCAGTTTTATTTTCTACCTAACTCATTAATATGTCAAGATTAAATAGTTTGACAAATTATTTTTCACTGCCTATTGACAAGCAATTTAAACCTAATTCAATCTTGATTAAACTCTATGATTGAATTTTATTGAACTTTTGTGGCATTTTTAAACAAGCTGCACATAATTTATTTTCTTAAGTAAGCTAAACTTAAGAGTAGTGGCATTTGAATGCGCAACAATTTCAGAATTTATTATTTTTTCATCCTTTTGATGGGGTTCACATCTTGTATTTTTTATTTATAACATATACCCTCTTTTGAATTTTTATGTTATATCCCTTTTTTTTCTTTTTTTTTGAAAATTATTTGCAAATTTGGAAATCATTTTACAAAGTAAATTTTACCGAAAGAATAAAATCATTCACCTTGCGATCCTATGAAATATAGGACCCTAATAGCAGGATCACACTGCAGGAGGGCATGCAACTGTGGGAACGTGTCAAGGGGAGCATGCAACAGAGAGAGCATGCAAGGAAGCTGGAACAGCAACGTGATGGTGAGGAATTAATAGAAATGGCTCTAGAGTCCAACTGGAGTAGCAGAGAGATAACAGAAGGGGGAGCTTTAGTGCCTTTTGAAGACTTGTGGCACGAGCGCAGATGTGGTGAGGGATTGTGGCACACCCGCAGATGCGATGAAGGATAGTCCAAGTGAGGCCGCATATGATACACAGTATGGCAAGAGGTCAGGTGCAACATAGCACCATTATGAATGATTAATGAATTAAGTGTCCGCATCAAGTTGGAGCTCATGTTGAAAGGCATCCTCAGCTTGAGCATGGGAGGATCTGTCCTTGCATGTTCGGGGCGTGTCACCCACATCCGGGGAGGTTAATTATCAATATTATAAGATATTATTTACCCCTTTTTATTTAGTATCAATTTATAGTAATGAAGAATAATTTTAGCTATTGATTATAAGATACAATTAAGGATAGAGATCAATTAATCAATACAAGTTGATGATCTGGTTATTAAGAGATACTAGAGAAGTAGTGGATAAGAATGACCTATAAGTGTAGGTATTCATTTTTGAGAGATAGGTCATCACCAAATGACTCCTAAAAGCATCTCCATGTGCACATGTGCAATATTCAAAAGTAAAGTAAGACTACGATACATGTACAAGTTCCCCAAAAATAATATTATATTGATCATTATTATGACATGAAGTACAAAAACAACAAGAAGCTATTAACAACATTAAAAAAATTGTAAGTTTCCTTTGTAATGTTTACCAAAGGAACAAGCACTTTAGCAATGAAGGAAGTTAAATAAAAATAATAGGCCAACAATGTGAGATATTTTAGATCTCACATATCTAGTGATGTCTCACATTGCGTATAAATGCCTTATCATAAAGATAGGTCGTGCGATAGTAAATGTGACCACTAGACAAACAATACATCATGAGTTTTAATGAACCCATTTATAAGAAAATGGAATCACGTGACATGTCGCCACAATGATGATGTCAAACATCTTTGATAAGTGGAAAAAATGGCATCAAACTTTTTTTCTTCCATGATAAGTTATTAAGTTGAAAAATGTAGGAAATAATAAATAAGATGCAATCGGATCTCTAATAAGGTGTAACAAGAAGACACCTACTACTGCCAAGAATCAATGCATAATGACCAACACTGATAAAATCAATATGCTCATGATGAAGTGCTAAGAAATTGAAGATTGAATGATAATTTTCAAAACCAATCTATTTCCAAACTCTTCACACACAACAATTTGGAATAGGTGAAACAAACATATAACTAAATGCAAAAAATATTCTTTAAGAGAAAAGGAATATATCACCATGGAAAGTCTTTAATTCCTCAAAAAAAAATAATCTCTCCAAGTGTACATAAATGATAGCAAAAGACGAAGTTGAATGTGATCCAACATGATGAAAGTATTCATGATCAATTGAAGTGATTTAATCAAGAACTTGAATGTGATCTCATAATGATTATTAAGTTCAACAAGTGGTCAAATATGCACCACATGAAATGTAACATGGTATTCCCATCACAAATACAATGCCAATTAAAGAACCAAATTTGTACCATCAAGAAACCATGTGAAATATACTATTATTAAAGTTAAATAAAGGAAAAGTATGTGGCCATTACCATCCTTAATAATCATTTGGCCATGTCAACAGAAAATAATATCCCTATTACATAAAGTATGAAATTTAATACATTTTTAAAACTATCTCAAAATGATGCTTACATCAGTAAGTTATGACCATTCCAAGTTTAAAAATTGAGGTCTAGCCTTATATTTTTATGACCAAATTAAATACAAGGTTCAAATAGAAAAAAATCATTGAAGGAACCTATGTTGTTTCCAATAGGACTAAAAAATATGTAATCTAGAAAAATACATTTTGAAATGGATCTGATATGCAAAAGTTGTAGATGACAGAAAATGAGCTTGAAAAACTAAATTGAAAACCCCATAGGTTGAGTAAAGTTGCCACTTTTAAGCAAAAGAATGGAACACTTGTACATTATATGACTAGTGAACACCTTACTAATATGGTAAAGTTGACTATACAAAGGTAGATACTATGGAAACACATGATTATATGTGTCTCAATATTTAGGTGGCAAAGGATAAGAATCCATGTTTGAAAATATGGGTTTGTTATCCTAAAATTCACATATTATGACTCACTTAGAATCAAGGTAAATGATGTTAACTGAAAAATACACCATTTCACATTGGAAACATACCCTGTCCCTACCAAGTTGGAGTGGTACTTCTTAAATAATCATAAAATAAAAACTTGCAAGGCTCACATCAAGTACTATATTGAAGACAAATTGGCACCCAACCTTCAAATAAACCATTTTCGCCTTGTTATTTAAAAAAAATACTAAAGCCAATTAAGATGTTATTGCACTTCATAGGGTTTCACAGGATCTAGAGGGAAGACACCTATGTGGGTGAAATCATAGCTAAGAATGTCCCTCAAGCCAAAGGATACATAGAAGGTCGAGGAATACATGGTGATATTCCCTAGTTTGGTAAGTGCTAACAGAATAAGTTCCTTATGATCATTCACCTTGACACTTACATTTGTTGATCAGCGGTTGTCATTGATGTCAACCCAAGCAGCACCAGAGGCTTACCCAATATTGAATGGGAAGTTTGACCTAAAATTAATATATTCTGGGTCAATAATTATTTTGATGGTTTCTATTTGTCGAGATGTTTTTGTTGATATATGGCATGCCATGTAATTCTTCACCGTTTGAGAGATATTCATGTTTGAAGTTTGTACCCCCAGTTAGTGGGCTAAAACCCCATGGGGTTGGGGCATGGGTCATTGAAAAGTCATAATTAATATTTTTTAAGCTCCTAAGATCCCTCCCACGTTCACTTGTTGAAGCCTCTCTCAACTTAAGCATTCATATATATTTTGATCTTCATTTCCGCCTTAGGTAAGGGATTCAGCCATCTGAAACAGGTCATCGTGACATTTTCGCTCTCAATTTTTTTCTACGAAGGCTCAGAAGCTGAAAGTTTTATGAGGCGAAGCCAAAATCTTGAGGAAGCTGCAGTAAAAATTCCAGATCAATGTGCACAATATTTTTGGAGATATGATCTGTGGAAGTAAGGGTTTTTGTAGGCTCCTGAAATTCATCTCAATGAAGTGACCTTGGTAAATTCATCATAACTCTCTCTCTAAGTATCGGATTGGAATTTTGTCAAAAGTGATGGATAGTGGATACTCTATAATTTTCACTCTATCAATTTCAGAGACAAATGAAGAAACAATGACATGTGACATGCCATACAAGTGTGCTCTTCTGAAAAATTCCATAATTAGGGTAGTGTGAGAAATTGGGTATAAATCTCTCTTGAAGAATCCAAATTGTGTCAGACCTATGGCATTGGAAAGAAGACTCAGAGGACTACTACAGGAGTGAAAATCAGACATTGAGGATCTGAAATAACAGAGATACACTAGATTCAATATCGAGCTCCTAGAAGGCAAGAAAAATATAGATCATGTGTTGTCAAGGGTTGCAAAGGACCAAAATTTCTATGGCAGCAAAGAAAATCAAGGTGCAGCAGAGGTATAATGACAAGAGTAGCAACCAAGGTGCATAACAGCAGCAAGAAGTTCATCATATGAAGTCTTCAAGTGGGCAACACTGCATACAATCATTGTACTTAGTCATTGTAAATACATTTATTGCTCTGAGAATTTTACTAGTGTCATCACCTTGAGGTTGAAGAAAGCGGTTCTAGAGTCTAGGATCATCAATAGGTGGTTGTGTCAAAGTTGGGGTTATGGTCTAGTATATCTTATTCTTCTACATCATTCTATATCACTGTAAAGTGGACCATTTTCTCTGGTACGAGAGTCCATTCTTCTTTTATTCTTCTATAGGGTGGTAGGGTGGTGCTAGGGTGAGTTGTAGCTCATTGGGTGTTGGTGCATCCGTTCAGTGACTCCTGAAGAATCTCGTGCGTTGGAGCGTCCATCCAGTGGGAGCTAGAGAAGAATGCTTTTCTAGATTCTAGGAAGTTGGAGCTTTATTTTCAATTGGAGTTGAAAAGAATTATTAGAAAAGCATTAGGTGGTTTTTTCCCAGTGGGTTTCCACCTTAAAAATTGTGTACTTTTTGTTCCTCTTATTTTTATTATCATTGTACAAACATTGATAATAATTGAAGATTAACCAATGCTCTAATTGAAATAATCTTGATTCACCCCCCTCTCGGTATTTCCAGCAATTAAAGTATCGAGCTTAGTTCCTTGAAATGTGATTTAGCAATTTGAAGGAGAGGTCATGGAGCATACCAAGAATGGTGTACCTCTGTTGAATGAAAATAATTATTCACTCTAGAAAGGAAGAATGGAGTTCTATCTCTTTCTGCAAGGTTACGAAGTATTGGACACTATTCAAAATGGATTTACCCCAACCGCAGATGAACAAGGTAAAAAGAATTTGGTAAATGATATAAAATCAAAGAATATTATTAATAGCGGAGTTATTGAATCTGCTTATCATAATGTGTAGGGTTGTAAAACCACCAAAAATGTATGGGAAAATCTTGAGAATATATATGCAGGTGACTCAAATGTCAAAGAAGCAAAGCTTCAAATCTATAGAGAAAAATTTGAGCAACTCAGAATGAAAGAAGATTGCAACATTGCTGCATACTTCCAATACGTTGATGAAATAACCAATACTCTAGAAGGATTGGGAAATCCAGTTGACAAGAAGACTATTATACGGAAGATTCTTAGAGTGTTACCAGGGAGATTCAACCCAAAGGTATCGGTCTTAGAATACAGTGCAAATCTGGACAAACTCATCAAAGAGGAATTACATGGAGTTCTCATAGCATATGAAATGAGACTTGATGAAGAAGAGGGTACTTCGCATCTAGAAACTGCGTTCGTTGCATCTAAGAAAACCAATAAGGATAAACAACCTTCAATTGAAAAGACATGCACCTACAAGTGTGAAGAAAAGGGAGATGATGAAGAAGGTCTTTCAGATGAAGAATATGCTTACTTCATGAGAAAACTACAAATTGGTAGGGGAAAATTCAAAGGTAAACTTCGATTCATATGTTTCAGATGTAATGAGGTTGGGCATTTTGCAGCAAAATGTCCAAACAAAAGTAATGACAACTCAAAGAGAAAGAAAGGCTTTAATAAATTCAACAAGCAAGGATCCAAAAGGAACTTTCTCTCTAAAGAAGATAGCTCATCATCCGATGAAGACAATGATAGTGAAGAAGAAGCCAATGAGAGAGTATTGTTTATGGCCAAGCACAATAAACCCAAGCACAATAAGCAAGAGGTATCAAACAACGAAGAAGAAGGATGGACCATAGATGAATTTTATGAGGAAGAAATCAAGCTTATAAAAGATCTCAAGGCAGAGAAGATCCGTTCCAAAACTCTTGAAGAACAAGTTCAAGGTCTCAAAATTGAAGTTGAAGAACAAAAATTCATTGAAGAGTCACTTCAAAAGAAGTTGGAAGAAAGCAACCAAGAAAGGGAAGAATTAGAAGCCGAAGTAGTCTCGCTGCGTGAGGAAGTGAAGAAAGGAAAAACTATCCAAAACTATGCCAACATCTCAAGGGCATTGGAAGAACTCATCAACAATCAACGATCTTACAATGACAAAACTGGCATCAGTTACAAAGAAGAAGAAGCGGGACCTTCTACAACAAAATACAATGAACCTATGAGATCTGACATGCATGTAGACTTCATTGGACAAGATTCGCAAGAACAGCCTTGGAAGACAATTCCTCGATGAAAATTTCCATCCAGGTACCAACATATTTTTTATGGCTACTATTATTCATGTGGAAAATTTGGTCATAAAGCTATAGAATGTCACACATACCCTAGGAACGAATACAATTCCAGGAGATCTGTCAAATATGAACCTCCCAGGGCTCAGCGAAACATCAATAGATTTGAACATTTAAGAAATAATATTGAATGTTACAAATGTCGAAACTTTGGACACATAGCCAAAGATTGCAGACTTGAAAATCCTCCAGAAGAATCTTCAAAGCCACAGAATGAACGAACATGGAAGAAGAAGAAGAATGATAATTGTGCTCTCGCTCTCAAGGCTCAAAATAACAAAGATGTGTGGTATGTTGATAGCGGTTTCTCAACGCATATGACTAGAGATAGAAATAAATTTGTATCTTTGAAAGAGAAGAAGGATGGAACCGTGTCCTTTGGAAATGATGGATCTTCAAATGTTATAGGATCAGGTACTATCACTCTCGGAAGCAAAGATTCTCTAGCCAATAATGTTCTATTGGTTGAAAACATGAATCACAATCTGCTCAGTGTTGGACAAATGTGTGATCAAGGACACACAATACTATTCAACTCCATGAAATGTGAAATTAGGAAAGGCGTGTATGGTGAAATTGTGGCTACAGCAAGTTGAGCTCCAAACGACATATATGTTCTGGATGAAGCAACTAAAGCATGTCTAATAGCTAAAGAGGATGATACAATAATTGGTAGCAATGATGATCGACTAAGTAAGAATTTTGCTACAAAGGTGCAAAGTGATTTCAAGATGTCTTTACTTGGTTGCAAATTGAGCATAGATGACTCATCTAAGGATGTGGATCAAAGGTTGTACAGATCTATGATTAGTAGTCTTCTATATGTAACAACCTCCCGACCAGATGTTATGCAAGCAGTTGGACAAGTAGCAAGATTCCAAGCAGCACCAAAAGAATCACATATCAAATATTCGCCAGCATTGGAATATCTTCGCCAGAAGCTTGGGATTCTCCCAAGTTCTCATTATATTTTCCTTTTTCAGAATATAAAGGGGGAGTGGAAGTGTGTACAGGTCTGCAGGACGGTTGTGTGTCAGCATGAGTGGAAGTGTGTACAGGTCCACAGGATGGTTGTGTTTAAGGGGAAGTTACCCTTTGCCATTGATGTCAAAGGGGGAGATAATGTTGCAGGAAGAGGTGTCATGATCGCAGGGGGAGTACTTGTGCTGCCATCAATTCCAAAGGGGGAGATTGTTGATCAACGATTGTCATTGATGTCAAACCAAGCAGCACTAAGGGCTAACCCAATATTGCATAGGAATTTTGACCTACCAAATTAATATATTCTGGGTCAATAATGATTTTGATGGTTTCTACTTGTCGAGATGTTTCCGTTGATATATGGCACGCCATGTAATTATTCATGGTTTGAGAGATATTCATGTTTGAAGTTTGTACCCCCAGTTAGTGGGCTAAAACCCCATGGGGTTGGGGCATGGGTCATTGAAAAGTCATAATTAATATTTTTTAAGCTCCTAAGATCCCTTCCACGTTCACTTGTTGAAGCCCCTCTCAACTTAAGCATTCATATAAGTTGTGATATTCATTTCCTCCTTAGGTAAAGGGATTCAGGGATTTGACCATACGAAACAGGTCACATTTGGCATTTTTCACTCTAAATTTTTTCTCGAAGGCTCAAAAGCGAAAATTTTTATGGGGACGAAGAGTCAGGAAATCCTGAAGCTACAATAAAAATTTTAGATGAAGGATAACGCAATATTTTTGGAGATATGATACACATGGAAGTAAGGGTTTTGTGGGCTCTAAAATTCATCTCAATGAAGTGACCTTCGTAAATTCGTCATAACTCTCTCTGAGTATCAGATTGGAATTCTGTCAAAAGTGATGGATATTGCACAGCCTGTACTTTGTGCTCTATAAATTTCAGAGAAAAATGAAAAAACAGTGACACGTGGCATGCCGTACAAGTGCACTCTGCTGAAACAGTCCATAATTAGGGCAGTGTGAGAAATTAGGTATAACTCTCTCTTGAAGAATCCAAATTGGGTCAGACCCATGGCATTGGAAATAAGACTCAGAGGAATACTACAGAACTGAAAATCATACATTGAGGATCTGAAATAACAGAGATACACCAAATTCAATATTGAGCTCCTAGAAGGCAAGAAAAATCTAGATCATGTGTTGTCAAGGGTTGCAAAGGACCAGAATTTCTACGGCAGCAAAGAAAAGAAAGGTGCAGAAGAGGGTAGCATGACAAGAGCAGCAACCAAGGTGCATAACAACAGCAAGAAGTTCATCATATGAAGTCTTCAAGTGGGCAGCACTGTATACAATCATTGTAAAGGTATCATTGTACTTAGTCATTATAAATACATTATTGTACAAATTCACTAGTGTCTATTTGCCAAGGGTTGAAGAGGAAGTGTTGGGGGGTCTAGGATCATCATTAGGTGGTTGTGTCAAGTTGGGGTTATGGTCTAGTATATCTTCTTCTTCTACATCATTCTATATCATTGTAAAGTGGACCATTTTCTCTAGTATGAGAGTTCATTCTTCTTTTATTCTTCTATAGGGTGGTAGGGTGGTGCTAGGGTGAGTTGTAGCTCATTGGGTGTTGGTGCATTCGTTCAGTGACTACTGAAGAATCTCGGGCGTTGGAGCATCCATCCAATGGGAGCTGGAGAAGAATGCTTTTCTAGATTCTAGGAAGTTGGAGCTTTATTTTCAATTAGAGTTGAAAATAATTATTAAAAAATCATTAGGTGGTTTTTGTCCCGAAGTGGGTTTCCACCTGAAAATTTGTGTGCATTTGTGTTCCTCTTATTTGCTGCTATAATTGTACAAAATCTGATAATAATTGAAGATTAACTAATGCTCTAATTGAAAGAAATATTGATTCACCCCCCCTCTCAGTATTTTCAACAAAATTTTCTGTAGAACTCTTGATTTCATTGATATTCAACAAAGGACTCTTGTTTTTGTTCAAAAAATTTTGTTATAGAAGTGAGCGTCCTTTGAGGTGGATCAAAGAAGAAGATGGAGACTAAAAAAACATTGGAAACAAAGATAGGTTATCTTTCTTTCAGAATTCCATGGAAAATATTCTCAACATTCACAATAATAATTAGATTGATTTCATGATCAAATTGCTACAAGGTATCAAGGCTATCTAGGCAAAAATTCCATGAGGTGATCCAAACTATCGTTGAAATGTTTGTTTTCCAAACATTTTCCCAGATACTTCTGAAAATGCAAAGGCCTAAAGATAATGGAATGACCTCTCTACAACTATAAATTTCTACCATAATCAATTCCATTAGAGTGAGAGTTGTGGTTTTGAACAATACTAGATCAGATTTATAAACATTGTTTGAGAGACCATGTTAGTGTAACAAGAAGATCTCTATAACATGATTTGTAGTACTAGATTCATATCACCGGGAGAAGTTGTACTCCATGAAAATTGGACCATAATGCCATATTTTTACATGATACACTTTTATTTTATTTGTACAAAATGAAGGTCAATTTTTACAAGAGAATAGTTAATATTGATTGTTTTGTATGCTATCGATACAATGGAAATGCTAGATATGGTGAAAAGAGCTAAAAATTTAAATAAATCAAGCATGTGGTATAGATATAATTTATATATCTATTAAAGGTAAAACTTAAAAATTAGATTTGAGGTGCTAGAGTAGTAAATCTAAACAAATCAATAGATCTTTACTTATATTTGATGCCAAAAAAATTCAATACAATGAGTTTTGTTCAAGAAGTTAGATCTAAGAAATAGGTCCTAATACCATGAAAGACCATGAAAATATGTAGAAACATAGAAGCAAGATATAGCTTATCTAAACTCCTATAGAAAAAATAAAAATAATAAAATTAGACCCATCAATTAAGAGAGAGCAGACCAAAAATATACATGGTAAAATTCCACTCTAGGAAACATCTGCAGAAGCAAGGCTTTCTATTCTTCAAAAGATATCCTAGAGACAATTTCTCGAGCACACACATGTATAGAGTTCAAATGAGATCCATACAATTGTTATGCATATGGATGGTCTTGCCTAAGGATCCACAAGGTTTAGGAAAATGATCAATACCATATGTCACCCTCCACTCTTTCTTGATTCAAGATCAATTACCTCAATTTATATTAACCCAAAGAAAACGTGATTCAATTATCACAAGGAACAATTATAGGTGGATAATAATGGATATATAATGGTTGATAATAATTTCATCAAGAGATAAGAGATAAATAGTCGATAATAATGACCTATACATGTAAGTCGTCATCCTGAGATATAGGTCACCACCAAATAACTCCTAAAACTATCTCCACATGCACATCAACAATATTACAAAAATATAATGAAATCATGCTATATTTTTAAATGCCCCACAAATAATATTGTATTAATAGTCATTATGATATTAAATAAAACAATTCTATCAAAACAGTAAAAAAAATTAAAACACATCTTAACAAATAATAATATGTTTAATTTAATTTGTCCATTTTCTAAAATTGAATTGAACAGATTGATTGATTATATTAACTACAATAATTACTTTACTCATAAAATTTCCCAATGATATTTTTATTGTATTCTAAACATTTCCCACTATAACATATTTTTTTATTGTAATCTAAAATTTTTCCCTAAAAATTTTGGGAGACTATCTTCAAGATCATATCCATCAAAAGTTATCATACATATCCTTTACAAAAGAAATAATAAGTCCATTGAAAGTTAAATCACTTATATTTTTAAAATTATATTTTTTCAAATGAAATTACAAGTTTTGAGATGGTCTTGAAACACTTTGATCTTTTAAACCAATTCAACATACTTTTTGAAAGTATTTAAACACTTATAATTTGAAATCAAGTGAAATTATTAGTCCCTTCCTTCAACAAGACTATACTGATCACTCCATCATTGACCACCCATTAATTCATCGTTTGACTGACTTTTTTTCACTTTCTCACATTTTAGCCAAATTTTAATGTTCACAATTTCATTCATTGAAATTTTAAGCAAATTTTTTGGGTCAGAAAACATTCGACCTATTATTACAAGATTCATGTGGCCCAATGCAGGAATATTGGGGAAATATCATTTTATCCAAAGTCTGGTTGAGAGAAATTTTTCTTACATCTAAAGTTATGTATCGAAAGTTTTATGGTGCAACGATTATTATATATTGCTTCCAATTTATTTATATCGAAAGCTTTTGTAGCCAATGTACTTCCAGACCCTTTCCACATGTCTATCAAGGTCCTTTCCACATGGATATTATCATGCAACTCTGGTATCGTAAAATATAGTCGATGCAGTAGGCTCAAGTGTTGGAAAGACAGAGGATATTAAACACAAAGTAACACAAATACTTCACACATGAAACACACACGAGTTGTGACTCTTCTATTAACGACACGAACTTCAATCTCTCTAAATACAATGCACCCAGTTAAGGGTATTTAACCTGACTCCCTTAACATGCACACACTTACCAAACTCATCTATCACATAACTTCGACTTACTCAATGCTCACTTAACTAACTCTCTAACTCACTGAACAAATTCATCTAACACACAACTCGACTTACTCAATGCTTACTTAATTAATTTTCTAACTCTTCATGCAGGAGTTAATTAGATATTTTAACACTCCCCCTTAATTACGACCGCTAAACTAAAAAATAACTCATGAAAAATCAAACATGCTTACTGGTCTATGTATCAGCTAGGCTTACAACACCCAAGTTTCTTTTGTGAAACTCAAACACATCTATTGCTATTATGGCTTTGTAAAAATATCATCCAATTGATCACTAGATTTACGAGGCTTGAAACAAGCTTCTCCATTGCTAACAAGTTCTCTAATAAAATTATATCTAGTATCAATATGCTTTCTCTTTTGATGAAACACACTATTCTTGGATAGTGCAATTGCTAAGGTGTTGTCACAATATATTGTTGTTGATCCTTGTTGCTTCTGCTTGAGTCCATCCAATACTCTTCTTAACCATACTGCTTGACATGTTGTTGATGTTGTTGCTACATATTTTTCTTCTGGTGATGATAGTGTCACAATGGGTTGCTTCTTAGATGCCCATGAAATCACACCTGAACCAAGATGGAACACATAATTGTATGTGCTATTCCTATCATCCAAACTACCTGCAAAGTCATTATCTATAAATCCAATCAAAACTTTCTTTTCTGTACTTGCATACATTATGCCACAATCTCTAGTTTCTTCTCTATATCTCAGAATTATTTTTCCAGCACTCCAATGTGTGTCTTTTGGAGTCTCCATAAATATGGAAATAAAACTTACTCCTTGCATAATATCTGGTCTTGTAGTTGTGAGATACATGAGGCTGCCAACCAATATTTTTAATAGAGTTGGATTGACATCTAATCCTTTATCATCCTTGCTTAGCTTTATACATGTTGCAACTAGTGTAGGGACAAGTTTGCAATTATCCATCCTGAATATTTTCAGAAAATCTCTGGAATTTTTATTTTGGAAAATAAAAATTCCTTTTTTAGATTGCTCAACTTCAATGCCAAGAAAATATTTCATGAGACCAAGATCTACCATCTCAAATTATTTCATCATGGCTGCTTTAAATTAATTTAACTCAAGATCACCTGCAAAAATCATATCATCAACATATAAGAAAAAAATCAGAATTTTTCCATGCTCATTTACCTTTGTTTAAAAGGTAGGCTCAGTGCTACTTCTACAAAATCCATTCTTAATAATGTAACTGTTGATTCTGCTATACCATGCTCTAGGTGGTTTTTTGATACCATAGAGCGCTTTCTTCAACGTGTAAACTTTATCTTTCTTGCCTTCAACTTCATAACCTAGAGGTTGCTCCACGTAAATTTATTCTTATAGAATTCCATTCAAGAAGGTTGATTTGACATTCATCTGATATAATTTCCACTTGTACTAAGTTGTTGTGGCTATAAATTCTCCTACATTATCCAATTTGGCTACCGGAGCAAACATTTCTCCAAAGCATATTCCCGGTTGCTGTGAGAATCCTTTTGCTACAAGTATGGCTTTAAATATGTCAATTTCACCTTTCTCATTCAACTTTGTCTTGTACACCCACTTCACACCAATGAGGTTTTTATTGATTGGTAAATTAACCAAATCCCATGTATCATTATTTTCAATCATCAATCTATTCATCCATGGATTGCACCCAATTTTCATCGCAAAATGCTTCTTCAAACGAAGAAGGTTGGAATTACAACAATGAAAAATTTGAACTAACATCCAAATCATCATAAATATATTTCAGAATTCCAATCTTTCTCTTACCATTGTTTGATTCATCACCTGATTGGCTGCTTGGATAATTGCGATCTGTTGATCTACTTGAAGATCTATGTTTCTCTGAAAACCTTGGAGTCATTGCTAGCGTGACTCTATTTGGTGTCTGATATTTTGATTCTTGTTGATCCTTTTCTACTACATCTTCCTCTTCCATCAATGGTGCTTGTGCATCAACTGTTTTGTCTACAGTCCCATTCCATGACTCTTGTTCTTTGAACACAACATCTCTACTAATTATTGTCTTCATGGTGATAGGGTTATACAATTTGTAAGCTTTTGACTACTCACTATAACTAGTAAATATAAATTTTTCACTTCGATCATCTAATTTTTGTAGGTTTTAACCCTGAACAGAAATTATCTACACATGAATCTTATAACAGAAAATAAACAATAGCGAGAGCATAAAACATAAAACAAATAAACATAGATATTTTCCCCTGGATCCCAAATCGAGACGACCAGCTTGATTTTTCATTATATTCCTTTTATTCTTACAACACATATATATACATGCCGTAGCATACATAAACCCCAATCCATTAACCCTGGAATAGAACATAACCGTAGTTCCCTTGACCGGATCTACAAAATACCAGGGGCTGAAAACCATTGTACCCCAAAACCATTTGCAAACTCATGCACAAAACATGGGTGGGTCCACCTATGAGTGGGTCCACACACCAAAAACATTTTCGCTGGGGCGCTGCCCCAGACCCCAACAGTGGGGGCTGCCTCCCCCCTTGTGACCCCCCTGCTGTGCCCAGTGCAACGTACAGCGCGTGGGGCTAGTCATGGAAAGAATATAACACATGCCCAACATTCTCCCACTTGTTGTTTTCTTTCCACAGGGGGCCATAGGAGAGCTTAGTCATTTGGCCAATTCTTCAACACCCATTGTTTCTCTACACCAAGAGAACTTCTGAGTGCTCACAGACTTCGTCAATGCATCTGCAACATTCTTCAAAGTGTCCACCTTTACCAGCAACACCCTTTTAGCCTCAGCCATATCTCTAACAAAGTGATATTGAACATCAATGTGCTTTGTCTTTGAATGATAAGTAGGGTTCTTAGCCAAGAAAATTGCACTTTGGCTATCACAGTCTATCCTTATAGCTTGTTGTACCAACCCCATACTTGAACACAATCTCTGCAACCAAACTGTTTCCTTGCTTGCATGAGTGGCTGCCATGTATTCTGCCTTTGTAGTTGAAAGAGCCACTACAGACTGTCTTTTACTCATCCAACTGACTACGCCTCCAAATAGGCTAAACACATACCCACTTGTAGATCTTATTTGGTCCAGATCTCCAGCCCAGTCTGCATCAACAAAACCACGAATGTCCAACATTCTTTCCAATCCTGGTCTTCCCTGGTAGCACAAGCCATAATCACTAGTGCCACGTAAATATCTGAAAGCCCACTTCACTGCTGTCCAATGCTCCTTCCCTGGGTTTGACATAAACCTGCTCAATACTCCCACTGCATGTGCAATGTCTGGTCTAGTACAGACCATTGCATACATCAGGCTACCCACTGCACTTTCATATGGAACACGAGACATATACTCCTCTTCTTCTTGTGTCTTGGGACACTGTTCAGCAGACAGCTTTACACCTACAGGAATAGGAACATTCACTGGTTTACTATCCTACATATTGAACCTCTGCAATATAGTCTCGACATACTTCCTCTGGTTTAACCAGAGCTTCCTCTTTGCTTGATCTCTCTTAATTTCCATGCCCAAAATATAGTTTGCAGCACCAATATCCTTCATGTCGAATTTGGAGAACAGTTGGGTCTTCAAATCTTGGATAATTTCTTTGTCATTTTCAATCAACAACATATCATCCACATATAAGACCAAATAAATAACACGGTCACCAATTAATTTAAAATAAACACAGTGATCTTCCTTGCTTCTGGTGTAGCCAAGTCCCCGTATATAGGTATCAAATTTCTGATACCACATCCTTGGTGACTGTTTTAACCCATACAGAGACTTCTTCAACCTGCATACTAGTTCTTTCTTACCCTTCACCATAAAGCCTTCAGGTTGCTTCATGTAGATCTTCTCTTCTAGATCCCCATGAAGAAATGTTGTCTTCACATCCATCTGTTCTATCTCAAAATCAAATGCAGCAGCAACAGATAAAAGTAATCTAATAGAAGTAACTTTGGCAACAGGAGAAAAAATATCACCAAAATCAATTCCCGACACTTGGGAATAACCTTTTGCTATCAACTGTGCTTTGTATTTCTCCACCTTTCCTTCTACATTCATCTTCTTCTTAAACACCCATTTTCTCTCGATGGGCTTCCTTCTAGCTAGAAACTCCACCAAATCCCATGCCTTATTTTTATGCAAGGATGCCATTTCATCAACCATGGCCTCCTTCCAAAGTTTTCCATCCTCTGAATCTACTACCTACTTGACAGTTCTGGGATCATCATTAGTTATAGTTAAAGCAAAAGTTGAATAGAAAGCAGATGGACTATACCTTTCTGGTTGCCTTCTTTCCCAAACTGATCTTCTCACAGCTGGAGTTTGTGGCTCTTCCTCTTCTGAGTCTTCTTCTGTTGTAGAGTCTGATTCATCCTCCTTTAGCTCAAACTCTATCTTCTCAGGTTCCTTTGGTAGGACTTCATGTGTAACAACATTTTTCACCTCTCTAAACACCACATCTCGGCTGTACACAACCTTCCTTGTTTCTGGGTTCCAAAGCTTGTAACCCTTTAAACCATCCTTATACCCAATAAAGGTGCACCTTTCAGATTTATTATCCAACTTGGTCATTTTCTCCTTTGGAACATGTACATATGCATCACATCCAAATACCCTTAGATGTGAAAGAGAGGGTTTCTTACCAGTCCATACCTCATGTGGAGTCTTATCCTCCAACGATGATGAAGGTGATCTGTTAACTAAGTAACATGCAGTCTCCACTGCCTCTGCCCAGAATTCTTGTCCTAACCCAGTACCACTGAGCATGCTTCTTGCCTTTTCCATCAGTGTTCTATTCATTCTTTTTGCAACTCCATTTTGCTGAGGTGTGTATGGAGTAGTCTTCTGTCGTGCTATACCACACTTCTTACAGAACTCTTCAAATTCATTCTTGCAGAACTCCCCACCATTATCTGTCCTCGGCGCCTTTATCTTCTTCTCTGTCTGGTTTTCCACCAGAGCCTTAAATTCTTTAAATTTGTCAAAGACTTCAGATTTCTTCCTCAAGAAATATATCCATGTATTCCTTGAGAAGTCATCTATGAATTAAACATAGTACACAGACTTTCCCAGTGATGGAACTGACACAGGTCCAAACACATCACTGTGCACAAGTTCTAATATCTTGTTCGCCCTCTTAGCACCAGAAGGAAAACTCACCCGATTCTGCTTCCCATATACACAATGTTCACAGAAATCGAAATCCAGAGAGAAATTAGACATACCTTATACCATACCATTTCTATGCAGTATCTGAAGGCCCTTCTCTCCAATATGTCCAAGCCTTTGATGCCATAGCATGGTCTTTTCTCTAGAGACAGCTAGGCTTTTCGCTCCACTTTCAGGAACCATAGAACGGTTACACCCATCAATAACAATGCTACCTTGTAGCTTGTATAGAGTTCCAGTCCGAACTCCCCGCATTAATACCAGTGCTCCCCGAACCATCTTGCAGGCATCTTTCTCGAACACTGTTTTTACACCTGCATCATCCATCTTTCTTACAGAAATCAGATTTCTGGCCAATGCAGGAATATGCAGAACACGAGGAAGTGTTCTAATCCTTCCACCTTGCAGCTTTAGCTTGACCTTTCCACGTCTAATGATTATGGCCTTCCTATCATCCCCTAGGAAGACATCACCACCATCATATTTCTCATACTCGCAGAACCACTCCCTGTGGGGAGTGAAGTGAAAGGATGCACCTGAGTCAATCAACCATGACTCATGATCTACATGTGTATTTGAAGAAGAAGCCAAATACACATCCCCACCTTCATCCGAGGTGGTTTTTGCCTCTGCAGAAGGAGCATCATCAGATCCCTTTCCTTTCTCGGGAGCTTTAGATCTACAGTCCTTTTTGTAGTGCCCTTCCTTTCCGCATTTCCAGCACACCTTTACAAACTTTCCAGGAGATTTAGATCTCCCTCTAGATTTAGATCTCCCACTCGAAACCTTATTCTTGTTTCTATTCTGGGACCTTCCTCGTACGGATAAGGCATCTCCATTTTGACCCTCCATATTTCTCCGTCTCATTTCCTCCGACAGCAAGGCTGAGACAATGTCATCAAAATTCAAGGTAGTTGTATTGCTACCTATTGCAATAACCAGACTGTCCCATGAATCTGGTAGAGAACACAACAAGCTGATGCACTTATCTTCATCTGAGATTTTAATATCAACAGATGACAGCTGACTTACCACAGTATTGAAGGCGTTCAGATGCTCTATCACCGAGTCTCCATCCTTCATCCTCAGGTTATACAGCTTTTACCACAGGAACAACTTATTCACCGGAGACTTAGATTGGTACAAAGTCCCAAGTTTTTCCCACAAATTCTTCGTCGTAGCTTCCCCAAATACATTCAACAATACTGAATCTGAGACACACAACCGTATTGTGCTTTTAGCTTTCCGATACAGTTTCTTCCAGTCTTCATCTGACATTGTCGTTGGTTTAGTACCTGGATCTACTGTGATCCACTGATCTTTATCCACCAGCAGATCCTCCATCTTGAGCTTCCACACAACTCAAAAATCTGACCATTAAATTTCTCGGGTCTCTCTCTGTCAGCAGCTCCACCATCTTCCTTTCATCGCAGAATCGATCCTGAGATCTCAACGAACGGGGTCCTACCTCATGCCCAAGCAAAAAGTACTCAGCGGCAAGAGCATCATAGGCTTGAAAGAAACGACTCACGATACCAAATGTGAGTTTAACCTTGAACATAAATTATCTACACACGAATCTTATAACGAGAAAATAAACAATAGCGAGAGCATAAAACATAAAACGAGATAAACACGATTTTTCCTGGATCCCAAATCGAGACGACCAGCTTGATTTTTCATTATATTCCTTTTAGTGTTACAACACATATATATACATGCTGAAATATACATAAACCCCAATCCATTAACCCTGGATTAGAACATAACCGTAGTTCCCTTGACTGGATCTACAAAATACCAGGGGCAGAAAACCATCGTACCCCAAAACCATGTGCAAACTCATGCACAAAACATGGGTGAGTCCACCTATGAGTGGGTCCGCACACCAAAAACATTTTTTTCGGGGTGCTGCCTCCCCCCTTGTGACCCCCCTGTTGCGCCCGATGCAACGTACAACGCATGGGGCTAGTCATGGAAAGAATATAACACATGCCCAACAATTTTCCTCTTATTTTCTTAGGCACATGTACATAAGCTACACATCCAAAAACTCTGAAATGAGATACACTACATGACATACTTGACCATGCTTCTTCTGGTACTCTATTAATCACACTCTTTGTAGGAGATATGTTTATCACATGAGCAACACATGCAATTATTTCTACCCAATAATCATTAGACATGTTTCTTGCTTTCAATATGCTCCTTCTCATGTTCATAATGGCTCTGTTCTTTCTCTCTGCTACACCATTATGTTGTGGTGTGTATTTAGTTGTAAACTTTCTTCTGATTCCATGTTGTTTGCAGTAATCATGGAATTGTTTCGAATCATATTCTCCAACACGATCTGACCTCAATACCTTGATCTGTCGATCACTTTGGTTCTCTACTAAGGCTTTTAATTCTTTGAACTTTCCAAAAGTTTCAAACTTCTACTTCAAAAGGTAAACTTAAGTTTTTATGCCATAGTCATCAATAAAAGCGAGGAAGTAACAAATTACACCAATCAACCGTGTCCTCATAGGTCCAAACAAGTCTGTATGCACCAAGTCAAGTGGCTTATTTGCTTTGTATGAAACTCCCTTCGGAAAAATTTCACTGTGTTTCTTTCCCAAGATGAAACAGTCACAAGTACTAATAGGCTCTTTGATGGGAGGTAATCCTATGAGCATATGTTTCTGCTACAACAATATTAAACCAAAAATGTGCAAGTGTCCAAACTGAAAGTGTCATAAACAATAATCATAAGAACACGCAACTGTAAAATAACTAACTTGGTCATTGAAATTCATAATTATAGGAAATAGTATGTTCCTCGTGATATTCACCTTTTCTATTAGCTGGTTGTTTGGGGGTTTGTCATAAATAACACACTCTTTCCCTTGAAAGATAACTCTATATCCTTTCTATGTCAATTGACCAACACTTATTAAATTATGTTTGAGACCAGGAACATAATATACCTCTGAGATTGTCTTTGGCTCCCCCTGCTTGGTCAGAATGGTGACCACTCCTTTTCCATCTACATCCACAGTCTTTTCAATCCTCAACTTTACTTCTGTCTTCACAGATTTATCCAAATTTGCAACCAAATTCTTGTTGCGTGTCATGTGGTTACTGCAACCACTATCTAATAGCCATAGCTTATCAAAAGCTTCATGCATATTGTTGCATGCCGGGTACATGGAGTTAGAACTCTCTGTACTAACATTAGCTCTCTGGTTTCCTTGATCAACTATCTTCTTCCTACAATCATGAGCATAGTGACCAAATTTATTGCAATAATAACATCATGCCTTTGATTTGTTAACTCCTTGATTATTTTTGAAGTTTCTACTGCCGCTGCTTCCACTTTCATTTTCATGCTCTTCTCATCCATCTCTCTAACCACCTTATCTTCTGCCTCGACCTCTTGAAATATAAAATTGAATTTTGAAAGCAGTTTCTAAAGTGGAATTCTTATTTCTGTCTATCCTTGCCTCATGCGATAGATGTGATCCCATCAACTCATCAACTGTCATTTTTTCCAAATCCTTGGCTTCGTCTAAGGCTTCTACCACAACATCAAACTTGATAGACAAAGATCTAAGGACCCTGTCAATCACTGCTCGATCTTTAATTTCTTCACCATAAATTTTTAATTGATTTACTACAAACATGACCCAATTCATGAAAGAATCGATGTCCTTTGTCTCCTTCATTTACAGACTTTCAAAATCTCTCTTAGTATTCTGCAATTTAACAAAATTGACTTTGGCCATAACTTGATAGCTTGTCGCCAAAGTTTCTCATGCTTTTCTTGCTGAAGACGTAATCATAATCTCCTCAAACAATTCTCGGTCCACTCCCTACTGGATAAGAAGCAACACTTGTGCATTCTTCCTTTTGTTTTTTTTCCATTGTTCCCTCTCTACGTTATTGAGGGCTCATTTTTTTGCATCATTTTGAAGTTCTACAAACCCAAACTTGACATGATCCCAAACATCATGCACTTTTAACATGGTCTTCATTTTAATGACCCACACATCATAATATTTCCCTCTCAAAGAAGGAACATATTTCTTCACAAAAAATATCCTTTTATAAAACTTTAAATTTATCTTTTTTATAAAATCTTTGCAAAGCTCCTTTCAATAAAAAGAAATCCCTTTCAATAAAACCCTAATATTTATTTTTATATAATAATTTTAAAAAAAAATTATATTTAAAATTTTATAATAAAATTATATCCTTTCATATTTTTTAAAAGATCCTCAAAAACAAAATTCTTCACTTAAATCAAAGATCTTATCCCGTGACCTTTTAATTTAAAAAGAAATTATAAGCCTCTTCAAAAAAGGTTGATACGAATACGGCGGGGGAGGTATCAATATCGAACCCTTTGTTTGACTTTTTAAACACGAATGGTTGGCCTTTGTCGAAAGTCTCACCCCGGTGCGGACCTGAGTGCTTTTTTTCATTAAAATTTTTGATCTGCACATTTTTTATTTGTTCAACAATTTTGCAAATGAAAAAGAAAAAAAAAATACCGTTGGCCTTCTTCTCATAGGCTCTGCGCGACCTTCACGGATCTTGTGATCCTTTTTCATCTTGATACCAATTTTTTGAAAAGTAGAGGATATTGAACAACAAAGTAATACAAATACTAAACACACGAGTTGAGACTCTTTTATTAATCATACAATTCAATCTCTCTGAATACAATGAACCTGGTGAGGAGGTAAAGGACATTTACCCTCACTCAAAACTCTGACTCTCTAACTCACTGACCAAATTCATCTAACACACAACTTGACTTTCTCAATGCTTACTTAACTCGCTATCTACTCTTCATGCGAGAGTTAATTAGAGTGAAGCCATCCAACTGACGACTAAGGCCACTGCTTCACCATTTCTTCACCATTTCGCCGTCGCCATCCAGAGGAACATGGAGTCTTCAAGAGTAGAATTCCATCAATATAATCAATTCAACAAAATTTTTTTTTAAACATATTTGAGAAAGATGTATAGAAAAGTCTAAAAACACCCGGAGCATAAACAACATACTTTGAAAGGAAGAAGAGAAGCATGCAATATACGATAACAACATACAACATTCTGTGCCATTTCATACAAAGTTGTATGAAATTCCAAGTTGTCTATGGTTCCAAATTTCCAAGTCCTTGTCTAACCTGTGCAAAAAATTCTGCGTCTATACCATGCATAGTATAGTAAGTTAGATTCTGCTCTACATTTATCCAAAAAAATTGCAAAAAAAAAATTCATAGCTCATATAAATATTCTCTCAAACATTTTACAACAATTGTAAAAAATTCATAGCTCATATAAATATTCTCTCAAACATTTTACAACAATTGTCTTTACCTTTTAATTGGAAGACTTGTGGTAATGGGAAACTGCTATATGCAACGCTTACAGTGAGCATAAGAAGGTTCCTCTATAAGATGTTATTGTTGAAGAATGTAATATATGCCTGAAACACTATATTTTTGTCATGTTGCCATATAGAATGAAGTTTATGAGGATAGAGAACATTACTCCGAATTTGTTGATTTTTTTTATCAATTTGTGAAATCTTTAAGGCATACCACAATGAGATTCTTCATCGTTGAGTCTTTATTGCTACCTTTACCATCTTGGCTACCTTCGTGTTTGCTAGCTATGCCTTTTATCATCCTTTTGATTTTACTTGCAGAGAGTATACTTCCATTTATAGGTTAGAGGATGCTAGAAATTATTTTTTTTCAATAGTTTAGCATTTCCTAAATCAATTTCTCTGAATGTAAATAATTTTAATATATATAAAAAAAACAAAATAAAAACTATATGTGAATTGTTTAAATAGAAGTTAGGTAAATTCAAAACCAAGGTGACATGAAGCCGTATCCTACAAACAAAACTATATTTGAATCATTTACAAGATAGGAAAATTTAAAATCAAAATGACATGAAGGTGAGTCGGAAACTCTCAAAATTAGTATCAAAAACCTTTTGCAATATTTATCCTAAAAACAAAACTATATTTGAATTATTTACACAGAAGATAGGGGAATTTAAAATCAAAATGACATGAAGGTGAGTCCGAAACTCTCAAAATTAGTATCAAAAACTTTTTGCAATATTTTTTTTGGTTTGAATCTTTAATGAAATTAAAGATTAGAAATTTTGATATAAAAATATGTATACGGGCGATTTCCATTGCCATCATGGTTTTCAGGGACAGGCAGTCTCAACGACTCTCCTCGTATATAAAGGTATACTGGAATCTCATTTAGGGGCTTTGAATACTCACAAAATCATTATATAGTTGCATAATCATACATAAATAATAGTGAACACAAGTATAGTAAAAACACAAATATTTTTAGTATATATTAAAAAAAAAAAAAAAACCCAGTGGCCGGGTGAAACGTTCCCTTTGCTTTCGTTCAAATCCTCAACCATTTCCTCCTGTTTCTCAACATTTTTTGAGATTCAACTGACGTAAATAATTGAGTCTAATCCCAGCATCTTATGAATAAGCCCAACGTACAAACTCTGGAATGGAGCTGGAAATTCTATCATTTTCTAAGCCCAACGTACAAACTCTGGAATGGAGCTGGAAATTCTAGCATTTTCTAGCGCTCGAGAGAGAAAGAATCTCTTGATATGTAATTCTCAGACGGTCCTCGCGACCTCCTCTAATTGATTTTGATTAAAGGGCTATGGTCAAGTGTTTCAATATAATCTTGAAACTTCCTCCATTGGAATCACGCTCTCCACCCTTACAATTAACTTAGGATCCTTGCTAACTGTTTTATGCACATAATTATCACCCGGTAATGTGTTCTATAACCGTTCAACATAAATCTTTCAGGTTTCGTTTTCTTACCAACAAAATAGTAATGCAATTCTTTTCTCAGAAAATAGATTTTTTTGAGTTATTATAATCAAATTTTGAAATTGTAATTACTTTTTTAATTTTTTGTACGGTGTGCTCAATTTGGTATGTTTGTTTTTTTTTTAAATTTAGCAGTACTTTTCCATTTGTTTATTTATTAAAATAATAGCAGGTTATAACATATAAAATTTGATAGCCTCAATCTACTCTAAAAAAACTAGGTTTGTTGGCCATCTTAACTAGTTAAATGCCATTCAATATTGATATTGTTTTAATCTCCTATAAAATATTAATTTGATTTTACTGTATTTACCAAAGTCCACAACAAACAGTAAATGTAAATACAATCAAAATAACATTTTAAGCGAACAGAAATTGTCAAAAATGATAAAAATATAAATGATTTTACACATTTGGTTAGTTTTAATTAAAAGCATTATAAAACATTAATAATAGCATTCTCATTGTACTTACTTACTTAGTTGATATTTCATTTTCATTTTTAGACTAATAAATAAAATATTTTAAGTGAAAAAACATTGTCAAAAATAATAAAATATAAATGATTTTACATATTTTGTTAGTTTTAATTAAAGCATTATAAAACATCAATAATAGAATTATCATTGTACTTAATTACTTAGTTGATATTTCATTTTCATTTTTCTAGCAATAAATAAAATATTTTGATGTCTATGTAAGATGATATAATTTTATATAACTTTATATGGATGAAGTAGTTAAAATTGAAAACAAAAAATTATATTTATCTTATAAATATTTCAATATCACACTTAAATAAACTTTTTGAATATATATATGTGCTTGTCTGGGTTAATGTTTAACTCAACAAAATATTTCAATATAATTTACTTACTTTTTAATAAGAAGAAAATCTATAACTCATTCAATTTTTAATATAAATATGATAATGGTAAATTATTCAAAAATACAATTTAAAGAGCTAAAAATTATATATGGTCTATATAGAGAGACAAAAATATTATTTATCAAACACTAAAAAGGATTAAATATCTTGATGTATAAATTTATTTTCAAAAAGAGGTTTGCATATAATGGGATTTGATCCCACTAGACTCTTGGTAGATTCGTGGTTAAAATGGATCTATATTGATTAAGCAGTAAGGTGTCACTATTTGAAATGTTTTAGGACATTAGATCAAGTAAATATTTCTATGTATGTTTTTTATAATGTTAGTTTTTTTCATTTTAATAAGTTAGATTAAATTTAGGTTTTGGTGATGATACAAAGATTGTAATGTCATGTTTAACATTTTGACTATGTCAAATTACACAAAATTAAAAATAAAAATAAATTAAATAAAAATATTGACATAATGTAATGAACATTTTAACTAGGTCAAAATACAATAAAAATAAAAATAATAAAATAAAATAAAATAATGATAAACTATAAATACAACCCATGGTATTGACCCATGGTACTCATGTGGAATGTAGTTTCTTTTTAGGAGGAACTAAGATGACCTTAATCAATCTTAACTCTGGATATATACATATTTTCTCTTGTTCTGTATTATTTTTGTTACAACTATTTTATTATTTGGAAAATACATGGTTTTTTTTATGTTACAATTGTTTTATAATTCATGAGTATTATTTCTTAATATATAAAAAATTAAATTAATAATGATTTTTTTTACTAAATTTACCTTTAAAGGGGTGGGTAACAATTGTTTGTATCAAAGTCAAGGATACAGAAGAAAGAAGATATGGTGAAGAGAAGCTTCCAACCTTACAACAAGCCCTAAAAAGACATAACGTTGAATGTATGGAATCCATTTTCCCTGAGAAGTGCAATGAAAAATATTGGAATTTGGAAAATGTCACGAAGCTTATCTCATGTTCCATTCATTTAGATTTGAAGTATATGGAAGAAGAAAAGTAGGACAATGGATACATATCAAGAATTTATGACTATTTATAAGGAAACTACGTTGACAAGGCTATGGAGGACCAAATAGAAGAATTAAAAACAAAAGAGGACTCTTCAGAAAATGGGTTACTCAAGGATTTTGGAATCCAGATGAGCTACATTATCTCACTGATTCAAGCAAGCTCACAAAAAGAGGAAGACAATAGTGATATAGAGATAATTTATTCATAAACAAGAGAAAGCTAGAATTATAACCTGAGATAGAGTTATGGGAAGAAAAACATTCCAATTGTAAGGAGGAATAAAAAAATACTAGATAAAAGACACTTACCTATTGCAATCACTTGAAAAAAAAGGTATCGCTAAAGGGTCACTTGGGAAGGAATCTATTATTTGAAATATCGGTTTAATAATTTCATTTCAAAACAAAAAATGTACTATCACTAGGGAAGGGAGTTATTACATTTAAAATTTGTTTCCATTCTTGTCACTACAAAATTTGATTGTTGTTTCTTATTTTGCGGGAAAATAAATGATCTTTAAAAGCCACTAAAGTTTTGAATTATGATCCTTAAAGAATTCGCTAGATTCCCTAATTATGAGTTGATTTTTTCTTCTTAATTTTGGGACTTCATGATGTTTGTTATGTAGAAATTTTGAATAACTGAGATATTATTCACAGAGATTCTCCTGATTACACACTATTTTAGCTTCATGCATAATACAGAATCTCTTCTACCATTGATCATCACATGTGGAAATAAAATCAATTACATGCAGACATTAAAACCACAAACAATCACACATATGAACATAGTATTTAATGGGAAATAAAACTATCTGTATATTATATGTCATGGAGATCATGTAACAATCATAGTACAAAATCTCCTCACAAGCTCTCATGCACACTCTCAATTGCTACACACTATCAAGCTAGATCTAGCAAAACACATGCTCCAATCTTTTGCCACTTGATAGCCAACCTCTATTACGTTTTCAATGCTATGGGTTGGCTTCATTAAATAGATAAACCACCTGGCTTGAACTGCGCAATCCTCATGGGCTACTCCACCTATCTGTGTGTTGCAAATAGCAACTGTATAGTCACAACTGATAGTTAACCTACTCTTTCACCTATTTCTGCACTGGTCTCCACTGAAACTGTCCATGCACTGAAGTTAGCTGATGCATTCTTTAGTTGATTAATGAGTTTATAATTAGTGAATTAATTAATAATTAATTCACACCACTCTCACTAATTGTATCAATTAGTTAAACTGAATACAAATAGCTCAACTATGTTTAGAATAGTTAAACTGAATACAACTCCACTAACTTCCTCAATCAACTCCACCAAACTCTGTCACATGAGTTCTAACTGAAGTATCCATGGAATAGCTCCACATAACCCTTAGGAATAGCGTAATTCTTTTTGTCAGCTACTGTCCCACATCTATGCACTTAACTAAAGTGCTCCAAGAGAATAAGATAATGTTTAGAGTCTAAATATTATTAAGAGTTAATAATATTCGACATATCTATTTTTAGACTGGAAATCTAAAAATAGATTCTGCACAGTATGTCTAAAAATAGAAGTCCATCTATTTTTCTGACTTGACCAGCCATCCACAAATAACATCCTGCAACTCATAGAACATGATCCATATGTCTAAAAATAGACATAGTCTAAAAATAGACTTTGAGCCAAAAATAGCCTGTGGGCCCACTTAGTGAAGGTGACTCCTTTCCACTAAGCTCATCATCTTATTTCAATCTCAAAACTCCCTCTCAACAAGATATGGATTATCTGCAACCCCTATCCTGCCCCTGTGGTATTCGAATTTGCTCCTGGTGAGCGCCTTCGTCAAGATATCAGCATCCTGATCCTCCGTAGGAATGTATGAAAGTAACATGACCTTCCGCTGCACACAATCTCTGATATGATGATACCGGATGTCAATGTGTTTATATCTATCATGAAATACTGGATTAACCGAGAGTTTGATGCAACTCTGATTATCACAATAAATCACAGTAGGCTCTAAGTGTGAACCGAACAACCCGACCATGATCTTCCTCATCCATGTAAACGTCGCATGTGCGATGAGCTACTTCCATATACTCGGCCTCCCTGCGGGCGGGTGCCACAGGGATCCCTGCCGCTTCCTGCGTTATGACTGACCATTTGATGTTGAAAATCCTTCCGGATGTCTTTGTGGTTGGTCTCACCTTAATCATCCATGAAAGCCCACTGCAGCTTCCACTCTCTCTATCTATACGTACCACAATCCATATCCGGGTGTGCCCCTACCGGGATATGTGCCTCTGAGATAACGCAATACATGCTTGCCTACCTTCCAGAAGAGCTTGGTAGGCTTAACCATAGCTTGTGAAAGCTGGTTAACTGCATAGCATATATCGGGTCGTGTATTGACCAAATACATAAGCGACCCCACCAACTGTCGATAAACAATGGCATCCACTACCTCCGCCGAAGTAGCATCCTCCTTCCTCCAACCACCAGGAAGAGGAGTATCAACAGGCTTGCAGCCATGCATGTTGAACTTCTCCAGTATCTCCCGGGCATACTTACCCTGAGAAACAAACAGTCCACCACTGCGCTGCCAAATTTCCAATCCCGAGAAATAATGAAGGAGGCCCAAGTCCTTCATCTCAAACTCCTTTGCAAGATCAGCCTTGCATGAGTGTATCAACAGTTCATCACCTGTCAAAATCAAATCATCTACATAAAGTACAATGATCAGCAACTTACCCTCCACCACAATCTAGTATAGGTTAGGATCCGCCTCACTCTTGGAGAATCCAAGTCCGGTGAAATAACTGTCTATCCGTGTGTACCAAGCACGAGGTGCTTGTTTCAACCCATACAACGCTCTCTTGAGCCTGCACACATGCGACTCGCTGCTGAAGATCTCGAAACCTTCGGGCTGCTCTATGTACACCTCCTCCTCAATAACTGCGTTGAGGAAAGCAATCTTCACATCCATCTGATGAATGTGCCACCCCATCTATGCTGAGAGAGCAAGAATCGTCCGTATGGAAGAATACCTTGCGACAGGTGAAAAGGTCTCCTCATAATCGATCCCCTCTATCTGGGAGAAGCCTTAGGCAACAAATCTTGCCTTATACTTCTCCACACTCCCGTCAGCTGCCTGCTTCACTTTGTAGATCCATCTCGAACCCACCACTGATTTCCCTTCCGGTCTCGAGACAATCTCCCATGCACTGTTTCTGACAATCAAATCATACTCTTCCACCATGGCATCTACCCATGTGGGGTCCTCCACAGCTTCCTCGATAGAGGATGGCTCTGTCACGATACAATTGCTCATAAGAGCCATGTATCCAATGTACCGATCAGGTGACTGTCTCTGTCTGCGCTGTGATGTAGGTGCTGCTACAACCTTCTCTGCATCTTGAGCCAGTCGCTCAGCTTCTGTAGTGCGCTTCCGCCCTCTGATGGTTGGCGCTGCCTAAGTGGTCTCTTCCACTCCATGAACCTCATCTTGTGGCTGATCCACATCCTGAGACTCATCCTTAAGAAATAATAGCTCCTCATCTGCATGCAAGTGTGGCTCCCTCTCAAGAGAACACTTCATGGCTTTCTCCTCCTGAAATTTGATATCCCGTCGCACAACAGTCTTGCGACTATCTGGAAAATACGCATGATAGTTGTGGGGTGTATCAGTGTACCCCAAAAATATTCCGACCTCCGTAGTCGGCTCTAGCTTCTTCCTAACATCCTTCGTCACATGAATGTAAACAGGTGAACCAAAAATCCTCAAATGGGAAATATCAAGCCTCTTACCAGAAAACGCCTCCTCGGGTGTACTCATGCCAAGTATCCTATGAGGACAACAGTTTTGCACATATACTGCAGTATTGTATGCCTCCGCACACAAGTGAATGGGTAGGCACTGATCATGCAACATCGCCTGTGCAGCACCCACGATCGTTCTGTTCTTCCGCTCAGTAACCCTGTTCTACTGTGGGTTATGAGGTGCTATGAGCTCTCTTCAAATTCCTTCTACGCTGCAAAAGTCCTTAAATTTTCCAGAGATGAATTCACCACCATTGTCGCTCCTTAGAGCCTTCACCTGCTTCCCCGATTCTTTCTCAACTAGTGCCTTAAACTCACAAAACTTTGAGTATGTCTCACTCTTCTTCTGCATGAAGAAGATCCAGCAATTACAAGAAAAATCATCAACAAATATCACATAATACCTATGCTTTGCTATCGAAGTTACTGAGAAAGGTCCACACACGTCTGTATGAATTCTCTCAAGGATCGTCGTGGCGCGACTATCCTTCTCGTGAAAGGTGGCTTTCACAAATTTTCCCAAGGTACACCCCTTGCACTGATATGACTGCACAAGAGTGCCTTTAGGAAGCCCAGTAGAAATCTACTACAGTATCTTCAAATCTCTATGGTGAAGGTGGCCCAATCTTCGGTGCCACAACTCGCCATCATCCCGGCTCACCACTCCTTCTGCCTTACCTGCCATTGCTGCGCAGCCATCTACCTGCAACTGATAAAGGTTCTTAACTCAAACCCCTATCCTCTGGGTCTCACCAGTTGCCTTACTGCGCAGGAAAGCCTTTCCCTCGCTAAAGAAAACATCATATCCCTCGTCTTCTAACATCGCCACAGAGATAAGATTCTTCTTCAATTCTGGAACATGCATCAATTCCTTCAATTTGAAGGGTTTACCAGACTCCCTCTCAAAGGAAATGGTACTGATACTAGTCACACTGTATCTACCATCATTGCCCATCTCGATGTGCACTCTAATATCTTTCTTATCCAGATCAGTAAACAAATCTCGATCTCCTGTCATGTGAAAAGACGCACCACTGTCCAGAAACCACACTGAACCCATCACACTTGAGACCAAGCATGCGATCAGTGAAAAATCCAGCTCAAACTGCGAGGCTAAGGCCTCTCCAGCTGCAGTCCCAGCAGCCTGCTTATTTTTCTTCTTCTGTGGACAATTAGTGGAAGTTTCAGCTTTCTCCATCTTTATGTTCCTGAGTTTGTCCTTGAGCGCCAACTTCCTCTGGTCGCTCTTGCTTTGGAATAAATCTGTCAAAGCTTTTCACATCAAGAATGGAGAAGCCTTACCATGAAGGCTGGATACTATGTGATCCTTCATGCCCTCCAACAGAATCCTTCGACACTTTGCTGTCTTCTTTTGCCATGTGTCAAGTACGGCAACGTCAGTAGAAGTAGGTTTTGGTACTTCAGCATCTATGAACTCCTTCAACCCATTTTCATCTAGCACCGCCTCCATCCTATCCTTCCATGCAATATAATTCGAGTTTCCCTCAAGGGCATACTCCAATCGCAATCCGTTGAAAGACATCTCAACTTTGACACCAAGAAAACACTGCTGCAAATTCGAATTCCACGAGCACAAAACTCAACCGCTTCAATGTTTTGCAATTGCTCCAATGATCAATAACGCTCTGATACCATGTAGAAATTTTGAATAACTGAGATATTATTCACCGAGATTCTCTTGATCACACACTATTTTAGCTTCATGCATAATACAGAATCTCTTCTACCATTGATCATCACATGCGGAAATAAAATCAATTGCATGCATACATTAAAACCACAAACAATCACACATATGAACACGGTATTTAATGGGAAAGCTTAAAGCTGAAAACCCCAAATATCTGTATATTATATGTCATGGAGATCATGTAACAATCATAGTACAAAAGCTCCTCACAAGCTCTCATGCACACCCTCAATTGCTACACACTATCAAGCTAGATCTAGCAAAACACATGCTCTAATCTTTTTCCACTTGATAGCCAGCCTCTATTGCATTTTCAATGCTATGGGATGGCTTAATTAAATAGATAAACCACCTGGCTTGAACTGCGCAATCCTCATGGGCTACTCCAGCTATCTGTGTGTTGCAAATAGCAACTGTATAGTCACAACTGATAGTTAACCTGCTCTTTCACCTATTTCTGCACTGGTCTCCACTGAAAATGTCCATGCACTGAAGTTGAATGATGCATTCTTTAGTTGATTAATGAGTTTATAATTAGTGAATTAATTAATAATTAATTCACACCACTCTCACTAATTGTATCAATTAGTTAAACTGAATACAAATAGCTCAACTATGTTTAGATTAGTTAAATTGAATACAACTCCACTAACTTCCTTAATCAACTCCACCAAACTCTGTCACATGAGTTCTAACTGAAGTATCCATGCAATAGCTCCACATAACCCTTAGGAATAGCGTAATTCCTTCTCTCAGCTCCTGTGCCACATCTGTGCACTTAACTGAAGTGCTCCAAGAGAATAAGATAATGTTTAGAGTCTAAATATTATTAAGAACTAATAATATTCGACATATCTATTTTTAGACTGGCAATCTAAAAATAGATTCCGCCCAGTATGTCTAAAAATAGAAGTCCATCTATTTTTCCGACTTGACCAACCATCCACAAATAACATCCTGCAACTCATACAACATGATCCATATGTCTAAAAATAGACTTTGCGCCAAAAATAGCCTGCGGGCCCACTTAGTGAAGGCGACTCCTTTCCACTAAGCTCATCATCTTGTTGCAATCGCAACATGTTATGAAAAGTTCCAAAGAAGTGCAATATTTGTAAATAATTTATTAATATAAATTATCTGAACTGAGATTAATTAATCATTGCGAAGGGTTAAAAAGGGCCCAAATGTCTCTTATCCATAAAATTGATGATTAAGATAACTCTATGCTCTATGTTCAAATGAAAGGTGAAGGTGGATTTACCATACTTAAGCTTCTTAGTAGTTTCTTATCAAGTACAACATGTCATAGTGATAAGTTTTTATTCCATTAAATAATTCTAGCAGTAGAGCAGAGTCAAATTTCTAGGAGTAGTATCATAGGAATTCAACATTGCGAATGTGATAGAAGAAAATAATTTCATGGAAGTGTGAAGTCTGCCCAACTTGGTCACAAAAATTAAGTGCATCCTTCATGTAGAAAAAAAATAAACATGCAGATTTCGTCATATAGAGGTCTTGAGTACTTTGGCCAAAATGTCTCATTCATTATGAATAAACACGTCTTACATGAAATTAATAACAAAGAAGTTGTTCCACATCAATTACCCAATATGGATATTTTGATTTGAGGTCCAGTAAACATAATTATCCACCCCTTATTTTGGAGGATCAGTTGGAGCCGAGAAAGTTCCTACTACCTCTTCTGTCTTATATGCTATTCTATCCTATACCACAACCTTAGGGCATTTCCTTTGCAACACGTAGTGCAATTGCTAGTTATGTTTAAAATAGGGTTAATTATATCGATAGATATGTTTATTTTGGAATAGATAATTCGCAATTTTAATTTAATTATCCATAATTTTTAGGTGAATGGTAGGCAGTTAACCTCCATAGAATATTCTTATTAGTATACTTGAATTAAAGGATGAGATTTATTTGAAAATTTGTTATACATTTTTGCACTTTTAATTAAAAAATCATATGAAGATGTGTCATCTAAAATGAATTATGGTTTTTTCAGGCCCATGGTATTGTAACAAAGCCTATTTAGAGATTAAATTTTTCCATGATAAAGTGAGAACAAGTCTCCCTCGTTAAGAAACTTGTCTCACACACACACACACACATATATATATATATCTGTGTGTGTGTTTATGTTTATTATATATTAATTCCTTTTATAATTAATTATAATAATTATTATTATTATTTTAAATAAAGTTATAATGTAGTTAATTTTTATGAATTTTTTTAAAGTTTAACAATTTGAGATGTATGATTAAGTAAGTATTTAGATACTCATTATGAATTGATATTTATCCACATTTACCAATCCTTTAATATATATAATTCCCTTAATTTACATGTTAAATTAAAAAAATTTAAAAAAAAAATTGTTTTATAGAAAATTATTGTTAATATGATTATACAAAATCTAATTAATAAACACCTTTAAAATAATATAACCGCTCTCAATCCTTTATCATAAAATTTATACAAAAATTTAAACCAAGTAAATAATTCCATATATCTTCATACATCATCCCTATAACAAAACCAATATTATTATATTTCAATTTTTATAAAAAAATAAAATAATACAGCATATATGATAACAAAAAATTATTATTATATTTTAATTTTTATAAAAAAATAATACATCACATATGATGCAGTGTAAGTGTCACAATCAAACAAAAATGACTTTTAAAAAAAAGGAGATTGTGAGTTAAATTAATAATCATAACCCACTGATTATATAAATTATTCAGGGCATATATAATATTGATACGATGGAAAACATCTGAATTTTAATTAAATTTCCACGTTTTTAATATATATATATATATATATATATATATATATATATATATATGGAAATTGAAAACATGATTATAAGTTGATATAGATTTATAACTATGGATTTATCTAGAGTTTAGAAAGAGAATTTCTTGATATGTAAATTCTTTTAGAATGCAACATTTGAAAAAAAAAATCAATTCTTTCTTTTTTTTTCTTTTTTTCTATATATAAACATAATGTGTAATTTTCCATTGTTTAGATTGCATTTTTTAATACATAAATGGATAAAATGCATGCCTTGAAAGTTCTCCACTTGGATTGTGTAGACTCCACAATTTAAATTTATAATTCCAACAAATATTTTCTAAAATATACGTAAGCCAAAATATAAAATAGTAAGACTATTGAAATGTTTGAAAATGTTATCTATATATATATATATATAACTGAAATATTTTACTTAATATGAACATTGATATATTTCATTTATATATCAATCATTGTCCAACATGAAAGTGAAATGGAAGAGATATGAATATATCAATACATCGATTCAAGGTGCAAATAGTCTTAAAATAATTGAATTACTAGAAGGCGAAATTTTTCTGATAGACTTTTTGAGAAATTTTGAGGCAGAAATTTACAAATACACCAAGAATTCCCATAGAGCTCGATGGCAAGACTTGCAATTCAAAAATTATCGTGAAGTTTTTCCACCAGGGACCATTTTGTCAGTGATTGATTTTGCAGAAAACTACACATTTGTTCCACAAAAACAAATTCAGAGTGAATACTATCATTTTGACCAAGTCTCCATGCTTGTCCATATTCTATATAGACATGCTGAACAAAATGTCGATCATATAGAAAGCACGAGTGAAAATTGACATATCATTAAAGAATATCACTTTTATATCAGTGACGATCGTACACATGATACATGTTTTGTACAACATTGTTTTGGAAAAATTCATGTTTCATTGAAAAATCGTGGAATAACATTCAATGAACATTGGATATGGTGAGACGGATGCGCAGGTCAATTCAAATCTGCACGATCATTCTTTTGGTTGTGTTGTCTTCATAAGAAAACCTGCATTAAACATTGTTGGAATTTCTTTGAGACTGGCCATGGAAAAGGAGAACATGACGGTGCAGGAGCATGCATAAAATGAGTACTTCGAAGATATCAAATGAACCACTCTGCAAGCCAACTTGTGAACGCTGAAGAAGTTGTTCAATGGTGCATCACTGCTCTAAGCCATGAGAGAAACCCATCAAGAGAAGTGCGAAGGTACATTCAATTTAATTTATATTGGAAATCTAATTTTAAACATTGTACATTTATCATGCAATGATTATCTTTGATTGTATTTTGATTTCATATTTACAAATTCTTCTTCTAATTTTCCATATAAAGGTTTTTCTAGCATATTGGAATCGAAGACGTAGATAGATCAATTGGAAATGACGTTGAAACAATAAAAGGGACTCGACAATTGCATTCAATTCAAACAAAGTCGTCAAGAAATGTGTTTGTATTGGATAGAAGAAAATATTCTTGTTTTTGTGATGTTTGCATAGACAACACAAAATCCAATGACGTTTGTGAAAACAAAATGTACGTGAACGATTGGAAACATACAGAGCTAAATACAAAGGGAAAAATGTCTGTTGCAATGTTTGAAGAAATGCAATCAGAGGAAACTACAATATCATCCGATGGTGATAGAGTTTCTGATCTTTTTAGAGAAGGTAACATTTGAATTACTTTCTAATGATTTAAAAATCTAGAAATAAATTTACATATGTATAATTTTGTTAAGTTTATTTTATTGTGCAGGAGATGTTTTTGCTGTAATTGCACCTATTGACAACGATGAAAATGTGAAGTATTATTTGATGCGTTGCACTGAACGAAAAATGAAATTATTAGAAAACTATAATGATCACGGATTTCAATATGATAGAGGGTATATTATACTAAAAGGTTATTTTTTCAGACAAACTCATCAAAGTGGAGACTTTTTTTACTTTTATGACTATGAACCTGATTCCATAAGTTCTCAATATAGTCACTTGGTGTGTGTAGCACGCATAAAGTTGATAGAAGTTCAATCAAAGAAAAAATCAAAAATTAAGAAATGGAAAATGTCAAAATCCAATCATGAACGGATTATTGAAGATGGAATTCCATTAGAATTTTTTTGAGTGAATTGTCCAACAATTTATTCTCTTTGGATTAAATATGTTTTAGAACTTCCAGTGCTCAACTAAAAATTGAGCTGCTTATGTTATTTGTGCAAGTGTTTGCACATGTACAAATTGTTTTGGTACAAGCACGTGCTCTAGTATCAACTGAAAGTAGCTTTTCTATACATATGCATTGATGAAAAATGTTATTTGGATATATATATATATATATATATATATATATGTTCTAGAATGAAATTAATTGTTCTAGTTTTACTATGTGCATTGATGAAAAATTATTTACGTACTCAATCTATATGTTCTAGAATGAAATTAACTAGAACTAGTTTTTCTATGTGCATTGATGAAAAACTGGTTGGATTTTCTGGTAAAAAGTTTCAGTAATGTAAATAAATCGACAAGGCTACCTATTTAAGTGCATTAACGAAATAGACCCAAATTCAACAAACATATATATATATGTACTACACTTATATTTCCAATCAAAATTAAAGGGATAATTCGTACATATCTACTTCTTTAAACTCTTTTTTCATTTAGAGCTCAATTGATACATGGTTAGTTGCATTGAAAAGCTATGTTCTTCCTATTGGAAATTTTTTCATTCAAACAAAACTACATGGAGATATCAAAAGCAAACTTAAAATTCCAAATGTACTTCAACCATCCAAAAGGGATTTGTGCAACATTACTTGACATGCCATGCCAATTATAGTGAACAACTATCCAAAAGAAACATTTAACATTATATACCACATGTGCCAAATGTAGATTGAAACCATCAAAAACTTTAAAATTTTAAATTTTTTTGATAATATATTGTGCAACATTAAAACATTAAACATCACATGCGAAATGTAAATTGAAACCATTCAAAACTTGAGTTTAAAAAACTTTTTGATCATATATAGATCGTTACTTCACATGCCATGCCAATTATAATTCAACTAGATGGACAATAGAAACATTTAACATTATATACCACATGTGCCAAATGTAGATTGAAACCATCAAAAACTTTAAGTTTTAAAAACCTTTTGATTATATATCGTGCAACATTAAAACATTAAACATTTAAAGTTCATTAAATATCACATGCAGAATGTAGATTGAAACCATCCAAAACTTGAGTTTTAAAAACTTCACATGCCATGCCAACAACATTAATTTATAGATAACAACATTACTTATATTCACATGCCAAAAGTACTAAAATCATCCAAAAATTAAATAAAACAAATTATATAATAACAATGTAACAAAATATGTCCAAAAATTGTAAATCTCACAAGTATCAAACTGTATCAAGTTTAACAAATTTTAAAACCATCTAAATTTTGAAATCAAATCTAGTGTAAATCATGTCCATCAAATGGAGATGAATCTAGCGTCTTCCCTACTAGAGTCTCAGTCCGCGCCCTATTCTATGAATGGGAAACCTACATACACAATGCACATGTACTTGAACATTAAAATTTGATGTTTTAAAAATGAATGAGAATATATATATCTATAACTTCATGTAAAAAAAAAAATATAACAAAAAAATCATGCAATACCTCATAAGATTCCCTCTCCATTTGATGAACAGGTTCTCCCATAGGAAAATCTGCAGTGGTAAACTGTACAATATACATGTACAGTTATATATATATATATATATATATATATATATATATATAATTTTTAAACATAAATTTTGAACTTGTGAAAAATTGTCCATACTTGTGGCTCATCTCCCAAGGAAGTAGAAAGTACATCTCCCAAGGAAGAAGAAGGTACCCCCATCCCAAAAACATCAGACGGAATCAGTACCTATTAAAAATTTTTATCAAATTATATATATACATACATGTACATGTGTGGCAACAATTATTTATTTTAGTCACTTAAAAAACACTAACATTTGCCAACATATCATGATGGTCAAACCCATCTGCATCGTTTGAACCAAAGGTCTCGAACGTGATATTAACATTTTCTTCACGCATCATGCCTGAGAACTACAAATGGTGTTTTAACATATAATCATACATTTTTGTTATATTAATTTACACATACAAGTAAATGTATACATGTACATACACATGTATTTAATACAAATTGTACACATGTATATGTAAAAATAATTTCAAACCCTAAGGTCACTAACACATACCATTCTGGTGCCCTTTTCCTCATGAAAAATTAAGTCTTGCAAACCATTGCGACAATTTATTGCATATGTTCGGAGATCTTCAACATTCATGTTGTAAATCTCCTCATCTCTACAATAAAAAAAAAATTGGCACGTGCATTTTCACGTGCTCTTTGTTGATTTAAACAAAGATCGACTCCACTCAATCCGCTATGAACATTTTCGATCATAACATCCCTTGCTTCTCGACTTATTTGAGAATTCGCATCCATCTCCGATCGCAGAGTTTCGACTCGAAACGGTCGACTCACCAATGGCATCTCAGGGCGAGGCAACTCCACATCTCGCTTAGCGCCCTTACGGTCATATAATCGACCTTTCCCCGGGCCAAAAAATTCTGAAGGAAGGTCATTGTAGTTGGGTTTCATACCCAAAAAAAATTCTGCATAAAACATTTGTGCAAAATAAATAGGAACCTCATCGTTCCATGGAATCCTTCCAAAGGCCACAAGATGCCGATCATACAAATAACGAGCTATTTCTGGGTGCTTGAAATACTACACCTTCAACATTTTTCTTTTTGGCCCTTCCTTATAATTAAACATTGACTTGGCCACTTCTCTTGTAACTTTTTGTTTAATGTCCTCCCATTTATCGGGACCCATCACTGTTTCTTTTCTCTTTCTCATCAGTTCTACAAATGAATCAGTCGTTGGCCCAATATTTCTGTACACATTTACCATTTCACCCAATGAACACCCAATGAATGTATAACTATTTCAAGGCTTTGCTTCACTCCTCAACATAGACAAGCTACTTAGATCTTCTTTGCAATTTTATGAAGGCTTTTAATCAAGTAAGGTGCATTCCACTCGCTGTTGGTTTCCATAATGTTAATCCTTTACTTTGATGTTAAAGTTGATGACATTTTCTTCTTGAATGTAGCAGGCTGCCCTGCATCTATTTTGACCACTAGTTCGAACATTTTCGGCCTCTACATCAATATATATAAATTTTCATATATTAGAAAAAACACGGGTAAAAAAAGTTGTAAAAATTTAATGAAAAAGTATTGAAATTTATGGAAACCTTGATGTTGTTGGTTAACATCTTCTCCAACATGACCCTGATGAGAACCAAACCCAGAATGACGCTGCTGAGAACCAGACCCAAAATGACCCTGTTGAGAACGAGCAGCCATTGATTAGCCTTCGGGGGAATAAATATCACCCCCTTCACGCAACCTGCTACCACTCATACCTCGACTAGTTGAACCATGGCCACGCTCCATGGATGGAGTAGAAACCCTTCTCCTCTTACCTCCTAAGAATTAAAATATGAAACTTATTAACAACTAGTTTAACTCACATAGTTAATAAAAAATTAATTCCATATGTACACACATGTATGGAGATTTAATATTATATTTAAATACTCATCATCCCCATCCCCTAAACTCCATATGGGATTCAAATTTCATCTTTAATGCTTCATCCTCCATGATATATATCTATTGGTCGACATTTACACAAAATAGATTTCAAAAAATCAATTTGTAATTTAGTGTACACAAATTATGTAGAACATAACTTTCAAAGCAACAATTGATCATGTGTGAAATTAAATTTAATCGAAAAAGAAATTATAAAAATGATAAGTTCACCAAATTGCGCTTTACATGGTGGGAGCACACTTGGTATAAAATTTACCACTTATACACTTTAGTTTGTGGGAGAAATGACACATGTACATATTTTACCTTAAATTTGTTGAGTTTTACGGATATTAAAATGAAGAACTTCTATTTAGATCCATTTCAGAGATTAACTGTAGGGGCTTTTACTAGATATTTCACCTTTCATAAAAGATGAGATCCAGAGGCTACCTGGCCCTTTACAGAATATGCCTATAGAACTTGTAGAAGTAAACACTAGAGGCATTAACAATATCAAAGAACATTTTCATGCTCAGACATGGGAATGTGTCTCTTTCCCTACGCAAAAAAATAGTTCAACGTATTTGATCTTCATAGACACGTCATCAAGCAGGTCAATGTGATCATCCACAACTTACTTTTCATGAAATTAGGCTTGGAATCCTCTACAACCTGGTGGATGGAGTTGAATGGGAACTAGGTCAAGGCCTTTACAAAATACATGCTAATGAATAACACTTACTAGGTTATGCCAACAAATAAAGTGGGAGAAATGTTTTCTCCTCGAGGTTATCCAATTGGGTGTGTAATACCAACTTCACCCATTTCCTAATAGGTTTCTCTCTTAGGTTACAAATGTCTTCCACCTTATTAGTTATATATTTTTCAATTTCCCATGGATTCCTTGAATTTTTTCTCCTACCATCTCCCTCTCTCACTCCCCAAATTATTGTCATCAAACATGCCCCATTGAGGATCTAGAGCAATGTTTGCACCATACTTAGAATTGCCATTACTGCTAATTGAAATTGGAGTCATGTATAATAGATTGCTTGCTTAAGTGGCTCTTACTTGGACAATATCCTAAGATGAGTTTGACATGATGGTCATATGAGGTTGGTAGCTACTTGGTGTAATTTTCCTTAAATCTTCAAAAAAACAGAGCAAAAATGTCATTTTCGATCATTTTTTATTAGCTTCTGCATATAGCAGATGTTATCACAATTGCAACACAATCATGTTCCATGAGCATGAATTATGAATATCGCAAGCCAAATTACAAGGAAATTTGCATTCATTTTAGGCAAAAGAAGACTATGACATTAAGGTCCATGCTAGAAAAAATTATGCAAATAAGGTTGCTAAGTCTTGATACTTACCATGTGTTTCAAAGCCATAACGAAGGTTGGCTTTGAGAGTGTCCTCAAAGCCCTGTCTTGAGATGAAATTTAATTCAATGTCTCTTAGAGTTGTAAGGTTGAATTGATAGAACTATTTGATTTCTTTACCATAGATGGATATCTCCTTTCATCTATACCTTTCTCTACCATATTATTTCCAAGTGAAATGGGAATTTTCACATTTTGAATGCCATTACCATGTAATTTGGTAGTCTGCTAACTAGACCTATCACAAGTAAGGTTGTCATATCAAACTATTTCTCTTGCTCAACTCAGTGACCATGACTATCTTCTCACACTGCTTACCATATAAGATCTTCAATTGTACATGTCACACAAAGTTGGGGGTTCTAGGTCTACACCTATTAGGTAAAGTTACATATTTTATGGCATTGTGGTCCTTAAATTTGGAGGTGTTCCACCTGAAAAAGTAGGCATTAAATATGGATGGAAAGGATTTGTTTTAACATTGATAGAATTTCCTCATGGAATTACTGAATTTCTCGACGACATCATGCTAGCTTTGCTCAGAGAAGAAGGTTTTGGAGGAGAAATTGAATTCTTTTGACTTATTTTTGGCATTGAAGTTTGATATAGTAGTTTTGATGACTCCATTGATGACCTTGCTGAGGAATTTGATGCACACAATATTGACTTTGAAGATGGTTTAGAAGATGTTGAAGAATTTGTAGATTTTGGTGTTGTCACTGAATGTTTTTTTGTTGTTGGACTTGATCAAGACATAATTTAACTTTACGAGCAGATTGAAGACCTTGAAGAGGTTTTAGATTTTGTTGTTCTCACTGAAGGTTTTTGTCTAGTTTTGTTTCTTAAACCATCATTTCCATAGGATATTTTTGGTGAATAGATTCTTGACCTTGATGAGAGGATATGATACCTTGAAGAGGCTACATCTTTTGGTGACGTCACTAATTGTTTCTCTATTATTATGTTTGTTAAACATCTCGCTTAGGGCGAGGAAACTCCACATATATTGTACAGTTTATGGGACAAAAATCAATATGTAGAAATATTCACTTGGTTTTTATAATTGGATAGAAGAATGACTTAAAATTACCTTGGATGTCTTCTCGTTTTAGAGCTCAGATTTTTAGGAAGGATTTAAGTATCCACCTTTCAAGAATCACTAGAAGAGGTTGATAAAGAATATAGTAAGACTAAAAACTAACCAATGATGTAATAAATGGATTTCTTGGGAGGTAGATTGGCATAAGGACTTTTGGTAGCTAGAAATTTTCCAAATAAGTGAATGTATTTGAAAACCAAACCTCTAGTTTATTTTGGTTTAGACAAGGTCTAGAATTTGAAAAGTGAATTCCCTCTTTCTTCCTCTTACATGTCCAATGATAAGAATTTGGATTGAGGGAAAAGATTTTCCTAGAAATAAAAATTTTGCATTTTATAAATGTGTAAACATGAGTTTTTAAAATCTAATTAACTCATAAATTTCTCACAAAATAAACTTAAAGCTTGACACATAAACCCCTTCCCAATTGGCTAACTTTAGATGATCCTAAACATATTTTTATTTAACTAATGAGGGAGATAGCCCAACAAAACTAGTTTGTCCATATTCAAATCAAGTTGGTATCAAAGTACAATTTAGCTCATTTTAGTCAAGGTTAGTTAGAAGAATTAGCTATTGGTTTCTGCCTTCAATTTCCTCTGAAAATGAATGTGTACGTGCTTTTGAGAGACATTAGAGGAATAAGGTCCAATTTTTTGATGAAAATGTGCTATGAAAGTAAAGGGTTTTAAAGGCAAGCATGTACAAGGCATAGTTGAGCCAAATGTTCTTCAGGAAGGGCCTAATTATTTGGGTCTTGGTTATATGGAAAACATGGAAAATGCTCCAAAGCCAAGGAGGCACATGAAGTTGTTCCAAGAAGGAATTTTATTTCGTGTTCATTACCTCAATCTTGTGAAGTTTGTGTTCATGATGAATGGAAAAGTTTGACACCCACTTTGCAAGAAGATGTTAATAATCATGCAACTAATGAGAATGTAAAATAAGAGGATGTTGAAAGCTCTAGAGTCATTGAATTCATTTCTAGTATTCAAAGGAGAGCCACTACCTCATGTCAAATTCACCTCCTCAAGAAGGCGACAACGGTGAATGTTCAAGGTATAAATTTTCCTCTAATCAAATTTCTTTTGATTATGATAAACATGGTAAATATTCAAATAAGATATAGAAAAGAACTTGCATGTTCCTTTTGTGGTTTGAATTTAATCATAATGTTTATAAATGTTGGAAGAAGATATCCATGCACATGAAACTTTCTAAATAAATGAGGCAAAAAGTCAAAGGCCTATTGGACAAGGAAAATGATGTTGAAAATAAGTTGAAATTGTTTATTACTCATTTCCATAAGAAAGGTCACCTTGTAGAATATTTTGCTACATACAACACTGAACATTTTTAAAACATAAACTAACTTCTAGCAAACAATAATATTAAATTAGATTTAATTGTTTGTGCATAGAAAAACTGGGAATAGATATCTTTGATACATACAACACACAAATGCAAAATCTTAAAAGATAAATCAATCTTGCAAACATAAGAGTATTTAACTAGACAGAAATGTCCATATAGATTCAGCCAGAAACCCAGACCTAGTCAAAGAAAACATGAACCAATGGTTTATTTCAGCTCTACATCAACGTTGAAAAATAGAACTATTATGATGTGTTACAAATCAGCCTACATGGAAAAGTGTTGGTCGGCCAAAAAGGAAGTAATTCTATCTATATTTATATACCTTGTCTATGGCTCTTTTGATAAGGAATAACTCGGTAATCTCTGAAAATAGTTTACAGATTCTTGTAAGATTCAGTACGAATATGTTGATGGGCTCTCAGTGTGAAGTTTAAAGAGTTTGAAAATAGTGTGGATCTATTTTTCGGTCATCTTTGAAGCAGATTGCGGATAGTATAGTATGAAGCAGACTACGTATAGTGTGAAGCAAATTGCGGATAGTCTAAGGAAGATTACAAATGCCTGAAACAAATCTGTGGATATATGTTGTAGGATGCAGCACCAACTAATGTTGTTGATAAGACTATTAAAATAGAGACAGAGAACGAACCCAAGGGTTTATCTTACCCTGCTGTGTCAAAGGTTAATGTTGTGGATAAGACTGTTAAAATAGAGACAGAGAACAAACCCAAGGGTTTATCTAACCCTGCTGTGTCAAAGGTTGATCAAAATAAGAAGAAAAAACAAGGTAGCAAGGAAGAAAACAATGAAGATGGCAGTGGCAAAGATAAGTTTGCTAGCTTGATTTTTATGTGTAATTCTCAAAAAAAGCAAGAGTGTTTCTGATACAAAGTGTTTGGGTTGCCACCAACCAAAAAGGAGCTTGTAGAAAAGGTGAATCCCGGAATGAAGCTCTTCTTGTATGATTTTAACCTTAGACAAATGTATGATATCTACAAGACAGCGTCTGCTGGAGGAATGAATGTGGAACCAAATGGATTCCGGAGTTGTAAAAGGCCACTCCCAGCATAGGTAATCTTTTTATACATGAAAGGGGTGCATCAAGCTTGTGAAGTTTGTATTCATGATGAATGGAAAATTTTGACACCCACTTTGCAGGAAGATGTTAATAATCATGCAACTAATGGGAATGTAAAAGAAGAGGATGTTGAAAGCTCTAGAGTCATTGAATTCATGATAGTATTCAGAGGAGAGCCACTACCTCATCAAATTCACCTCCTCAAGAAGGCGACAATGATGAATGTTCAAGGTATAAATTTGCCTCTAATCAAATTGCTTTTGATTATGATAAATATGGTAAATATTCACATAAGATTTGGAAAAGAACTTGCATGTTCCTTTTGTGGTTTGAATAATCATAATGTTTATAGATGTTGGAAGAAGATATCCATGCATGTATGAAACTTTCTCAATAAATGAGGCAAAAGGTCCAAGGCCCATTGGACAAGGAAAATGATGTTGAAAATAAGTTGCAATTGTTTATTTCTCATTGCCATAAGAAATGTCACCTTGTAGACAAGTGATGGTTAGATTTCTTATCCAATTAAGGCCTTGAATGTATTTTGATGTTTCATGAATTTCTTTGCAAATTCAAAGTATGGCACATGTTGCATGAAGCAAGGTGTTGAAGGTAGAGTTATGTTGACACACTTAAATGCAACAAATATGGAAATTTGTACATGAGCTATTATTTGACTTGAGAGTCAATTGTTTGAAGAGGCATGTTTTGTCGACTTGTGTTTGGTTGATGGTTTTGTACACCAATATGTAAGAGTACATAGAGACATTCACATGATGTGATTTTTTTTTCTTTGAAGGAGAAAAATGATATGTCAGCGAGCTATGTTTCTTGCATGATGTGTTTTTCAGTTTGATGGTTTTGTTTGTGACAAGACGTCACAAGATTTTGGGAAGGTCCACTCTTGAGCGAGAGCCTCATGATTACAACCTAATCATGAGAATCAAATGGCATGAACCAAACATATTGTGTATTAAATGAGGAATTTCGCTCTCCCAATCATTTCTAAATCGCCCATATCACCAAGAAAACATGTTTTAAAATAACATACTTTAGTAGGGGAAAGACCTTAGGTCCTTTGATTGTGCACATGTGGTGTGAAAAATTGAAATTGACAATTTGCAAAAAAGTGAAATTATGAATGAAACCACGAAAACAAAAATCCCAAAAGTAGTAAATGATTTAAATAGACCTAATTAATTATTTACCAACATAAATTCTTCAACTTTTAGCAACTAAATGATAAGTAAAAAAATAAATAAATTTGTAATTATGGTTCAAAAGTTACATAATCTTAAGAATCCAAAAAACAAATTATTTTTCAAAACGTATTACTTTCAAAGTATCAACAAAGAATGTACAAGGGTGTTCAATGAATTAATGCTATTTATTTAAATTCCATGATGTATATCTTACTCATAATTTTAAAAAATTATTAAATAATGATCTAGATTGGATAATTATATTATTTGTCATATATTTTAATGCTTATAGAGTGAAAAAACTGAAAGAATCAACTTGTAGGGTCATTTTAATGGTGGGTGGAGAATTGGGGTCTAAAACCTTTTGGAGTCATTTTGAGGTATTAAATGACATTTCTGGGATCAAACGATTATCCCTTGTGTCGAAATCTTGACCATTATTCTACACTTAAAGACATATCCAATGGTGCAAGAAAAACATCAAATTAAGTTCATTCAAAAATTATGCCTTTAGTAAGTTGACCTATCATGTTGACCACCATGGTATGAGAGAATGTCATTTTAGCCGCATTACTCATGCATAGCAAGCTAGCTACATGTGGAATTTTAACAAGACTCTAAAAGGTCTAAAATCACAAACCTCGTTAATGGTTGACAGAGTCAAATCTTACACCTAGTTGGCTATCACGCTATGTTAAATACTTGGCCACTAGGAGGAATAAGAGTTCCATTTTGTGTTATTGTATTTTGTTGCATAGTTGAAAATACAACTAGAAGTGTGAAGTTAGAGAGAAAAATGTATGAAGTTAAGTTTTTATAGCCACCTTACATGCCAAAAGTCTTATAGCTAACTCTAGAGAGATTACCTCTTTCTTTGGACTTGCATATTTTCCATACCAGAAAAGAGAGATTAGAGCATGTTTACATTTTAGTGTTGTTTTTCTCCCATAAGGATTTCCTAGGGAAAAAGGAGTCTAGAACATCATTACTTTTTAGGGTTGTTTGTCTCCCATAAGGATTTCCTAGGAAAATAATTGTGTTGATTGTCTAGAGATATGTATGTGTGTGTTTCATTATGTTCTCTATTTCTTACATTGTGTTTCATTATGTTTTATATTTCTTACATTTCTACCCTCCTATTTTTCTTTCCAATAAAGGTTTATAAAGTAACATGAGAAGCAACATGAGACTTGGAACAATCATTTTCATTATCTATATGGAAGGCAAAAAGGATTATATCCCCTTAAGCTTAAACTTATGTAGTTTGTATGAAAAGAGAGAGCCTAATATAGCAGGCATAAAAATAATTTCCTACAAAATGATAAAACATGTGAAAGAAAAATTTAAAACATAAATCAAGATATCAAACACAATGATATTATGATGGAGAGAATATTTCTGCAGCCAAAATGAACATGCAAACTATAAACTGTAATAAAAAGATAACAATATCATTGCAAAATTTAAAAACATAAATAACGTAACACAAGGATATCTCAAAACACGTGAATGCATATGTAGAACAAAACCTGTAATAGAATATTTTGCTACATACAACATTGCAAATTTTTAAAACATAAACTGACTTCTAGTAGACAATAATATTAAATTAGATTTGAATTAAAAATAGATATAAGTCCGAGAAAAGAGTTGAATTGTTATTCTCCTTAGGATTTCCAAAAAAATAGGTATCTGAGTTGTAATGGTTGACGAAAAATTACAAGAATGACTAGTGAAGTGTACTCTGCCAATTTCTTAGGCTAAAAAAATTAAATCGTTTTGCACTAGATAACGATTATTTGTTTTCTAAGCTTAAAGACTGTGTTAATTGTTAGACGGGTAGCAGAGGTTTAAGACCCTAGCCGGAGTAACCAACCTGGGTCCTATGTCTTCTGGTACCATGTCATGAATTATATAGTTATCAGATTAAAAATATGATTTCGAAGAAATCAGATTACTTGACAAAAGTTATCTATATATTTTCAGCAGTATCTAAAGCACAATGTTAAGCATCTGTAAAACAGAAATGAAGGAAAAATGACAACACATTACATCCAATTGTGCAACAAATCAAGATAACTGTATTCAAAATATTTAGAGGAAATATTTCTAATTCATTGTCGATTCGCATAGACCTATTCCTGAAGTATGGCAGAGTTGGTGGGAACAGGTAGGAATTTTCCTCAATGGACTGTTGGGGCATTTAGATAGCCCCAACAAGAAAATTTTAAAAAATTTGTCTCTAATCCCCCTTAAATGGGTTAATAGGAGCTTTTATAAAACCTGTTCATTACTTACACCTGTGTGTTAACCTTCACAGGAAATCCTTGGTTCCTATACACCCGCTCAGCTATAGCCTTAAGACCGAATGCTCGTCAAGTCGGGTAGACAGTCCTGAGAAGGTGGTGGCTTATTTTGATAGAGCATCTATTCTTGAGAAGGTGGTGGCTTATTTTGATGGAGAATTATCTGAGAATGGAGATTGTGGTGGTGGAACAGTCTTATACATCAATGAAAAACATTCTATTAAAATTTAAAGTGGTTTTCAAAGTGGTTTGGGAAGGGTACAAACAAATATGCATAACTTCTACTTCTCTTTGCCATTGAAAAATATATATATTCTTTGTAGATTTTTGGTGATTCCATAATCATTGTAAACTAGTTTAATGGATTGCAATGATGTCACATTCACACACTCATTCATATCTTTGAGAAGGTTCTCTTGCTCAAACATCGTTTTAACCAGATTTCTTGTCGACATATTTATAAGGAGCGGAATAGTGAACCAAATTATTTTTCTTAAACTAACATTTCTCAGATTTTGAGAATTCTGAAAATCAAGGAGAAGCTAGAAGGTGCTATCACAAATTTCTTCCATAAAGGATAAATTCACCACATGCATCATGTGAGAAGCACACGCAAACGAGGAAGCGACGGCCGATCTTTGAAGAACAACGAGAGCAGCAAACGAGCGACGGCGGCGCCAGAAGGAAGCGGCGGAGCAGCGAGCAATGGCCAACACTAACAAGAATTAGCAAAGAACAATGAAACAGGGGTAAAGCGACGATCTTTGTGGGCGATTTATTTATAGAAATTGTTTCGTAGAACTATTTTAAAAGTCAAAGTTTGTTGAAGTTCGTGAACTTTTGTTGCAATTTTCAATCTGGAAAAAATTATGTTCAGCGCCATACGTAATCGTCAATCTTAACGGAATCAATGTTAAGTAGAACTATTGTAGAGAAAGTTTTAGACCCCCGATTCTCAAAATTGCTTAATCACGTTCCGCCCATATATATATTAATTAACATAAATATTCAAATTTTTATTTAAATTTTATAGAAAATATTTATAAAATAAATATAAGATTATTTTATTTTATTTTATTTTAAATTTTAAATTAATTTTTTTTCTTAAAATTATATAAAATATAAATATAAAAATATTTTATTTATAAGTTTGAAAATGAAGTAAAATATTTTTGTCAATTTCCTTTATACTTAATTTTAATATTAAAAATGAATCAAACTAAAAATACAAATAATGAATCAAAGAATACAAATATTATCATTAATGTTTAAAAACGAGAATGACTATTTTAATATTAAAAATGAATCAAACTAAAAATACAAATAATGAATCAAAGAATACAAATATTATCATTAATGTTTAAAAACCAGAATGACTATTTTAATATTAAAAATGAATCAAACTAAAAATACAAATAATGAATCAAAGAATACAAATATTATCATTAATGTTTAAAAACCAGAATGACTATTGTTGCGGAAAGAGCCAGCATTCCCGTACACAAGTATTACACCTAAAAGTTAGAGAATTAACTTCATAAAATTTCGGACATCTAATTTGATGTTTAGCTATTAACAATTTTCATAATTACAATGATAAGTTCTTTTTAAGCATTATGAATATTAATATATATTGTAATTAGAAAAATTCTTAGGTATTGTTAATTTAACATGTTCTCTTAACATTATTTTCACTCCTAAGAGTTGGTAATGTTTTGACCAACTTGAAATTAATGTATAGTTGGTGAAGCAACCTGTGTGAATATTATTATTTTGTTAAAGTATAGGTATTTCTAAGTTTAAAATTATTTTTTTAAGGAAAATAATAAAATAATAGTAAAAATAATGAAATAAAAGTTATGAATTTTTAAAAGAAAATAATACTTAAATATTGTATAATGTATAGGGATATGTTACTATTAAATTTGAGTAAACTTACAAGAAGATAAATAGAAAATAAGATGAAAAATAGTTTTTTTTTTTGCCTTTAATAATATTTATCAATACAAATAACATTATCATCTTGAATCATATTAATTCATTTAAAATTAATTATGTTAATACAATTTTCATTAAATATCTTATTTTTAACTTCAAAATGCCACTAATAAGTTAATGGATTTTTTGATATTGGAATTGTCCACGTCAATAGTCATATTTGTACTTTATAACGATGATGTTGAGTTCATCACTTGTAGGATAATTAGTAAAATTGTTTGTATGTTGTACGAAATTAGTTTAATATTTTAGACCAGTATTCTAAGTTTATTTTCATGGAAAATTTGATTTTTATTTTGAATTTAAAATTTTCACCTCAACCTTGTGGTTTCTTGAATTTATTTCATGTGAAAATTTAAATTTAAGGGCGAATATGAAATATTAAATTACTACATCAAATATTTCTTTTCTCTTTAACCCAAATCACAATACAATACAAGAAAACAAATACCTAAAGTATATTTGAATGCACCAATGTTTCATCCTTTAAGGTATACTTCTGAATCAAACAACATATATGAATTTTACTTACTACAACAAAATATTAGAACACTAAATCTATCATTTTATCTTTTAATGTATGTTAAATCACTTAACTAAATACTATCATTTTGATATCAAATTAGCATGCATAAAAAATACTAGAAGCTACTCAATCATTGAGAAAACATAACATGAAATTCAAATATGCAAGTACACAAAATTTGGATAGCAGGAAAATTTTAAACATATGTATACAATGAAACAAAATTACATTACATGACTAAATACAAGCTAGTGCAAGTCAAGCTCTCCAAAACCTAGGTGGGGAATCCATCAAAATAATAAACCCTAGCCACAGACTACTCATATATAGGGATATCCCAACTCAAGTTGTTAGACTGCTCAACCAAAGATCCATAGTAAGCAAGTGTAACATACCAACAACTCCTACTTAGCACCTTGTTTTGCATCACACAAGTATACAAGTTAGTCTCCCTCTATATTCTGCACATCAATCACCACAAGTAGTACCATGGCTTCTAAAAGCCACACAAACATGGTCTTCCTGTCTTACAAGAACTACTAGATTAAGATACCCCTTTTCTTCTCCCTAATTTATTCCAATCCCTAGCTTCTCTTTTCTCCTTAGCATACAATCCTTACCCCAGGATTCCCTTGAACCATCAAGAATTATAACACTCAAGGAAAATAAAAGAAATACAGATGAAGAAGAAGTACAAAGATAATATTTTATTTATCTCTCACATTAATAAGTTGAGTATGTGACTTCAAAGGTAAAATTAATGAGTATCATGAAAGGAATCTCTCCTCCCTTTATTTATATGAAATTTTAAGGAGGTTAACATTAATATGTGGTCCTAGTTCACTACAAATAAATTAACTAAACATTATATAGGCCCAAATTTTAAGGAATCCAATTATAAGAGATACATTTCAAACTTCAATGAATGCACATTTAAAATGCAAGAGTCCAAGGTGTATGTTCTAAGAATGGTCTAACATTATTCTACAAAGGTCTCAAATTCTCTAATGATATTTCTCAAGCCATGTACTCCTATAGACCCACCACACATATATGAACTCTCCTCAATCAAAGCATCCTCAAATCAAGCACACCATTAAGCAACCAAAAGTCCCCATGCTACATTGGTCTCCACACCATCCTTTAAGATGCTCAATGCTCTTCCTTCATGTGGGTTGTTCTCCCAAGAAAAAAAAAATTTCCATGTATGCACTTTATGAATAAGTGATTGAGATACATAGATCCCCAACCTCCTAAGGAAGTTTTTCTCATAAGCGTCAAGTCAATCCCTAGTGATATATAAGTTTTCTAACTTTAAATGTCCATGTCTATCATGGTACAACCAAGGGTATTCAAGACATTACCCCACATCAAATGAAGCACAAAAAAGCATGTTATAAATGCTTTCAAAGTATCTGAAAAGGATAGAATTCCCTCTTTATGAGGAATTTGTTTACAAACACACAAGTTTGTTCCTTTTGAATATCAACCAAATTTCCTATATACAAATCTACTTTCTCTACAATGTTTGAATAAACTAGTATCTCTTCGAAAAGAACTATCACCAAAAGAAGAATCTCCTCCATCAAGGAATCATGATCTCCACACAAAAAAATTGAAACTCACAAACGGAAATATAAAATGAAGTATCATATCTTATAGGAGGTATACTCATCCTCATTGAAGATAGAGTCCCTATTATTTTATCTCGTGCATCGTGAAATGTATAGGTAAGCCATCTTGATTTCCTTCTTATAGTAGAAGGCGAAGGAATATTTTTCCACACTCTCTCCATGTATACACTTGTATTTGATTCTACTCTGTCCTCTAAATTTACCTTTAGAACAAAAAGCTCTTCTCTCCCTTCAATCACATAAGAATGGATTTTTTATCTAGAGGACCACATTATCCTCTTCAAAATTCAAATATCAACTTAGAATAATATTCCATTGTGCTAGAATATATTGTAAGCTATACAAGTGTCAATATTTCTAGAAAAAAATATTCTATCATTGCATCTCAAACCTTAAAAGAAAACTAACCACTTATCAAGTTGAAGGAGCATAAACCCAAATCATTAGAAACCTAAAAAAATTAAATATTATTGAATTCAATTGCATGGGATTAAATATTTAAAAAAAAGCATCATGAAATATTGTTAGCATACTATAAATATGATCGCATCTCTATACAGGACCATAATAAATGGATACAATTTACGAAAAAAAAATAAAATAAACATCTCCATAAATATCATCTATCTTTAGCTACCAAGCCAATATTAGAATAAATATCCCATATAAGGGCTCAAAAAACCTATAGGAATAGAGCCTTGTCCATGCACCTCAAAATATCCAACAACTAAAGCAAAGCACTGAACATTTTCAACTCCCTCTTTGTGAGAGAATGCTTTGGTGGCTATAGGAAAGGTTAAATCAAAGTCATCTCCTTTCAAATATAATCTGATAATCCCATCCTAGTGGTCTTAAATTCTTTATTAGCTACAATCTAGGAATCAAACACCAAATCTAGAAAATGTTTTTAACCTATGTCCATGGAATCCCACCATACATGCTCTTCATGTGCCTTCTTAAGTCTATAAGCCTCACAAAATTCTCACCAACATATATAAGGTCCATAGGACCAACATGTTATCCATGAGTGCCACCATATTTTACACTTCTAACCAAATTATTTAGACTTGCCAAAATACAATCTCCAAAAGTGTGTCGTTTTCCTCCAAATGGAACTACATTAAAGATCTATGTACAATAAAGTAAAATAATATTTTTCTTCAAACCTTTAACATATAATCATTTCACTAATAACGTAACCTAATTAAATTCAAAAGGAAACATGCTCCACTTATTTCATAGGATAAGTAGCATCATTACTCAACTCCACTCCCATTCCCACCTCTATTCTTGAATCACACCTACCATAAGTCACGTGTCTGTTTTCCTCACTATCCATGTGCCATCCAAAATTTGACACATTTTTATAAGATAAATAAGAGTGTGGAGAAGGAAATCTCATGTTGGGATGATAAATCATCCACTATTTTTATATTATTTTCACTCCACACAACCTATTTTTTCTACTTAGCCTTCCCTCTCTTCTTCTGTGTACATTGGATAATATAATGTATCAACTGGCAATGCCTAAAAATTTCACCTTACTGAATTCCTTATTAACTTAGCTTGATTCTTTATTCATACCCTTTCGTACCCTCTTAGTCAGGGCTAGTTTTTCTACATCCTTTTGCTTCATTAAGTATGATTCAAACCTTATCTCTTGTGGCATAAAGTTATCTAGGAGCTTATTATAAGTAGGTAAATTCTTATAAACTAAAACACCTTAGAGAAATGGTTTCTAAGGTTAATCATATCAATTCAATGCAATAGATATCAGTTCCTTATCCTTTACTTTTTTTTCTATGGTATCCAATTGATATCTCAAATTTATGACCCTATCCAAGAAGCTCACTATTATAATTATGTTTCTCTTGTAAAAAAATGAAGTAATGTTTCCCAAGTGCATATGTCTAGAGACATTGAAATTTTTATATAAACCAACCAAATAACCATACATTAACTTATCAATCATGTTCTTTTCAACATGAATTATCCTTCATTGAATAAAAAATGATTTTATTTTCCTTAAACAAGAAACGACTTTTGATATATAGGTGCAATGATCTCTTTCTCATCATGCTCCCAACCCTTAACCTCCCGCAAAAGAATTTCTATCCTACGCTTCAAACGTATAAAATTAGAAGCACCATCTAATCTATCACACTCTCTAAGACTACTATTAGCAGTCCATGCAAATTAAAGAACACCTCAAATACAAGTTAATGAAAAAACAAGTTAAACAACCCTTCCAAGGTTCAATAATTTCTCCCTAGTGCACCAGGGCTTTGCACTCAACAACATATACTAAGTGAAGCACATCTCCTATGTATCAAATAATTGAAACATCGAACAAGCTATTGAACAAGAGAGCGATTTTAGCCAAATCAATGCACTTTGATACCATGTGTAAATTTAAAAGAATCTAAAATTTGTTGCAAATTTAGAAATTTCATTTAAATCTTGTGTTTTTGAGGATATATTTCCTATGAATTTTCAACCATAGGGATGAAATTGTGATATTCAAATACCACAACAAATAGTTCTCTTCTCTTTAACCTAATTCATACGGAATCTCAAGAAAATAAATACAATCAAGTATATTGTTTTAGCACTCAAGAATTAGGGGTATTTGGAGGTAAAAATGTGCCTCAAAATGAAAAATGTACTAAAAATATTAATTTTATAAGAGCCAATAGGATTCAAGATGATGATGACATCTCCAAGGGTCAATATTTTTGGTGGAAAAATAAGAAAACTACTTTCTTAATCATATTTTTTACTTTTCAACTTATAGGTTCCCTCATATTTCGAGTGTGGGAACTTGTTGGATGCATAATTATATTCCACATCCAACTAGTTCACACTATGCATACTTTTGAGTAGACCCACATAGAAAAAATTGAAAAAACATGAAAAAACATGTTTCTATGGTTTTTCATGTATTTTCAAATTTTATTTTGCTGTGGGTCTACTCAAAAGTATGTAGAGTGGGTATATGTTAGATGAAAAATCTAATTGTGCATTTAACAAGTACCTACATTGAAATTTGAGTGAAATTATAAGGATACAGATCAAATACAATAAAAAATGTATTTTTCTTTATTTTCCTCTCAAAATTCATCTCTTATTTTTATTATTTTTACTACTGTTTTATTATTTTCCTTAGGAGGCCCATTTTAGACCTCAAAACCCCCCTAATGTGGCACTTCCCAAGAAAATTATAGTTGTGAAAATAAATTATTACAAAAAATTATTGCAATAGTAAATATACCCATTTCACTTCTAGATATGTGTTAAATCACTAAAAAAAATCTTAACACTATCGGGGCTCCAACTTATGAATTAGAGAAATACATAGCTAATACCTTAGCACCTCTAGTAGGAAAAACTAGCTCACACATAAAAGACTCCAAACATTATGTGGATTTCATTAGAAATGCTAATATGGAACCTGGTGACAAGATAATAAGTTTTGGTGTGGTCTAGCTCCTTACAAAGATACCCTTAGATGAAGACGTTGAGGTATTCAAGGAAGTTGCAGATCCCCAGACTGCTAGGTTAGCAGAAATCTGTTTGTGCTCAACTTTCTTTACATTCCAAGGAGAGATTTTTGAGCAAAAATCAGGGGTAGCCATGGGGTCTCCACTATCCCCCATAGTGGCTAATCGCTTCATGGAAATATTTTAAAAAAGGGCCCTTGACTCGTACCCTCTTAAACCTAAATTCTGGATTAGATTCATAGATGACACCAGTGTAGATTGGCCTCATGGACATGAAGTGCTTAAAAAGTTCCAAAACCACCTTAACAACTTATCCAAGGATATACATTTTACCATGGAAGATGAAGATAACAACTATATTCCATTCTTAGACATACTACTCATCAGAAATAAAGATGGTTCCATTGGACATAAGTTATTTAGAAAAAAGGCACACACAAATAATTATCTCCATGCTAACTCACACCATCATTCGGCACAGAAGATGGGGGTACTCGTGAGTCTTTTCACCCGAGCCTTTAGAATTTCCGATGACAATCACGTAGAAGAGGAAATTTCATACTTAAGAATTCACTAAAATGGGATACAGAAATAGAGACATCATCAAAGCTATACAATGATCCAAATATGGAAACTAAAGAAATCCTCGTAATGAAACCCTAAAATATAAAGCATACCTCCCTTACATCCAAGGGGTCACCAACAAGCTAGCCAAGGTTCTTGCTAAAAATAATATCGAAACCTCATTTAAGCCACTAATGACTATCAAATAAAAGATGAAATTAGTCAAAGACAACCCTGATCCAATCCAGCAAAAGGGCGTTTACCATATAAATTTCTCATGCTGGAAATGTTATATTGGAGAAACAGGAAGATCTTTCAAGATTAGGCTCAAAGAACATGGAGCTGACATCAGAATTGAGAGAACCAAAACCTCAGCTCTGGCAGATCACTCGAATAAAACTCTCCACCACATCTGCCTAGAAGATGCTAAAGTAATAGCCAATAAAAATCACTATTACAAAAGGAAAATGCGTGAGGCACTTGAAATCATCAAGCATCCTAAAAACCTCAATAGGGATGGAGGTTTAGAAGTTAGAAAAAATTGCGTCCCCTTATTTTACTACTCTTAAACTATTCCTTTTCCCTATTGTCACCCTTGTCTTCCTCTTCGTTCCCCTTCTCATCACCTCCCTTCCCTTCCCTTCCTTTAAAACTTAGAATAACCCCATATGGACTCTTCCTTTACCTTGAAAAAGACACCTTGCTGACTCACCCCCTTCTGTTCCTTCCTCTTTCCTTTCCCTCTCCAAATAATACCCCTTCCTTCACCTAATATTAATCCCTTAAACATTTACTTATATCTTAATAAACAATTAGGAATTTGAATACTTAATATTAATTTTAATTACTAGACTTTATTGGTAATAGTTAAGAATTAAACCTATCCTAGTTATATATTATAAGGCCCCCTTAATTCTAATCTATAATTATTGAACTTATATTAACCCCCCTTAAAATTTTACATCCTTCTTAATAAGTAATAAATATTTTGATCCATTAATATCAATTTTAACTATTAAATATCATTACTAATAGTTATAATTAAATATTCCTAGTTTTATTAAATTGAAATTGGCATTAATTTTAATATGATTTCCTTTTAACATTAAAACTTATTAGAAAAGTTTAATTAATCAATATTATTAATATTGTGCTCTAATATTCTCACTAATGAATTAATTTTAGCATCCTTAAAGATAACTTTTTACCTTTTTAATATAAACAATTTAAATTTAACTAACCCCACCTTAAAAGATCTCTTAATATATTTTATTACATAAAATATTTGAAATATTAATATAATATTAACAATTTATTAATAATAGTTATAAAAAATGGCCTCTTTGAGATACATTATCCTTAATTTAGGTATAATTAATCTCTAATAAATTATAAGGAATTAAGGCTAAACAAAGTTAAATTGAAAAATTTGCATAAATTTAAAAAACATTATTTAATTTATTTAATTATAAAATATTGATTATTTTTATGGTTGTTCGATCTTACTCATGCACTCCTTTGGTATATTTATGATATCTAACCTCCTCTCTTTTCAGCAGGATTTTTCCTGATGATGGGTCTTGTTCTAGACCTGAAACGTAGACGCAAAAATGCTCACTGTGGAGATTCTGAATTCAGCAACTCAAAACTCACACTACAGAAATCTGAAATCTATAATCTTCTCACTGTTATGTCAAAGCATCATACATTACGTTCATTTTTCTTGCTAGTTTTTCATGACCTGTGGGACTAACATGTGACTAATAAGCAGTGACCCATCAAAATCTAAGTTTTCAAAATAACCTACAGATCACATTTGGCCTAGGCCACACCATCCATTAACATGGTTGTATTTATTCCCATGGGGTTTCAAATCTAGGATCTTAACAGAAGGAGTACCTTAGCAGTGCACCCTATCACCATCTAGTCTACGCCTCATGGGAAAATCAAAGAATCATACATAACCAACATTAGAAACTACCCAATCATTGAGATAGTTTAAGACGAAATTAAAATTTGCAAGTACACAAAGTTTTGACTGAAAGAACAATTCATATGCATGTGTAATATGAAGTATAATAACATACCATTACTCAATACAATATAGTACATGGAAAAATCTACCAAACCTATCTGGGGCATTGACAAAAATAACAAACCCTAGAGACCAACTCTTGGTTAGGAATATTTTCCAGCTAAAGATTCTTGATCCACCATACATCCACCTTAAGCAAGTGCAATGAACTGAAAATTCCTCCATTACACCTTCACTTACTTCACACTTTTATAGAAGATAGTCTCCCTTTATCTTCTCCACAAAAATTCTCCATGTAGCACTAGAGTTTCCAAATTCCATAATACACTAGTCTTCTTCCCTCGCATAAAATATTCAATCAATTATTACCTTTAGTCCTTTAGGATTCATCCTAAATCCTAGTTTCCCTTGTGTCGTTAGGATAAAACCCTAACTTTAGTATTCCCTCGAATTCCCTCAAGAATGACAACACTTAAGAGAAATAACACATGAAAATGGAGAAGTACAAAGAGATTAGTTCACTCTATATTTGACATCACTAAATACAAGTACATGATATTATAAGTGAAGGGTAATGAATATAAAAAAATACTCTCTCATCATTTATTTCTATAAAAGGTGATAGAGACCAAAAATAACAATTGGACCCACTTCACTTCAAGATACCTTATTAATTAATAAATAGAACTATATGTAAATGATTTTAACTCTAGTTGATACATTTCTTGCCCCAAGAAATGCGCAATCAATAAGTATTTTCTAAGCGTGAGTGCCCCATTAGAATGATCCAACTCTTATATGCCAAGATATCCAATCCTCCAACCCTACCTTTTAATGCATGTGCTCCTCCCAGTCCACCACATTTCCATGAAAAATACTTAACCCAAGAATTCTCAAATGAGGCACAAGCCTTTATGTAAGAAACCAAGCATCTGCACACTACTTAAGGCTTTAAAAAAATCCTCCAAGATTCAAAATATTCCTCCTTCTAAATATTCATCCTCCCAATCATGCTACTGAACCATCCACAAGTTCACTTCATGAAGAAGTCACTAAGCCACTTAGGTCTACAACCTACTAAGGATTTGTATCACATAAGCATCAAGTCAAGGTCTAGAAATACATGAGAAATATGTATCCAACGTGTATATCCATCATGGTAAAACAAAGGGTATTCAATAAACCACCCATCCCACATATCATTAAACATACCAAGCATGTTGTAAACACTTTCAGAGTAACCCTAGAAGCTAACAATTTTTAGTGTTGCTAGACATATTTTCATATGAATAAAGAAATTATAATGATACCATATAATATATATGCTTACCTAGTGAGGTGAAACTATAATATAAACATAAATTTTTTATTTATTTTTTATTTGTTAGTGATAATTTGATTTCATGAACTAGAGGAAAACATTATTTCTTGCATTTTTTATCCAAGTGGATATCAATGGCCACCCACCTATTCTACTGGCTCACAACACAATTTTATATTTTGGAAGTCGTTTTTATATAGGTCTTTAACTTCTGAAGAATTTTTAGTCCCTAAATGATGTTTTCTTAGGGAAATGAGCATTGTAATTATGCTGGTGAAAAAAATTGTTTTTCAAATAAACCTTTCCAACGAGATATTGTATGCAACAAATGAAGATCATGTTCCAAGTTTATGACCCTAGGAATTTGATGTTCCAACTCACCCCATTAGGGCCAACAAGCGCTTGGCGCTTCATCTCCTAGGGTTAGGTTTTTGGATGTTTAGGGTTTATGATTGCTTCTTTATGATAAAAATTTCTTCGGGCCTCATATACGATATTTTTATGAACGTATAGTCGTCACATATTTAATCTGAGATAAGCTAACCCCATTTGAGTTAGTTTTTTTTCAATATTCATTTATATAGTTTCAAAATTTTACATTTATTTATATAAGTAAAGTTTCATTGTATCTCTATATTTTGGTTATAAATATGTATATCATTTTATTCCCTTTATAGATCCATATCAATTGTATCATAATTTTTTTCTCTTTATTTTTTTTGTACATATATCCAACGAGGTCGAGGTATAAGGAGTTGAGATTTGAATTGCTTGATACCTTGAAAAATCGTCCTCACCAACCCCAAAGGATTCCAATGGAAGAAGAAAATAAAGATGAGGGAGCAAGAGATCATATTAAATTGTTGCTCAAAGAAGCCCTTGGGCGAAAAATGGATGAGATGATGGATAATTTTTCCTAGTTCCTTCGAAAAATTCCAATAGGTGACGCATCTTCATCAAGTGACTACATTCGAGGTGCTACCCCCTTTAAGGTAAAATTTAATTTTCATATTGCTATATTTGAAGGCCAAATAGATGTAAATGTTCTAGAAAAATTGTTAAATATGCTAGAAGGGTATTTTTTGGTCAACAAATTTTTTCGATAAAGAAAATATTACATTTTCACTCCTTAAGGTTTCCCCTCATATCAAGATTGGTGGGAAACTTACTATGATGAAAGGGACATGAAGGAATTCACACTATTTTCAGTCTCACCCACTTGGGACTCTTTTATGGATGTTGTTAAGGAAAAATATTGCCATGTTGGAAGTGATGAAGACCAGTACATGAGATGGACCACACTATGAGAGGAAATGGACCAAGTATTTCTAGAGTTCACAAATATCTTTCATACCTTGCGCACAAAGTTGAGTATCAAATACTCTAAATGAAATTAGGTGCTCAAGTACCATGGATATATACATAGATAAATCCATATAGAAATGGAGTTCTTGGACATCTCCTAACTCTACAAAACATACTAATATGCTATCAAAATAAAGAAAAAATTTAAACAAAGAAGCAAGACTTTGGATATGTGAATCCTTCACAGCATAACTAGGGAAAGGGCATCCCCATCTTGTAGAAAAAACAATGAATCCATGGTGGAACACCCTAGGAAAACCCATATAATCCGCAAACAAATTATGGTAATGGTAAGATGAGGAAAGAAATAGGAAAATGGTGTGAGTTCCACAACAAACCCTCTCATAACACTAATGAATGTCATGCAAGGGAAGACATTGGTGCCAAGTTAAAAGATTCATATTCCAATGTAGGTTCTAACTCTGAACGAGACTTAGAAAAGTAGAAATAGATCATTCATAAAAAACCCAATGCCACTATTCCACCACTAAGGTCCAACAAAGAGAGCTTGAATATGCAAAAGAAGGTGAGTGTCTCCTTCATTCAAAAATTTCGTTGAAGGGTGATCTACTATGTTTCATTTTTGATAACATGAGTCAAAATAACCTCATATCAATATATTTTTTTAAGTGACTAGTCTTGCCTACAACACCACACTTGCAACCACACACCATCTGGTGGCTCCACCAAGGGCAAGATATTTGCGTTAGCCAACTATGTCACCTTCCCTATAACATCAAGCCTTTCGAGGATGAGTTATTGTGTGATTTTACTCCTTTTGAAGTTTGTGATGTTCTGTTAGGCCAACCATACTTGTGTCACTTTGAGAAAACATTAATACATGATACTACAGGTAAAACCATCTACTACCGTTTATTTTATCTCTACTAAGCAATGTAGTAAGGTCATCTCTGAAATTGGGAAATTTTTCTTCTTTCTAATTGACAATAAAAGTAAGGAGAAGGCCTAAATATACTAAATGACCCTCAATATTAAGTTCTAAGGATAATATATTGAAAATTCAATACTACCAAGTATTATGATGATATCTATTAGCGTTATATTAATCAAAATCAACTCTTTTCATCAAGAGGAACTCTCTAGCATAGTATGGTAGAAATGTTGTAATGTATTGTTCTATTTAACATTTTGACTCGATCAAATTACATTAAAAAAAAAAAAATTAATAAATATAAAAAAAAAAATTTAATAATTAAGCCAACCTACATCCATCTTAACTCTAGATATACCAAGTGCCAAGAGGGATCAAATATCTTGATATGAAAACCTATTTTAGAGTGAAAATAAATATGATACTCTTGGCGCTTGGTAAATCCTTAATTAACATGAATCTATACTCATATCGAATACTTATCAGATTCTTTAAAACAAAACACCCGCATTTTTTTATGATGCATTTAAAATTTAAAAAAATTACAAACTATTATCCTTGAGAAAACTATCCATCTCCCATTTACTTCAACATTTCCATTCATCCATTTTGGATTTATGTTAATAAAATGAAAATTAGCCATTAATAATAGTTTTTTTTCCCTTAATACTTTTAATCAGGTTATTTTGTTGGTAATATTTTTGCATTATTTATTAAGGTATATTTAGATGTAAAAGTTATTTCACAGGTTTAGATGTTAAATATTTTGAAATATAATAATCAAAAGGCAAAAAGATCCAAGTTTCCTTCAAAGCGAGATGGTGATTTACATTACCTTTAATGGACATGAAATAAAGAGGAGTCATCCAATTTATGTACATGTACTTCAAAAACCTTATAGAGAATAAAATCAAACCCGTGAATATTGTCGTCTATCATTGATCCTGTGGCTAAAAACGTCGTCGTTGTGTGTGACGTCACAGGTTCGATTGATGACACAAGGGCTAAATAATGTTGTAAATCTGAATAATGTTATGTTTATATGGGGTGAATTTAGTATGAAAATATTGAAATTCAATTATCAAAGCAAAGAACAATATAGCCCTAAGAAAAATTAACATATCCCTCTATCCTCTACACATAAATCACCACAAGTAGTACCAGGGCTTCCAAATGCCACACAAACATGTTCTTTGTTTTGAAACAAGCTCAAAAAATAGAAGAAAAGAGAGATCATGGAATTAGAAATCAACCTCTTCGAAGGGGAAACCTCCTTTACATTACATAAATGAACAATTCTTGGATGATACAAATTACAAAACCTCATTTCTATATATAGGAGTCCAAGGGATACAAATATAATCCTAGTTGACATAACAATAACAGTATAAGAGCACGACAATAACAATAGTGGGCTTCTATGGGGCACAATAATAACAATATCGAGACTACATGGTCACACCAATAACAATAAGGGGCTACACTAACAATATCAATCAGGGGATACAATAGAATTATAGAGACCTATCATGCCCCTCTTCTTCAAAAAAGTGTTGTCCTCAACACTTGATTACTTTTGGATGCTTCTGTATAAAATTCTCATCCTCCCATGTGGAATCTTTAGTTGGTAATTTCTTCCACTTGATGAGACACTCTGAAATTGATCGATTTCGTAGCTGTCGAGTTCATGTTTCTATGACTGATTCAGGTTCTAATATTAGTTTTCCTTCCTCGTCAAGTTCTGGCAATATTTTTTGAACTAGGACTTGCTTCATCTATAGTATCCATGTTATCGGATCCTTGCCATCAAAATTCCTCATATCAATATTTGGAATATGGTGGGCCTTAAATCCAACATTAGAGTATATAAAATCATGATTAACATTTCTTTTATTCTTATTGTAAGTTTCATCTACTACCTTTTCACCATTAGGAATAATTTCTTGTAGTAACTTTGTCAAACCTGTTATCACTCCACCGAATCTCTGAAGGCTGAGAAGGAGACTAGAAAAGGTAACCACAAACCACTTTGACCAAGGCTGAGAGGGCTCTCTCAATGAGATTCACAGCCAAATAGGCTGGAGCATGGATACTTTAGGCTAGGTATAACAGGATCTTGGGTTTTATTGTTTTGGATTTGATGTTGGATGGTAAATTATGTTTAGGAAAGATTAGGTGAGGGCATTGAAAATGAGACTCGTAGAGATGTGATGGGGAAAGTTAGGCACACACTTTAGCACTTGAAGGTATATTGGTGAGTTTGATATACTGACAGGGTTTCAAAATGAGTATAGGAATTATGAATTCATTTCTATCATAAGAAAGTGAAACATAACTGTGATAACTTCTCCAAAACAGAGCATTGAAATCAATGAATTCTGCGTATCAAACTTAGAAATCAATCACATAATACATGGACATGAATATGGAAGATAAATACTTTAAAAGATATGAAAACATAATAAGAAACATTGCTAAAATACATACCACATGAATCCCACCACAATAGCTGCAAAATCTATCTATTAGTTCCTGCCAAAATCACTGAATATACTAGTGTTCTAAGGTAAATTATACAACATCCAACCCTTCCAATTGCAAAGAAAATGAAAGATATAGAACAAAGGAGACTTATCCCCACTCTCAGCGGTCGAATCCATTATTTTCGGAGTTGTTTTCCAAAATTCTCAACTCAAATCCTAATGAATAGGGAGATCAACAAACTCTCCCTTTTTTGGTGAAACTGATTCACTTGACCCAAAAATACAAATTTGCTTGATGTATCTACCTTTATTAACTATAATAGAAATAATTACATTTTATTTACAAATTTAAATCAATAAAATTTCATGAAATTTATCAACCAACTGATAAAAATTCGAAATTCTGAAGATAACAAACAAACTAGAAAAAGTGTAGCGTGAGTGCAAAAAGTGCAGCGTGTCCTTGAAAAAAATGCAACATGACCTTCAAGTTGATTTTTGACTGCCTTTATGAAGAAAATTGAGCTCAAGCTATCTCATTGGAAACCTGTTCCTATCTAGTTGTCTAAAATATCCTTAATAAATAAAAATGATGGAGTTAAGCCCCTGAAAAACCACTGTTGCCAAAACTAGTCAAAAAGTGTATCGTGTGGCTGAAAAAACTGGTATAAAGGTGTTTTTTATGATTTTTTTTATCTTTTACACCTATCAGAAGCTGAGATTCTTGATTTCCAGGAGTCTAAATGTGATTTAGAAGCCAATATATATCCATATCAACTAATTTTTCATCATTTAAAGGCCTCCAAAAAAAGCACAATGTGGCCCATGTTGCGCTTTTTGCAGTCGGAGTGTGAGCTAGTGAATTTTGGCCAAAATTTCAAAAATGCCAAAAACTTCTTCAAAACTTTCAAATTGTTGTGTAAAGTCCAAATTAGGTTTTCTATACAATTAATGATGCATCAGCTAGAAAATGGATTTTTCCCCTCTTATTATTTGTGATTAGGGTTTCTTTTATCTTGTTTTTCATTTGCTTACATTTGATATTGTAGACCTTGTTTCTAGTGTAGTAGTGGTGGGCCATGTGCCTCATCATATTATTATCCCTCTTAGATTTGTGAAGGAGCTTCTCCAGGTTGTAATTTACTCTAGGAAGCCAAACTTCCCTATCCTCATTGATTTCCATGGCAATCTTCTCCTCAAAAGTGAGTTCCTCTACAAGAATTGCCTCCTATTTTCATTCTATCTCCAATGCTCTTTTTACACCCCTTGTTCTTGGTATTTTCCTAGTGTTCTGGGCCTCATCCTCACTAATAATTACTCCTTTCCCTTTAAATTTTTCCTAGTAGCCTTAAAGAGGTCCTTTTCCAAGATTATTTGATTTTCCTTTAACTATTCGTTGTCTTTCTCAAGGAAGGAGATAACAAACTTGGACCTTGCCAAATTGTCTTGTAGCTCTCCAATTTTGGCATATTTTTATTTGATGACTAGGTTTAGGGTTCTTTTTCATCTTGGGACTCCAAGTCCACTATCTCAATGTCATGGTGAAGGGCGTCTTTCTGTTTGAAAAATGTCTCCTATTTCTTATAATATCCCTACTTTGTTAATGGAGAAGGCAAGGCACCTTCCACAATTTTGTGGAGAAAACACTTGCCTATTTCCTCTCTGATAAGTTCTAAACTCTTTGTAATTTTTTGTCTTCTTAACTGTTGCCTTGATAGATGACCCAACCTCTATTTGTGTAACTAGTTTTGATGGTGGAATGAGTCTAGTGGGCTGGTTGGATGGAGATGTGAAGATCTCTACCTTAATAAAAGTTTCCCATGAAATGTCCAGTTGTTTGAGATGGTGAAGAAAAATGATTTTGGTAAGTGAGTGATGGAAAATACTGTTCGTTTGGAGCTCATATTCTCTGTTCTGTACCTTGTAGGCCATCTTTTCAATGCTCTTATACACATAATAGGGAACGTTAAGAAGCTTTACCCTAGTGAAATGCATGAGTAATATGATGTGATAATGATAGAGTCTAGAGAATATTCCCTTGCAAGTGAAATACTTCATTATGATTTTCAACGTGGGAGCAAACCTATCAAGTAGCTAACCAAAAGGGAATATTTTCTTGATGGTATCTATGTATGGTGCTTTGAGGTAGGGTTGATATAGCTAGACATCCAATTCTTGAGTTTTGAACCACTTTTCACCTACATTAGGTATCCTTGTTTCTGTTGCAATAACATCTATTGAAATGGTGAATGTCACCCCTGCAATGGTGACTTGATCTTTCTGGAGGTTTTTGATGAAGGTTCTAGTCAAATTTGGATGGATTTGCACTCTTTGGACCATTTCACAAAACTCATAACAACCCACATGTTGGAAGCATTTGACTTCTATGGGTGATGACATAAACTCCCTGGTGTCTGATGGCTCAATCCTTGAGATTCTCCCTCCTTTTTTGTAGGTCTTTCTCTCTTCCTCCATGGTGTTTAGTTTGCTATAAACCCTAGGGGTGAGGGGAAAGGAAAAGGGAATGAGATAATGGGGGTTAGGGAGTTGGGATAGGTGTGTGAAAATTTAGGGAAGGGTGTAGGGGAGTTAGAGACCTTAGGGAGGTGGAGGGGAGTAAAAATAATAAGGGAAATTGGATAGGGAATTTAATTACAAGGGTATAGTTTAGCTACGTAGAAAAGAAAAACGTAGGGGTAGGGTTTTAGGGAATAGGATTTAGGAGATGAAATTGGGATGGGAATTAGGGTCTTAGAGATTATTTTAGATGTAAAGTAGTTAGGGTAAGGATCCTAGTGTTTGTAGGCTAGTAAAATAATGTAAACCATAAAGCACAATTCTTTTGAGAAAAGTGTAGCCATGGAGGAATGAATTATTTCTTGACCATAATCATGAAAGAACGGATGAAAGGTGGGATGAAATGGATATACTTACTTGTTAAATGCAATCATGTGAAGAATGTAGCCGAGTTTAAGAACCCCTTTGCAATCACTCTTGACCTCTAATGCACAAAACACAACTTCACTATACAAAGCGCAACGTTCTTTAGAAAAGTGCATCTCCTTTAGGACTAGTGCAATGATCTCTAGAAAAGAGCAACACCTTAAAGAAAAGCGCAGCTCTACACCAGAAAATAAATTTCTTGAAGAAAAATTTGGTTTTTTGAATTTGGCAAGTTGGGAGATCAATGTTGAAGAGTAATTAGGTCCTTTTAATCTTGAATTAAAATCATCAAATGATCATGGACCCACATTTTCCTTTTCGAAATTAACCTTTCATTTTCTTTTTGTTGGAACCTTGAAACTTGATTTTTTGCACTTTGAACTTTTGGTAGCTTTGGAACATTGAAATTATTCCTAGAACATTAAATAGTTGCTGGTGGAACTTGAGCATTTGCAGCTACTTGGAACTATAAAGTACTTATTACAAATTAAGAACATAAAATCAATTTTTTTCTTTGAAATCAAATTTGTTGATGAAATTACTTTATTGTCACTCCTCCACTTGCTGCACTTTATGCATGGAATGATGAATTGATGACATTGGAACCCTAAAAACGTAATTGAGACTCTAGAATAAATTAAACCATGATATATATTACTGTAATGATGATGACAACTTTTAAATGATGGTACAATCATCTGAGAGGTGAAATGAACCAGCAATTAGTAAAACTTTGGAAGGAGTAAAAACAGATCTAGATCTACATCCAATGACCAAATTTTTGCATGATGACCTAATGAAATGAAAAAAATTTGACTTAAGGACCCTATTAGAACATGATAAGATTCCATTTGATTACTGGTGACAGGATGCAAAAACTGACACAAACGTTGGCTCCAACTGGGGATGGTAGCTCGGAGGTGTCAAGAACATCGTAGACCAAGTAGCCTAACCAATTGGCATGGAGTCAAAAGCTAAAAATGAGACTGAATAATGAAAAATTTATATAATAAACTGATATAAAAATAGACTGACTTGAATCTAACTAAAATTCAAAAATAACAGAAAACTAGTGAAACTCTATGGCCTTCACGTCAAGCTCCAAGCTTCGATGATTCTCTGCTTCACACTTTGCAGAAAAATTAAACTGATATATACAATGGAAAATTTTTCAGGAATTGGCATCAGAAAAGATAATGCTTAAGGAGCATACCATTGACTGTTCCTCCTAAGAAATATTCTCCATTCATCTCTTCCAATAGGAAAGCATGTTATTCGCGAGAGACTAAAATATTGTATGGTCCTTTCCACGGATTCTCAAATTTTTCATGCTTCCATTTTTCCTCGTTTATAGCATCCCAACAGAGGATCACAACCCCAATCTTGAAATCATCCACCTTTGTCTTATGGTAATATACCTTATTTATCTTTTCATGAAGCTTTGAGGTGTTATGAAAGACCTCATATCTTGTTTGCTGAAGATGGATCATCTGACTAATCCGACGTTGTACATCATTCTCTTCATTTCCTGCTTCTTGTAACAACTTCATAACTGGGACTGCAAGTGATGTAGGAAAAACAATATATACTCCATATACCAACTGAAAAGGAGACATTCCTATTGATTTCTTACTACTCACCATGTCCGCTCACAAATAATTAATAAGGTTTTTGTGCTAGTTCTTCTTGTTTGCCTCCAAAATCTTCTTTATAGTATTGATCAAGGATTTATTAGAGGATTCTTCCAATCCATTACCTTGCAGATAATACACAATTGAGTGCCCTAATTTAATGTTTTACTTGTCACAAAACTCAACCATTTTCTTCGACTTGAATTCAACCTCATTGTCTATAATGATACTATGACCCAAAACAAGACAAAATGTTAGTCTCCAAAAACTCAATAATTACTAAATCTGTTTCTTGCCATGTTGGGATTTCTTCGATCCATTTGGTGAAGTATTCTATAGTTGTTAAAATCCATTTATTTTGTGCTAATGATGTAGGGTGAATATCTTTGATAAATTTAAGGCCCCATTGCTAAAATAGTGCTTGCATGGAAATAGGATACAAATGTAATGGAAGAAGTTTTCTTTTACCTTGAAATATCTAACACTCATGATAAATCATCAATGTTTTGTACAAATCTGCAAAAAGAGTTGGCCAATAATATCCAGCCCTCAACACCTTATTAGCTGTGGTTTTCCAAAATATGTGACCTCCACAATCTCCATTATAGAAATGATTAATTACCTCTTTGGCATCACCTTCTACTAAATAGTTTAGAAAGACACCTCTCAAGTCTTTCCAATAAAGAGCATTGTCAAAATGAAGTATTTTGAAGCCTTCAACTTTAATGACCTTCCCTTACTTTTAGACATGCATGGAGGATGATTTAGATGCTAAAGATAATATATGATGTAGGAATACCGAGGGGATGAGAGAAAAATATTAGATACATGTATGAGTGTGGCTTCATCTTCTTCATCGGACAAAACTAAAATGAGGTTGATATCTAGAGCATGTAAATTTGATTCAGCCATGAGCTTAGATAATCCCTGACCTTTGATCAGCTTTTTGGGCTTGATCTTGAGGTCATACTCTAACATTTCTTCTATCCACTTCCATATTCTACCTTCCGGATCAATCTCCATAAGAACATCCTTCACTGCTGCATTGGGGGCGTGAGCTAGAATATGTGAATGAAGGATATATACATGGAAGTCCTTCAATTCCTTTACAATGGCCAAGGCTTACTTCTCAATTATGTTAGTATCTAAGGGATGCAACCCTGATGGTACGACTGAAGAATGCAATGGGATTCTTGGTCTTATCCTTCTTTGCATCAAAACAATAACCAAGGTATGTTCGAAGGCAAATGAAAATATGATGAAATCAATTGAATAATATGGGCTAATTAGAATAGGAGTTGTATTTAAGGAAAACTTCACTAAATTAAAAGTCTTTTTGGCATCCTTGGGCCACTTTAACTCATTTTAATTCTTTAGCATGTTGGTAATTTCTCGAAGATGCTCAGCCAAATTTGCAATAAACCTCCTTAATAAGTTCATATTACCATTTAAATCTTGGATTTATTTCTTGTTGCATGGAAAAGAAATCTGTTGAATATCCTCAAGTCGAGAAGGATCAATCCAGATACCATCTTTGGAAATGATATGACCAAGAAGCTTTCCCTCCTCTGTTAGTTTGAATTCTAATCACAAGCGTATGAAAAAATCTCACTTTAGATGTTCATAACAAACATCCATGACATCAAATGTGGATGTAAATTTCCTTAGATATATAGTAGGTTATTAGAATAAATGCTCCAAAAATCTAGATCTATGTAGTTAAAGACAATAAGCAACCAAAATAAACAAGAGTTTCTCCATACATCCAATATACAAGACACAAATTTATAATGAATTTTTTGTATTATGGCACCTGGGAAGGGAACACAGAAAGATGTTACCAGTCCCCCTCAATGGGATGGATTCTTGTATGTCCTCAATGCTTTAGATCCAAGATCTCTCTCTCTTGATGGTGCAGAAAACCCATACAAAATGGAACTCAAGGGGAGCTCACAAGCAAGAAGTAGAACAAATATGACAATGATGGAGGATCAAAGTCAGACCAAAAGTATACATCAAAAGGTGATCACAAGGTAACAAAAGGTAGTGAATGAATGGAAAACCCTTCTATTTATAAAAAAATATTGAGTTAGTCTATATATTGGTGCATAATTAAAATATTATTAATGAAATCTAGATCCAACTAACTTGGAATATTTTATTATTTTTGGTGGAGGGAAAAGGAATATAGAATTGGTTAAATCCATTTATTTAAAAAATAATAAACAAATAAATGATTTATTTATTATTTCAAGGATGAGGTTAAGGAATAATTAAATAATAATGATTTATTCAATTATTTATAAATGATTTAGTCAAATTTAACAAGGAATATCATTAAATAATTATTCCTAGAGAATAATAAGATAAATAATGATTTATCTAATTGATTCTCATGTTTTGGGTTAAATATGACGAGGAATATTTAAACAATTGTTTAGTTAATTATCCCTAGAGGAAAATAAAAAAAATAAGGATTTATTTAATTATTCCTCATGGGGATTCCTCATTAGACTAGAAATAACTTAATAAACTATGGGTTATTAAAATATTTCGCATAGTGAAAGAAATTTTACTATGGTAAAATTGGTCTTACATGGTGTACTTTAGTCCATCAATAGTAAGAGGTTAGATGACCAAAAATTGGTGTAACAGATTGCCCCCCAATGTGTGAGAGTTAGGAGCTAATCGTATGACCGAAGTACGTTGTAAGAACACAATCACTAGACACTGAAGGTGAGTTAGAGAGAGAGAAATATAAGACGTACTGAAGAGAGAGAGGACAAGACCCTGAGGAGGCAAGACTTATAGGTGCGACAAGTCTCTTTTATGAGTGATTACCTCTTCTAAAATGAGGCGCGGGAGGCATACCTATGCCCACCGAGATGACAAAGTACAAATAATAATGGTGCACCCAGCAAACATGGAACTGAGCTATATAGTACATGCTGGCATAAACATGGACCAGATAAAAAACATAATGGATCGCACATACATACTATGCCTAGGAAAATAGCCAAGACTTATACAATAATATTTTAGTACGTGAGATATAATAACAACCAAAGATGCCCAGTAAAACAAGAAAGGGCTTTGAAAATATGAATGATACATGAAAATTGAAAAGGTGCTGCAAGCGGCTAAGGTTGAAACCATCAAATTTGTAGAGTTTTGTCCAAGGTTGTAGTAAATAGTTCATCCAGGTATGTGGGGGGATACCTAAAGGGCCACCCCCTCATGAGTTCTAAAACATCTCACTAACACCCATGAAGCACTGGTATAATCTACTACATCACGGAACCATCAAGTATACAGATCTCGATCATGTTGTAAGGATATGGAACTGAGAAACAATCAAGTGAAATGGAAATAAAGGGTTCATTTTCCTAATCTGAGGCACCGAACAAAAGTGGAAGTTGCAACCAAGGTACACCGCCCTCTGGACCTGTCTTCTGGAATGAATAAGCTGATGTCGACAGAAGGAGGTCTTCCATAGGTGAAGCGATGAGGGATAATAGTAGAGCGACTGATTGACTGACACCAGGGATGATGGTGGAATGGGGGGTATTTAGTAGCGAGCTGACGACTTCCCTTGTTAGAGCATAAACAACATGAATGACCTGGCATCTACTAACTTGACTCCGAAGGGGATAGGGTAAAATATGATAGAGGATAAAAGTGTGCGACCCAAGGGAGGTACAAGGAAATGAAGGATGGAAGACTGTGACTGGAGAAAAAAGGAACTCGGGATAGAATCCATGGATGTGATGACGACTCAACTCGGATGCTCTAAACAAGGGAAACTCGATGATGCTACCACACATAATAGCCCTGGTGGGGACCATAAAAACATGAGTAAAATATGGTTACTCGTGACGAAAATCGACACGAGCATCGAAAAGTATGAAGGCAAAGTGGTGCCCTAAGTACAAGTGTCACAAGTGAATAAATTTTATTTTGAGAAGTGACGAAGTGACCCTTCTTAGAAGAAAGGCTTCCGGGTGAAGGATCAAATCACCAAACAACAAAAGCTCGCTACCTAAAAGAAATAAAACATGCATTTCAGAAAAAAATGAAAATGTTAAGTGTAGAATTTCTTAAGGTAGAGCGCATTATGAGGATTAGGAAGAGGGTCGCCTTCAAAATCCTCTAGAAATTATGCTGCTTTACCCAAATCCTTACTAATGATGTAAGATCCTAGCCATAATGAATCAAACTTCCCATGACTAAGGACATAATGAGCATGTTCATATAGTAGAACAAGATTTACCTCGTAAAAAGTACGAGGGTGGACTTTTTGATCATATTGAGCTTTGGTGGTTTGCAGTGCAACACGAAGGTCTTCGGAAGCGCGCTCAAGCATGATAAGTCTTTGTTCTAAAGTTTTGGAGTTAGGGAGAAATTTGACGGCTAGGTGAAGGGAAGGGATTTCACACTTGATTTCACCATCCATTGAAGCATAGTTTCAAGGATTTTATTGACTGCTTCAACCTGGCCATTACCTTGGGGGTAATAAGATGATGAATATTGGTGCTTAAATCCCAACAGAGAGGATACCTCATGCCATATCGCATTTTCAAAATGTCAGCCATGGTCAGAGGCCAATTGTTTCAGAACTCCAAATCGAGTGATAACACAGTTAAAGAAAAAGAGGGTTGCGCTAACTATCGTGTTGTTAAATGTTGGCATGGCCTCAACCCATTTTATGAAGTAGTCAGCTACCACAATGATATACTTGTGGTTACCAGAAGATGTAGGTCGACACTCCATAAAGTCCATGTCCCACTTACAGAAGGGACCATCTGAGATGACGGGATGGAGGGGAGCTGGAGGGGCTCGAGCCTTCGGGGCATGTTGGCAATTGGAAATGTGTTTGATTGCTTCAATGCAATCACCAAAGAGAGAAGATTAAAATTACCCAGCACACATGATTTTCTGGGCAGTAGCGAGACCAAAGAGGTGGCCACCAAAAGCACCACTATTGTAGGCATTAAGGACTTGCTAAGCTTTAACATGCGTGAGACAATGACAAAGGACAATATCTACACATAAACGATAGAGGTTGTCATCGATGAGAAGGTATCGGGGGGCCTAGTGTCGAATATGTCATCGAGCATCACGATCAAGATAGAGGGAGTAATTTTGGGTCTATATATAAGTGAGGATGTCTCCATACCAAGGGTCATTCGATGTAATGGAAAAAAAAATATGTCTAGAAAATCATCATTAATTGGTGGATCTTGTGTACCGATAGGTAAGTCAGAAATGAGTTCAGCAAGGGCTAAACCTTTATTACTCTTTGGTGTGAAAAATTCAAGATCAAATTCATGAAGGATAATCATCCAACGAGCATACTTACCATTGATGATCTGTCAACTCAATAGGAAGGCCATAGGGTTGGAATTAGTCACAACCTTGGTGGAGAGCATGAGGATATAATGATGGAGTTTTTGGATCGAGAACACAACAACCAGTGATAATTTCTCTTCATGTGAGTAGGACACTAGGGGGCCTACAAGGTTCTTACTGACATAATAGATAACATTCTCGATTCTAATGTCATCTTCTTGGATAAGGACCCCAGCGGCTGAGTGGGTGGAGACTGAGAGGTACAGGATGAAATCCCTGTCAAAGTTAGGAGGATTAATCAAGGGAGCATAGGTGAGAGAATTTTTCAGGGAATCAAAGGAATCTCGAGCATAGTCATCCCATATGAATGGAATGTTAGATCTAAAGAGTCTAAGGAACCCATACGTGGTGGTGGCATATTCAGGTACGAACGAACAAAGGAAATTAGCTTTTCCTTGGAGGCTTTGTAACTAGCGTAAGGTACGAGGAAGAGGAAGCTCAAGAATGGCTTGAACTTTCAAGGGGTCAAGCGTTATACCATATTTAGACACATTGAAGCCTAAAATATGGCTGACAGGAACACAAAATACGTACTTCAATGGGTTGAGGTGGATATTATACTTGCAACATTGAAGAAAGACGATACGCAAATCATGGAGGTATTGTGCTTGATGTTTAGAATGTGCAGTGAGGTCATCTAAATGAGCAAGGATAATATGATACATGTCATGAAAGAAATATGACATGGTCTGCTGAAAAGTGGCTCCGATATTCTTAAGGCCGAATGACTGTTACATAGCATTTTATCATTTTCCTTGCAATCCCTCATCTCGCATATTGGAGGATCATTCTCGTGACCTGTGAGCAATTTCATACTCTGCAAACACCTTCTTTGCATCCTTCTGCATAAGGAAATCATTTCTCCTGTTGGAAATTTCCTCAAGAAAGCACACAAAACCTATGTTTTGGCCTTGGTGCGGGTAGCCAATTCACCCCTCGCGCCAATGTGGTAAATTTTCACTAGAGCCCACGCCACCTGGCGCTTTGTCTTAGTGTAGTGCCCGCGCCAGCTGTTTTAGGAATTTTTTTTAACAAATAGAGGCGGAAGTTTCCTTCTAACCACCTCAGGGGTGAGTCATTGGAAGTGGTTAAGTTGATCAGCCACGGATCTCCCTCTTTAGGTAGTGGTTTCCACCCCCATAGAACACTCCTTGAAGATAGGTCTCCCCTTCGTAATTATAGGGATCCTAACCTCTCCCTCTCCCTCTATATAAACAGGTCTTCTCCCTTTATGAAAACTAGCTGAACATATAGCCAAGGAGCTGAACTTGGAGAAGAATACTATAGGTGAGTAATTTTTATTAAGAAGGTAGAACCAAGGAGAATTCTATAGAGAGAGTCCCGTCTGAATTCTTGACGAGCCTTTGTGAGAAGTGCTCCACTTGAATCTTGCTGGAGGAGATCACAGCATCGAAGCTTGGTTGTACTCTTCCTTCCATTTATTAATATACTTGACTATGGTGTTGGTTCCATCATTGTGTTATGTTGTTTATGTAATGCAATTGATTTAGTCCTCTTCGACTGACTGATAGTTACGAATGTGAATTAGTATTTTGTATATCGTCATTATTTCTTGTGTGTGCAGGTGTCCGAGCGTGAAAGTGAGCGGATCGTGATCTGTCAAACTAGGAGCGAGGAGTGAGCCACTCTTTTCGACGACAACGACATCGTAGGATCTCCGGTAAGTCAGCTATCGAATTTTCATCCATTCGTTAACTAGGAAACAATATTATAGTGTGTCTTGTTTGTGGCTAGACCCACTCTAGGGCTAGTGGGATCGCCTCTGTCCGCAGAGGGGATTTACGTCACCAACAAATTGGAGACTCCACTGGGGATCAGTGCGAGTTTTTCTTTCACCCATTAGGTCTTATTTTGGCCTTTTATTGCTTGTTTTTCCTTTTCTGATCATTTTCCTAAGTCTAAGAGCCTTGTTCAGCCCCAGAGGATCAGATCTGACTTCTGTTTTTCAATTTTTTCTCTTTTTCCTGAGTGAATTGGCTTGGCGCATTTTATGTTCAAACAGATGCGTCAATTGGCACATGTTGCTAGTGTTTCACCCATTCCATTCCTTGTTTGGCACTAATTTCAGCCAAACAGTCGCGCCAATCCCTATAGGTGTTAGGGTTTTCTTTGTTTTGGAGGATTTTGGTCAGTGCTTGTGCTTCTCGGTTATTTTAGGTATGCATTGAGTGCTTTGGGATGGTTTTTGATTGTGATTGGCTTATTTCCTTCAGTTGTTTGTCCATTTCCTATTAGCATCATAGCCTTAGGGTTTTTAAGTGATTTGGTATGCTGAGCCTCTTGTAGGAGTTTGAGCCTTTTGTTTTGCAGTCAACTTCCTTCCTAGTTTGGTTGCATTTAGCTCCCTTGATCCATTTTGAGTGATTGCATTGGTTGAATAATTCTTGACTCTTTTGTTCAATTTTTCTTCTTGTCACTCCAAGCATAAATCACACTACTTGTATGGGTCTGTTTGGAAATATTTCCTCAATTTGAGATATTGCAACATTGGTTTGAGTGTTATTATGTTTGTCCTAGGTTGATTGAAATTGTTTCGCTTCAACTCTCACATTGACATTCTCGAACTAGTGTTTTGGTTTATTTTTCATGTCATTTAGTGCACTGTTTGCTCTATTACATTGAAAAAAAAAAAAAATATTTGTTTGCATTCTTGTTTGCATTGTGAAATTGAAAGTCTTTCACATATCTAGCATTGGAAAATTCTAGGAAAGACTGTTCATTTTCATTATCTTGCATCAGATATAGTAGTGGATGTTTCTGCATGTTCTCATTATTTGCTATCGCTTGAAAACTTCTAAATTTCTTGTAGATAGCTTTTCATTGAACGAAATGATATCTTTTGCCATTGTAGCTTGCATTTAGGGATTTTTGAGATCCAACATTTGGTAGGAACTTGGAATTGAAACGTAAATACAAGATCAACTTAAAATTTACTCAATTAACCTAAGGAAACATTGAAACCTAAAGAAACATCTAGTGGCCTAAGTTAGAGACGTGTTCTAGTGTCTTTAAACCTAGCAATTGTCGCTTGCCATCTGGCTTTAGACAGTACTTGTACAGACTTGTGTTCCCCGTACCGTTGAGTATATAAGGGGAGACCCCTCTAGGTTGTAATCCTTTTATCCGTAGGAAGCCAAGTCTGTCGCCTTGTAACTATGATACACCGAAAACAACATTCGGGGAGACTACGTGCACTTACATCAATTCCTTCATCATTCTTCTTTCATTTTATCACCAAGGTGTGTATGGCAGTTCACGGAAACCTATCACACCCTTCTACCTAGACTACCTGAGCAGTCATTTTCAATATTTATTGACTCTATAAATTTGAAAAGATCATCAAGCACTTGTCCTTTCACGCTCGCTTAAAATTGAAAATGAATAGAGATATATTTTTCTTGTTTCTTGACTCTTAAAACATGAAACAACGAAATTTTGGTTTCAATGTGGTAAAATAAAATACCTACGATTACATGCCCATTAAATTTTGTTCACTTGGCCTGTCTTTGTGTGCCTTGGTTTTTATCCAAGAGTCTTCATTTTCGATCGCTTTTCCATTTCTAGTGTGCTACGGTCACAGTGGCAGAACCATCGGTTTCGTCTACTGGTAGTCCTTTCTTAGACGATTCATCTGAAACTTCTCAAACCTCTAGGTCTGCCGAGCTTCAGCAACCTATTCTCTCATCAGAGTACCCCTTTGGAGAAACAGTTGAGTTCACTTGGCCTCTTTCAAACACTTGGTTTAGGTTTGGGGTCAGGGAACATTTTCCCCCTCTTACAACGAGATCGCCATTTTTGGCTGCTATCATACCTCCTAGTCCCCGTAGTCTTTTACAAGATATCATGGTGGATTTAAACATGCACTCATCTAGTCCTATTGGTAGTGAGGGGATTCCTATTTCTGATGAAGAATACTAGATTTTCCCAGAAAACATCCCTCAAGAGTCCGCTCAATCTTCACCATCGGTGTCGCTTCTAGCCAGATATAGATCTTTGGGTCAGATTATGGCCAATATTGCCTCCATGGTAGCATCAAATCCATCGAGGGGGGCGGTCCTTCCATCATTAGGGATGTCGCCAATGACACCTATCTCATCAACACCTTTTGTTAAATCTATCCCAACTAGGCCTATTTTCTGTGTGGCTGCATCAGCACAAGTTGTCACCACTCAGTCATCAGGGGCTTCATCTTCGATAGAAACTTCAATAGCCATGGCAACCCCTGATAGCCTGTCTTTCGAGGAGCATTGATTGGCTACTCAGTAGAAGACCTCCCCAAATTACCAGTCCCCTCAGGATTATGGTGAGCCTTATCTTTCTCATTATGATGCGATCAGTAACTTGATTTATTCACTTCCATTTCATTATGATGAGCAAGGAAATCCTATCTATTTTCCTATTCCTGAAGCTTATTAGTTCCTTTCTGGTTTTAGACCTACCTTGCCTGTGCAACCTTCTAACCAATAGGGACAACCTTCCATTTAGCAAGGGTTTGCGTACGACCTACAAGGGCAACCCTTACAGGGACAACCTTCAGTCTAGCAAGGATGATTTTACGGCCCGCAAGGGCAGCCTTACAATCCTCAAGGTCAACCTTTACAATCCCAGCCTGTGATCCAACCTGAGCAACCTCAAGGACCTATTGGGAAACTGATGTATCAACCAGGGCCTTCATACGGTCCTGGGGGGCAGATTTATCGATCTCAAGGGCAACCTTTTGTGCAACCACAACAGCCATATCTTCCAATTAGTCCAAACTTTGCACAGCTAGGGCCATCTTATGGTCTGGCTCTAGGTCAACCTAGTTATCAGGTACAGCCTAGTCCACCACAACCAGAGCCATCTTATGGTCCTATTCTAGGTCAACCTAGTCATCAGGCATAGCTTGGCCCATCACAGCCATTAGGACAACCTGCTCCGTAGGGGAAACCCAGTGGCCCTCATCAATCAATTCAACCTGCTCACTAGGGACAACCTGCACAGACAGTTCACCCTCCTCATCCACCGCTATACTCTACACCATATTCGGGTCAACCAATGTGCTCGATTTATTTAGCGCAGCAGGGCCGCACTTATCAGCAACCTGTTCGACCCCAAGGCACTAATTATCCTCGAGGTCAATATCGACCAGTTTACAATGCACCCCAAGGTTCTTCTTCTTACCCTCAACTTCCAGGCTATACTTACATTCCACAGCAAAATCTTTATGCTGCTCAATCAGGACCCTCATATACTCAGAATCAGTATCCCGGTCCTCAACTGCCATATCAGCCGAACTATCTGGCTTATAGCCCTTATGGTCTGAATCCCTCGAGACAGAACCAATGGGGGTAGAGTTACACTCAACCAGGATGGAATGTTGGTACTAGTCCTTATCGAGGACCTACCATGCCTTTCAACCCTTAATTACCCTTTCTTGCCACGTTGGAATTACTGGATGTGTCCAAATTAATGAATGATCCAATCCTTCATAACCCGTATTGGCCTTTGGTTCCAACCAAGGTTCTTGGTGATTGCCCCAAGTTTGAGGGCAAGGCTGGAGAAGACCCCCAAGCACATGTCATGACATACCATTTATGGTGTTCTTCGAATTCTTGGGTGGATGACTGTATTCGACTTTGTATTTTCTAGCAAACTCTCACTATAGCTACTGCTAAGTGGTACATCGAGCTGTCTCGCGGTATCTTTCAATATTTCAACTCTCTTGATATGGCGTTCCTTACTCATTTCCAGTTACCGGTTCATTATGAAGCCGAGACACATCTCCTGACATCCTTGAAACAGGACCGGGCTACCCATATCTCGAACCACATTCATGAATGGAGATGTCATTTTCGTTTGATCAAATTCGAAATTCCTGATCAGCTTCTTATCCATTGGTTTACCACCTCTTTTTTCAATCAAATTGTGAAATATATAGCCATGGGGGCATGCGTTACCGAGGAACAGGCCATTGCTCATGCCCAGTGCCTTTATTTAGTGTACTCCCAATCGGGTATTTTGTATGATATTTTGACTGATGCCCCACGACTTGGGACTTCTAAAGCACCGATCACCCCATCCATTGACAACGTTATTGGTTCCGTGTCTCAAAATTCACGTAAGTCTTCCAACACTGGGAAGAAAAAATTCTTCCAATGATTCTGCTTCTTAGCCTACCCTAGATTCTAGCAAAACCTCAAAGGTCAATGCCGTTCAGGCCAATCTTACAAACAAGACATCCAAAGGGAAAAATAAGGGCAAAGGCAAGGCCAAAGCCGATGCCCCAAAACCAGAGTCGTCCAAACCTCATGCTGATGATGGTTCACAGCGCAAGCCGAAGTATTCCTGTCTGACTTATGATGAGGAACACTACACTAAGGATTGTCCTAAACGTGTCGAAGTTAGTAAATTTCTTAAAGGTGCTAAGGGAACTCCATTTGTCCTCAAAGAACCTTTTCTGTCTCACCAAACATAGATGGTCGATCAACCCATGCCATCTGCACCATTTGGCTCTCAAGTGTTCATGGTAAATGGTTCTTCACCCGTTTCCATTGCTACTCGGTCGAAAGATTATACTAGATCACGTCAGGCAGCCAGGAAAGAGATCACTAATGGCCCTCCTCCCCCAGTTTCCTCTGTTCCTCTTTAGATTAAAAGGCCCAATGCTGAACCCGTTTTACGGCCACCTTCTACAGGTGTTCTTCGGAAATTTTCTTACTATCCTAACGCCCGTGCTACTCAGCATTACAGTGTTTTTGAGGATTTAACACAGGTGCCATCTATGATGTCCACGTTGGAATTGCTTCAGAGTTGTCCATCTCAATGGAAAGCGTTATTATTTTTGATCGGCGGAATTGATCCTACTGATTCTAGCCTTCTCTCTTTCGATTTAGAGAATTTCATCCTCTGACTTCCGCACCAGATTATGCTTGTAATACAATTCGGCATTAACGGTCTCAACATCCATAGAGTCATTGTGGATGAAGGTGCATCCACTTGTTTCATTTCATCTGATTTCTGGAAGGCTATTGACTCTCCAGCCCTAACTTCGTCACCCAATTCCCTTGAGGCATTTGATGGAAGGGAATCAAAACCCTTGGGTGTTCTCACCAGCTTGCCAATACAAGGAAAGACGGTCAATGTCGAAGTGGAAGTAGTTGACGCTAAACTTAATTACAATATTCTACTCTGTCGCAGTTGGACTCACACTTTGTTGTGTGTTCCGTCCACCCTCTTTTGTCTTCTAAAGTTTCGACATGAGAGAAAAGTCATTACTGTTAACTAGTTGTCGTTCTTTACCTCGTCTTTTGAGTACAACGTTCCATACTTGGATCAGATTCCTTCTCCCCTCGAAAGCATAGGGCTAGGTCTTTTCAAAGACCCCGCCCTCATGGGTATCTTTCCCCTTCTACCACCAAATACCGTTCAAGTTAATATGATCTCTTGGTTAGATGACCCATGGATTTTCCCTTTACCTGAATAGGTTGATTCATTTGGGCATTCAATGTTGCTTACTCCAATTGAAATCAATTATTGCGAGCTTGTAGCTGCATCAGATCCTCCCCCTTCTGAAGATGCTCCTTTGAGCATGTCTCTCAACGTTTATTCTCAATCCCCCTAGCTCGGCGATGTAGATTCGCCTGATTCTTTGAAAGAAGTGTTTCCATCTTATGAGGCCATCGTGGAAACCATGTCTCTCGAAGAATTACCGTGGAGCGATGGGCATCATCGTTCCTCATTTATGCTTGGCTTTGGGGAAATGTCTAACTGTCTTGAGCGTTTTACATCTCAAGTTCCTTCTCCTCCACTTCAAATGTCTATCTTGACTCATGAAGTCTTCATTGAAGGTAACTTGAGTAACATCACCTAGACGATGCCTATCAACATTTCCGTGAAACCGGGAATTGTCGAGAACATCCATGTCGGAGTCACTTGTTCTTCCAATGAAGTCCAAGTGTACACTAGCCTCTTTCACGAATTCCGTGATGTTTTCACCTAGTATTACGAAGAGATGCCTGGAATCGATCCCAGTATTATGGTGCACGAGATTCCCACCTACCCCGATGTAAATCCTGTTCACCAGCGTCTTTGTCCAGTACATTCTTAGAAAGCTACTGCCATAAAAGCTAAAGTTGAAAAACTTCTTAAAGCAGGTTTCATTTATCCGATTCCTCTGACGGAGTGGGTTTCTAACATTTTTCTAGTAGATAAGAAGCAGGGAACAATTCGCATCTGTGTTGACTATCATGATATTAATCGGGCCTACCCTAAGGATAACTATCCCACCCCTTTCATCGATAAGATCATTGATGATTGTGCAATGAGTGATATTTTTTCCCTTATGGATGGATTCTCTGGCTACAATCATATCAACATTCTCTCATCCAATCAACACAAGACCAGTTTTATCTTTCCTTGGGGAACGTTCGTGTATAAGAAACTCCCTTTCGGCTTGAAGAACGCTAGGGCCACATTCCAGTGCGTGATGTTTTATGCCCTTCACGATTTTCCTAATATTTTTCAACCATACCTGGATGACCTTCCGACTCATTCAGTTGTGTGAAAAGACCATCCAGAGCATCTCTGCCAGATCTTTCTTTGTTGTAGATGCTACAACATTCAGCTTAATCTACATAAATGCATCTTCTGCGTCGATTTCGATACACTTTTAGGGTTTATCATATCCAAAGATAGAACTCGCCTTGATCCGCTTAAGGTTGAGGCTATTGTTAATCTCCCCTCTTCATCCTCATTACACCAGCTCCAGAGTCTCCAAGGGAAAGCCAATTTCTTACGTCATTTTATCCCGAACTATGCCAAAGTAGCCAAAGGATTCACACGACTTTTAAAACAGGACGTCCATTTTTGTTGGGATGAGATTGCTTAACAATCTTTTGATACGCTCAACACGTTGCTTGTCAACGCTCCTCTATTATGTCCTCCGGATTATCATCGTGATTTCACCCTATATCTAGCTGCCGCCTTCAGTACGATCATCATGGTTTTGGTTCAAGATGATGATGACGGTAAGGAGCATGTTAGTTACTACTTGTCTGCAACCTTCTAGACCCTGAAACGTGTTATACACATGTTGAGAAGTTAGCACTCGCTATGGTCTAGGGCGTCCAACTTTTCCGTCATTATATCCTTTTACGAACGATATCGTGATTTCCAATTGTAACCCCATGACCTATATTCTATCTCGAAAGTTGCTGGGGGGAAAGTACTCGAAGTGGATCATTATCCTCCAAGAGTTTGATTTGGAATTCACTACCACCAAATCAAAGAGTTTGATTTGTTCACTCCCCGCCGACTCTACCCCTTCTTATTTCGAGGATCATATTCCAAACGAAACTCTTTTCTTGATTAGCACCCTCGATCCATGGTACGGTGATATCATCGTGTACCACTAGACTTCTACTTTTAGGTATGAGTTGATGAAAGATGCCCAACGCTGCATTTGGAATCAGTCACAACCTTATCGTATTGTCAGAGATACCCTTTATTGTGTTGGAGTCGATTTCGTGCTCCGCCAATGTCTGACCCATGAGGAAGCTGAGAAATTTTTGAATGACTGCCATAGTGGTGCCTGTGGTGGTCACATGTCTTATTATGCCACCGCACAGAAGATCCTTCATGCTGGCTATTTCTAGCAGTCCATTTTTAAAGATTGCATTGTCACAGTACGCAAATGTCATGCCTGCCAGATATATCAACGCAAGATGCATACCCCACCTATTCCCTTACACCCTGTCATTACCGTTGGTCCTTTTGCCAAATGGGGAATCAATTTTATGACGTGTAACCCTTGCTCGACCGAAGGGCATGCCTATATCATCGTCGTCGTCGATTGTTTTACAAAATGGGTTGGAGCAATGCCTACACTGGCTACGGATAGTAAGACAACAGCACAATTCATATTCAATCATATTATTGCTCGGTTTGGTGTCCCTCAAGCCATTGTTACCAATCATGGTTCACATTTTCGGGACTACATGATAGCGGAGCTGACATCTAAGTTGGGTTTGTGCCAGGATAGCTCAATGCCGTATTACCCTCAAGCTAACGGCTAGGTTGAAGTTGTAAACAAATTTCTTGTTACGATGCTTCAACGAACAATTGGGATCCATAAATCAAATTGGCATCTCATATTGTTTTTAGCTCTATGGGCTTACCGAACGTCGATTAAGAGTGCAACCGGATTCACCTCGTTTTTGTTCGTGTATGGTCTGGAAGCTACTCTTCTGATTGAGTGTGAATTTCCTTCACTCAAATTAGCTGTGAAATTACTGCCTAATACTTCACCTAAGGAAGAGTGTCTCCTCTATTTATAGAGATTGGATGAAAATCACCGCTTATCTACTTTGGTCATTGAAGCACAAAAGAAGTGAGTCAAAGCTCACTTAGACCAAACAGTTTCCCCTCGTGCTTTTATCGAAGGCGACCTTTTTCTCCTATATGACCAAGCTCATGATAAGATGGGGGAAGGTAAATTCCAACCCATGTGGCATGGGCCCTACATCATCAAACGTGTGTTACAGAATGGGGCTTATGAGCTTATCGATTATGAAGGTCATCCCTTAGCATAGCCCAGAAATGGGTTGTATCTGAAAAAGTATTATGCTTGAGTCATCCATGCATGATATGTGTACATAGGTGATTTTTTTCATTTTTTTGCATATTTAGGTTTGATGTGCTTTGTAAGATTTTTTCTTCTTAATGGGTCTTGCTGGTTCTGCAGATGTCTATTACCCCTTATGTTGATTTCACAGATGGTGCTTCCCGCAGTACCAGGAGCTTGTCTTCAATAGCCTGGGTAATTTATAATCCTATTTGTGATTTGATTAACCTACAAGGTATTTGAGTAGGACAAACTACAGACAATGTCACTGAATATAGTGTTGTTGTGGAACTATTAACCAAGGCAATTAACCTCAGCATACGTGCATTGCTTGTAAATTTAGATTCGTAGCTTGTTGTTCGTCGACTTAATGGTCATTATTCAGTCCGAAACCCATGAATTTTGAGATTGTATTTATGTATTCGTTTTCTTGAAAGACATTTTGATTTCATCACATATCAACATATACCAAGATGAATGAATACATTAACTAATGCAGTAGCTAACATTGTATTACAGCTCGGCACCCCTATAGTATGCCTTTGGTAGGCCCGAGGAACATCATCCGGGCGAGCATATTCCAAAATCCCATAGACGATCCCCTCCAGATTTTATACTATCTCCTCCTCGCTGCTCTCACCATGAGGATCGAAATCACGATGAGTTCGCCTCGCTATTGACGACATACCTGTAGGCCTCTCTGGGCAAAAATATGCATATATATAAGATTAGCTATTAGAACATGCATATCTACCAAAAAATCATAAACTCATAAAAATTAAAAATGAGTCTCACCTAGCTCTTCATCCCAATCCTATCCCTCCAGGAGCGGGAGGTCTGGAGCACCAGTGAAGTCTGTACCAGAGTAAGGCTAGTCCTCCATGAAAATCAGTTGTCGATGGAGCCAATCAGAAAAATCTGGGCTCCAGGACATCTGTTGCCACCCCTTGCTCTAGGCATCAGTGCAACCCATCGGGCCATCCGTGGTTCTCTTGGTGGTGGCATTGGGACAATGACCTCCTAACACTGGAATATGGGTAGTCGTTCCAAGAAGAACGATACCAGAATTGATCCATGCCCAAAATATTTTAGTTTTCCCTTCTTGCACTTGGTGAGTTTCTGCTTAATGTTAATAGTCACGGCCTCCACCCAGTTGTAGAGAGTCGGGTTCATGCACTCTGAGGTAAGAAGCAGTTGTGTCTTTGTGGCCTCATGTGATGCTTGCGATCCTGCAACCCGCGTGATATTGTACAACAATAATTTTTGTGCCAGATTAGGGATGGTTTGGATGTCAACCTTTCCACTCCCTGTTCCTTTTTGTGCCCCTGGGCACACCCTGTCAATCACCATTCCCATGCTTTCCCCAGAAGGACGGGTACCGATCAAGATAGGGACTGCACCCGTACGCAACAATTTTGTGATAAAATACACACCAGAGACTTCGAGTTCAAGTTCCTGATCTGGAAGCACAAAATTTTCTTGATCCTCATCCCAAATGCTTATCAAATATTGAAGCAATTCCGACTAAGCCCGGAGGAACGGTGTTACGAAGAATTTCTTTAGCCCACAATCTCTAAGGGCATACATGCATCGTTCATTCTCTATGGCAAGTTCATCCTCCTCACTGTGTTCTCTCCCTTTCCACTCGATCACCATTCGTTTTTCTTAGTACCTGCACATTTTTCATATGAGCATTGTTAGTCTACTTAGGCATCAAAATTTGCAAGAAATTGACTTCATTTTTCTCAAATTTATGTGGATTTTTGGGTGGCGTGGTTAACGTGACTATTTCACAAACAATCATGCCAATGGGAGCGCCCTTAATGTAAAAAAGGGGTGATTGGTGTGGGTCCGTGCCCAAAACCAGCGCCAACCGTGATGCCCTAGTTTTGAAAAAACCTCCCCTAAAGGATTCAAAATGAAAAATAAAGGTAATGAAATTTAAATTAAAAGATGGAAAATGATGTCAGCTCTTACCTAAGACTAACGGAATCAAGATTGGTTCACTGGATCGCTTGAAATCATTGCCACAAGATCGCAAGGAAAATGGGTCACTGTTGCTCCACAAAGAGGTAAAAGTGAAAAGTAAATAATTTTTACCACTTATGGCATTTTATAACTTTTCAAAATCTTAAATTAGGTTTTAAAACATATTTTTCGATTATTTTATCATATTATTTGTGATGAATACATTTTACACGTATTTTTTTGCAGCAACAGGTTTTCACATGGTTATGACGAAGAAACGAGATGTATTTTATACTTTTTTGGACTCGGTAAAAACACGAAAAAGTCACTACTGGAGTCACCTTTCAGCTCTTTTCTGACTCTCTAAAACTGAAAATATTGCCGAGATGCTTGTCATTTTGAACACGTTAAATGGTTGCGAAATGATATCTACCTAGTATACATTTACCCACTTTTCGAGTTGGGATAGATTATTTACGAAAAAGGAATACCTTAGCCTATCGTGACTAAGAGGTTCTCTCAGATATTATTTTCTACCTTTTTGGATTTGAGAGACTATTTACAAAAAGGGCCTTGCTAGAGTTTTCTTTTCCGCTTTATTTTCAAACTCTCTAAACATGAAAAGATGCCAAATTCTCCCTTTGTGAGACTTGTTAAAAACTGATGACATCAGACTCCATCATTATGACGTTACTCGAGTTCCTCCTTCCTAGGGCTCGTAAAATGTACTAGGTTGGATTTTTCGGAAGGACAAACTTACATCACAAGCATATGCTATCCCCTTCAAGCGTGTTTACATAAATAATTGGGGTACTCGCTAGAAATGGTGGGGGGAAATGGAACTAGATTGTAGTCATGTTGGCAGTATGTCACTCTTAACCATGGCACTTGTCTCCATTCATGTCGGGTTGGGGACATATCATTTCATCACTTGGTTTCTTACATGGGTTTGGGTAATATATTTCGACCACTCATATGCTCTTTGCCACATCACCATGACCTCAGATCCCTCAATGTCAAATACTGCCAAATCCAGTGTCGTGCCGCTGATATGTTCAAGAGAAATTTTTCCTCTACAGTTTTCAGCCTTCCTTCGATTATCTGTTGATCTTGATTCACAAACATCATGTTCCTCTATCTCGTGTTGATGATGTGGGAAACATCATGGCCCTCCTTCGACCAGGTCGCTTCTTTTTTACTTCAGCTCATTTTCCAGGAAGTTGATTTAGAGACTCCCTTCAAGTATCTTGGAGCCTGCATGCCTTAATGGAAGGTTTGCATCCGTTACAAGGTTTACATCATTGACCTTTGATCGGATGATTCTATGGGTGTTCGATGCCAGATCACTGTTCACATTCCGTGGATTGTACCTCTTGTACCTTGAGAACCATTGTCATTATTGGTGGTTTCTCTCGTGTCTATTAAAATCTCTCATTATTGGCTGGTAATCAGATGATGTTCCTGCATGTTCGATTTCAACTTGTCTATTCGCAAGCTTGAACTTGTACTTTTTTCAGGTCGGGATGGAGCGCAAGACCCTGGGTTTTGTCTAATGAATTCCAGGCTGCGAATTATTTGTGGATTACTGTGACTTATTACATGATTCTTCTGATTGGATGGCTGCGACCATACCTAAGTCTATTTGTTGATCCTTATTGATGGATGGCTGTGTCCATACCTCGGATCTCACTTTTATGTACTCTATTATACATGGCTACGCCCATACCACATATCATGTATCATAGATATCAGTTGTATTTGTACTTGTAGGTTTTCAGACATCAATGTTTGGGTTGAACGCGTTCTCATAAAGCATTTCACCCCTCCCTCTCTCTCGGACCTCATGCTTTAGGGGGCATCTGTTACACAGCATTTTTTCACTATCCTTGCAATCCCTCGTCTCGCATATTGGAGGATCATTCCTGTGACCTGTGAGCAGTGTCATACTTTTCAAACACCTTCTTTGCATCCTTATGCATAAGGACATCATTTCTCCTGTTGGACATTTCCTCAAGAAAGCACACAAAACCTATCTTTTGGCCTTTGCATGGGTAGCTAGTTCACCCCTCATGCCAATGTGGTAAATTTGCACTAGAGCCTGCGCCACTTGGCACTCTGTCTCAGTGTAGTGCCCGCGCCAGCTATTTTAGGAAATTTTTTTAACAAATAAAGGTGGATGTTTCCTTCTAACCACCTCAGGGGTGAGTCACTAGAAGTGTTTAAGTTGATTAGCAATGGATCTCCCTCTTTAGGTAGTGGTTTCCACCCCCATGGAACACTCCTTGAAGATAGGTCTCACTTCCATAATTATAGGGATCCTAACCTCTCCCTCTCCCTCTATATAAACAGGCCTTCTCTCTTTATGAAAGCTAGCTGAACATATAGCCAAGGAGTTGAAATTGGAAAAGAATACTATAGCTGAGTAATTGTTATTGAGAAGGTAGAACCAAGGAGAATTTTGTAGAGAGAGTCCCGTCTGAATTCCCGACGAGCCTTTGTGAGACGTGCTCCACTTGAATCCTACTGGAGGAGATAAAAACATCGAAGCTTGGTTGTACTCTTCCTTCCATTTATTAATATACTCGACTATGGTGTTGGTTCCATTGTTGTGTTATGTTTTTTATGTAATGCAATTGATTTAGTACTTTTTGACTGACTGATAGTTACGAATGTGAATTAGTATGTTGTATATCATTGTTGTTTCTTTTGTGTGCAAGTGTCCGAGTGTGAAAGTGAGCAGATCGTGATCTGTCAAACTAGGAGTGAGGAGCGAGCCACTCTTTTCAACGACAACGACAAGATAGGATCTCCGGTAAGTCATCTATCGAATCTCCATCCATTCGTTAACTAGGAATAAATAGTATAGCATGTATTTTTGGTGGCTAGACCCACTCTAGGGCTAGTGGGATTACTTTTGTCTGCAGAGGGGATTTACCTCACAAACAAAGACATGACCCTATAAGAGAAGGTTCCCCACAGTCTAATGAACGTATTTTTAAGTTGATCAATACGATGGATAACAGTCTAGTTGCATCCAGAGAAACCATCCATGAAGGATAGAACTTCATACCCTGCACACTCGTCGATGATTTGATCAATGAACAATGTGGGGAGGTTGTCTTTGGGACAAGCTTTGTTCAGGTCACGAAATTCAGTGTAGACATGGATGGTGCCTTGTTTTTTGAGAACAGAAACTGGATTGGACACCCAAGTGGTGTATTCAATGGCATAGATAAAACTAGGCCACTTTATCTTATCAATTTCGGCTTTGACAACCTCTTGTCTGGAAGGATTAATGTGTCTTAACATTTGACGAACAGGATTGGCATCAGGCCATGTATCGATATGGTGTTCAATAATGGCGGGATCAAGTTCGGTAATTTCTAAATAGGACCAAGCGAAAACATTGCAAAATTCATTGAATAGCTTAGTGTAAGCCTCAATTTCTTCCAAGGTGGATTGGCTGCCCAAGGTAATGTTTTACTCTACCCCTCTTTTGTCAGAAATGTTAATTTTAATGGTAGGAGAGATATTTGCCAAATTTCCTTCTTCGAAGGCATCTGGTTCAGGAATGGTATTTTTAAACCAATCAACCTCATCAGGAATGAAGTCTTTTGATTCCACAACATATTGGTAATGGGAATACTGTGGGAGGAAGTATGGACGGTGGTGCATATCATCCCATGGAAATTTAGGGTTGGTAATAGCTTCCATAATGTCTTCATCAAAATGGAAGATGTATTGACTGGGGGAAGGATGACCACATGATACGACAAAGATACCTGACTCATCATCATGAGAAGAAAGATTCACATGTGCATCGTCACGGAGGGTCACAAAAGAACAAGTATATGAAGAATCTACCAATGTTGAGCCTAAGGTGATCATTGAAGGGAGGTCAGGTGAAACATAAGGGGATGCTTCAGTGGGGTTTTCCATCGAGGATCTCATATATGATGACAGGTAGAGGATAGTGGTCGAAGGATCCATTATCTCGACATCAGGAGGGGGAATGTCAATGGGAGTGAATGTTTCCTTTGTTTTTGATGAAGCATAACACACAACTAAGGGAGAGGTAGACTTGTTATGCTCGACCTCGTATTGGTGAACCACTTCCAAAGAGGTGCAATAATATTTGAGGCAGGGAAAGAGGTGAGTATAGTGGCCATGGAGATCACACAATGCACAACGGTGATTTGTGTGCAAAGTCTTGGGTTTCTTGGTTAAAGCCAGTAAAGTATCACGGAATTCAGGGATATCAGACTTATGAAACACTTTGTTTACCATGGGTTTGATACGAGACAATTCCAGACAATTGTGGGTGGCATGAATGATAACGTCACACAAAGCACATGAAGGTGTACACTTTGTGGGCTTAGGAGGAGAAGGTGTTGTTTGGGTAGTCTTATCCTTAGGTTCATTTTACGGGCTTTGCCCCCCTCACCCGAGGCTTTCTAAACAAGAGTAGATTCCTATTGAGGTGGCTAAGCCACAAAAGCAAAGGGAGGGGCCATAGAAACTGGTTGGACTGGGGTCAAAGAAGTGTAATTTTTGAGCTGACCAGGCGAGGTATTTGCTATGGGATCAATGTACCAGACTGGGATCCCTAGGGTCATGTTGGGAAGGGTCAAGTTGGCCATAATAGGTACCGAAAATACTCCATAAGGAGGAGCAAGAAATGGTATCTGACTAGAGGGGTAATGTTCAGGAAGAATAGCTCCCAGATGGTTAAGGCTAGGGGGAACCATTCCAGGAGGAAAAAGAGGATCAGGGACACCAACTAAAGATGAAGGGCCTTGAGCAGGAGGTCTTGAAGGCTAAGACAAAGTAGTAGGAGAAGGTTTCAAAGGGCAAGGCTGCTAACTATTTTAACCAGACCATTTGAGGTCGAACCGAGATGATTACATCATGCAAACATTCGACGAGCTAGGGTCAGAGATGAGAGGGGGGAGACTAGGGAATGATCCAAGAAAGAAGGAATATTTATAGACTCCTGGTGAGACACTAGTTGGAGGTTAGACTATTTTTTTATTGGCCACTGAAGAAACAATGGACTATGGAGAGGTTTGAGACTTTGGTTCGTAATATGTCATCTAATCTATAGTGAAAATATTTCCATTGTGAGGAAAGCACATCTTGCAGTGAACCATAGATGGGATAGTATACATCGCATAAGTGTAGCTATGACCCAATATAATGTTGTATTCTAAGGGGGAATTAATGAATTTAATCCCAACACAAACAATCTTGCCCATAAGAGTAATAGGACAGTTGTAGAACATGCCAAGGGGCTGGGAAGAGTGGCCATCCCATGCACAGAGGGTGATAGTGGAAGGCGATAACTTGAGTGATCTGATATTTTTCCAAATAGAAGTGAACAACACATAGGTGTATGCCCCCTCGTCGATGATACATTGGGAGATGTTGGCATTCCGGATCCTGACAGGTTTTTGGAAGGTGACAGATGCGCAAAGGGGTGGCTGCTCTGACTTGTCAACATCAAAGATAATCAAACGATCATCTAAAGGATCCACAACACCCATAGCAGTTAATAGAGCTTTACGTTGTGAATGGCATGACTGGAGGACTTCCAACATTGACATGGCGGCAGGAAGTTGCGCCAAGTAATCTACTATATTGTAGGTGTGGGCGGATTTACTAGCAATAATGTTTTGACGTAACGGTCCCTTGGGGATCTTGGTATACACCTCTACCTTAGGCTAAGGGATTTATAAAGGACTATTGGGTGTTGAAATTAGCTCTGTGGGACCTAAAAACTGGGGCTTGGTTACAGATGGAGCTGACGGCTCGGTGTACTAGCGCGACCAAGTTTGCAAGTTGAGATCAACGGTATTGGTATAGTCAGAGTGCATCATGAGGATATTGTAATCATAGGTATAGATGGAGGAGTTTGAGCAGCCACCTAACTTTTAGAGGGTTGGGAAGTCACATATCCTTGCTAGGGGAAAGGATTGGTAAACACGACAGACTGATTAGGCATGGCATTAGGAGGAACCAAAGCAGAGGCTTGTTGTCCTCTAGATGTTGATTGAGTTTCCCAAGGTTGACGCATATGAGGTAAAAGGGGAAAATCATGGGTATAGTGACCATGTACATCACAACAATAACAAGACATATTCGTATGAAGAGGCCTGTTCTTCTTGGGTTGATCGCCATGTTGCTAAGTTGCAGTATTAGATGTATTCCCTTGGGGATTGTGTCCTAGATTACCTAGATTGGGTTGCTTCTGGTTGCCTTTCCTCTTCTTTTGGAAGTGGGAGGATTAATCACACTCTGTTGCGCAGACACCTGACCCTGGGGGGGTGGCTATTGTTGCGGAGCTTGAGAAGGCATGGGAGGTAGAGGTGCTTATGCTAAAGGAGCTAGAGCACTTGGCTGTGGATACAGATAGTAAGGAGGTTGAGTAGAATAGGGGTAAATAGGTTGGAAAAAATTAGGCCCTGGCATCGGAGGATGTAGTTGGGCAAAGGTGTGAGGTATGTGGTGTCCTGGATACATGCTTCTGAGAGGGGGAATAGTGCTAGAGGAGTTGGCCCCTCCCTGAGGGAAACCATAACCCATAGGACGATAAGTGTATGGATGTGAAAGGGATCCAACGATACCTTCGGAGGCATGAGATGCCCCGATGCATTGGCACCACCAGGTCTAGGGATATCAGGTAAGATGGTATAAACATAACCATATTGCACATAAATCAAGTCATATTTCAACACAATTTGGAGGGCTTCTTACTCAATATGAGGAAAGTGAGACACAACATCTTTACCAATAGAGGGAAAAAGGGATCTGAGAAATGATTCCATGTAGACATGGTCTTAAAATAGGGGCTTGAAATAGGCTCTTCCTTCTATGCCATTCTTGAACATGGTCAGATAGGCTGGTGGAAAAAGTTTGACGGAAAGCGGTCAAAAGTTTGATACCAGTGTCATAGCGAAGGTGAAGTTGGAAGTAGCACAGAAACTCCTTTCCAATAGTCATAAAAGTGGCATGAGGGGCAGTGCCCTTGTCTACATACCTCTTGGAAGCTTCTGCAGTAAGTGTATGTTGGAATAACCGAAGACGAACATAGTCATCAGTGATAGAGTTGGACGAACACCACATGTGGAAAGAAAAAACATGCTTGGTAGTATCCATTTTGGAATTTCCTTCTAACTTAGGGATTTATGAAGGAAGCTTGGTTCACATAGAATGCCAACCTGGATGGTGGTGTATTGGGTCAATAATCAACTAGCTTAACTGAGGAAGGCTAAGGCTTGCCATATAAGGAAGCAAGGGAGTAGTTGGAATAGTTCCTATTGCGGCACCACTAGTAGTAGTTCCAGCATTAGAGTCGAGGCCACCACCAGTGGTAGGTCCTGAATCGGAAAAGATGAGGGTGAAAGGTGGAGGAGATATGGGGATAAAAACAGAAGGGGAACCCGATCAACCAAAATCAGAGTTAGAATGGGGACTCGGTGGAGGACTAACTCAGAGCCTACGCGGTGGGGTAATTCCTCCTAATGAAAACTGAGGATGAAGTCCTTAGAGTCTTCGAGATAAATTCCTTGGGGGCACAATGATGGAAAAGATACACAGAACCCAATAGGGAAGAGAGGTAAACAAGGGCACAAAGGTGAAAATTAATTAATTAATTAAAATGTTTTAGTCTTGGTCTGGCGATGTAAACTAGGCACTCTACGCTTTAGGTGTGCATGTGTGTGATAGCTGTGTTAATTTAAATTAAGCCTAGATGTGTGTATAGAGAAAATAAAAAATATGTTGCATAATTGTAAATAAAACTGAAAGTGACAGTAAAATAAACAGCTAAAGATGCATAAATTTAAACCCAAAAAGGAGGGCTTCCCATAAACTAGTCTAAGGGTAGGTGAAATCTACTGAAAACACACAATATGGCCAATAGATCTAAGTGTCAAGAGGGACAGGGATCTAAAGGTCAGATTTGTTGAAAAGAGGTGTAGAAAACAACAAGAAACTAGAGGGAAAAATGCTAAAAAAAAATGTGGCGAAGGATACAACCTAAAGGGAAACATAGGGGACCCTAAAGGGAGGAACAAAAAAAACTAAAAAGATGTTTTTTGGATGGAAAAATAACCGATCTGAAATGGATCTAAAAATACAGGTTCATATCTCAAAAAATCGTTGAAAAACACTGAAATCTCAGAAGACCTACTTCAGTTAAAGTCCTCCTAAAAGGGTGGAAGCATACTAAAGCCCTAAGGGGCTTGGTTTCTACTTTGATGGGTAAAAATAAGAAATTATAGGTCCAAGATAGGTAAGGACAGAGGTCAGACAACCTTGAAAAGTGCCCCAAACAAACCCTGAAAATTTTAGAAAAAATCTTGCAAAAAAGTACAGGTCGCAGGTTTTGATTTGTTTTCTATTGAGGTCGTAGTTTTTTGGAAGTTATTCGCTACCTAAGAGATGAGGTCGCAGTTTTTGCGCCAAAAAGTACAACCTATACTTACAGCTATCTCGAGTGAACGTTTCAAAAAAAAGTGTCGTCTCTATCACAACTGATACCTGTTACCTGCACAAATGGCCAAGAAACACGCAGAAATTAGAATTTTTATTGATTTAGGGTAAAAAATATTTAAAAAAATCATCAAGGAATGCAAAATAAGAAGCTGAAGAAAGGTCTGAAGCAGTTGGTCACTGAGGGATCTGAAAAATGACAGTGGTTGTAATAAAAAAAACCCTTGTGGAGTCACCAGTTATTAGTGTGAATTCTAATCACAAGAATACAAAAAAATATCGCTTTAGTTGTGCATAAAAAACAACGCTAACATCAAATGTGGCTGTAAATTTCCTTAGATTTTCAGTAGGTGATCAGAATAAATGCTAAAAAAATACATATCTATGTATTTAAAGACATTAAACAACAAAAATAAACAAGATTTTCTCCATACATCCAATAGACAAGACAAGAATTTACAAATATTTTTTTATATTATGACACCTGGGAAGGGAACAAAGAAAGATGTTACTGGTACCCCTCAATGGAATGGGTTCTTGTATGTCGTTAGCGCTTAAAATCCAAGATCTCTCTCTCTTGATGGAGCCTAAAACCCAGACAAAATCGAACTCAAAGGGAGCTCACAAGCAAGAAGTAGAAAAAAATATGACAATGATGGAGGATCAAAGTCAGACAAAAATTATAGATCAAAAGTGATCACATGGTAACAAAAGGTAGTGAATGAATGGAAAACCATTATATTTGAAACAAAATATTGCATTGGTCTAGATATTGGTGCATAGTTAAAATATTATTAACCAAATCTAGATCCAACTAACTTGGAATATTTTATTATTTTTGGTGGAGGGAAAAGGAATTTAGAATTGGTTAAATCCCTTTATTTAAAAAATAACAAATAAATGATTTATTTATTATTTCAAGGATGAGGTTAAGGAATAATTAAATAAATAATGATTTATTCAATTATTTATAAATGATTTAGTCAAATTTAACAAGGAATATTATTAAATAATTATTCCTAGAGAATACTAAGATAAATAACGATATATCTAATTAATGAGCATGTTTTGGGTTAAATATGATGAGGAATATTAATTAAATAGTGGTTTAGTTAAGTATCCCTAGAGGAAAAAAAAATAATGCTTTATTTAATTATTCCTCATGGGGTTTCGTGTTTAGACCAGAAATAACTTAATAAACTATGGGTTATTAAATTATTTCGCATAGTGAAAGCAATTTTAATATGGTAAAATTGGTCTTACATGGCTTACTTTAGTCCATATAATAGTAACAGGTTTGATGACCAAAAATTGGTGTAACATATTACCCCCCAATGTGCGAGCATTAGGAGCTAAAGTGCAAAGAATAATGGTGCACCCAACAAACATGGAACTGAGCTATATAGTACATGTTGTCATAAACATGGGATAGATAAAAAACATAATCGATCATGCACAAATATGTTTCCTGGGACAACAACCAAGACTTATAAAATAATATCTGATTACATGAGATATAATAACAAACAAAGAGGCCCTATGAAATAGGAAAGGGCTATGAAAATTTAAATGATACATGAAAATTAAAAAGGTGTTGCAAGAGGCTAAGGGAAAAACCATAAAATATGTAGATTTTCATCCAAGGTTGTAGTAAAGAGGTCATCTGGGTATATGGGGGGCTACCTAAAGGGCCACCCCCTCATTAGGTCTGAAACATCTCACACACACCCAGGAAGCACTGGTACAATATTCTCCATCACTGAACCATCAATTATACAGATCTCGATCATGCCATAAGGAGTTGGAATTGCGAAACAATCAAGTCAAAGGGAAATAAAGGGTCCATTTTCCTGATCTGAGGCATTGAACAAGAGTGGAAGTTGGAACCAAGGTACACCGCCATATAGACCTTTCTTCTGGAATGAATAAGCTCATGTAGATAGAAGGAGGTCTGCCATAGGTAAGGTAATGAGGGATCCTTAACTAAGGCATGAGGGACAATAGTAGATTGACCGATAGACTGAAACTACAGATGATGGTGGAATGGGGGGTAATGAGTAGTGGGCTAACAACTTCCCTTGTTAGAGCATAAAGGGAATGAATGACTTGACATCTACTGAGTCAACTTCAGAGGGGATAGGGGACAATATGACTGGAGGACAAAATTGTGTGACATGAGGGAGGTACAAGCCAATGAAGGATGGAAGGCTGTGACAGGAGACAAAAGGAACTTGGGATAGACTCCATGGATGGGATGATGACTCAACTTAGATGCTCTAAACAAGGGTGACTTGATGATTCTTCCACACAGAATAGGGCATATGGGGACCATAAAAACATGTGTAATAGATGGTTACTCATGACGAAAATGGACATGAGCATCGACAAGTATGAAGGAAAAGTGGTACCCCAAGTACAAGTGTCGCAAGTGAATAAATTTGATTTTGAGAAGCGGCGAAGTGACCCTTCTTGGAAAAAAGGCTTTTGAGTGAAGGATCAAATAACTAAACAAAAAAAGCTAGCTACCTATTCCTCAAGGATAAAATTTCTCAAGGTAGAGCACATTACAAGTATTAGGAAGACGGTGGCCTTCAAAATCCTCTAGAAGGTATGCCATTTTACTGAAATCCTTACCAATGATGCAAGGGCCTAGCCATAATGAGTCAAAATTCCCATGTCTGAGGACATCATGAGCCTGGTTATACATTGGAAAAATATTGCCTTTATGAAAAGTACGAGGGTGGACTTTCGGTCATATGGAGCTTTGGTGCACTTCTTAGCTGCTTCAGTGGTTTGTAGTGCAACACAACAGTGTTTGGAAGCACGCTCAAGCATGATAAGTCTTTGTTCTAAAGGTTGCATTCCAAGGAGAAGTTTGACGGCTAGGTGAATGGAAGGGATTTCACACTCGATCGGTAAGACTGCCTCCTCTCCAAAAACAAGGTGGAAAGGAGTAAAACCAGTGGTGGTTTTAGCAGAAGTTCTATAGGCCCACAAAGCATGGAAGAGCATAAGGTGCCAATCAGTTTTATGCTCATTCATTGTTCGTTGAAGCATTGTTTTAAGGATTTTATTGACCTCTTCAACTTGGCCATTACCTTGTGGGTAATAAGACGATGAATATTGGTGCTCAAATCCCAACAAAAAGGATAGTGCATGCCATATCTCATCTTCAAAATTTTGGACATGGCCAGAGACCAATTGTTTCAAAACTTTGAATCGAGCTATAACATGGTTAAAGAAAAAGAGGGTTTCAGTAGTTGTCGTGTTGTTGAACGTTGGCATGACCTCAGCCCATTTCGTGAAATAGTCAACCGCCATGATGATATGCTTGTAGTTACCAGCATATGGAGGTTGACACTCCATAAATTCCATGGGCCACTTACAGATGGGACTAGCTGAGATGACAGGATGGAGGGGAGCTGAAGGGGCTTGAGCCTTTGGGGTGAAATGTTGGAAATTGGAATAGTGTTTGACTTCTTCAATGCAATCACCAAAGAGAGAAGGCCAAAATACCCAACACACATGAATTTTTGGGAAGTAGCGAGACCAGAGAGGTGGCCATGACAAGTGCCACTATGGTAGGCATTAAGGAATTACTTAGCTTCAGTGTGCATGAGACAACGACGAAGGACAGTATCTACATCACGATGATAGAGGTTGTCACCAATGAGAAGGTTGCGGGGGACTTGGTGTCAAATACGTCTTCAAGAATCACGATCAATATGGAGGGAAAATTTTTGGGTATGTAGATAGATGAGAATGTTGACATACCAAGGGTCATCCAAAGTAAAGGCAAACAAATGTTCATCAGGAAAATATTCATTGATTGGTGGATCTTGTGTACTGGTAGGTAATTCAGAAATGATTTTAGTGAGGGCTAAGACTTTCTTACTCTTTGGTGCAACAAATTCAAGATCGAATTCCTGAAGGATAACGATCCAACGACCATACTTCCCATTGATGAGCCGTCGACTGAATAGGAAGGCCATAGGGTTGGAATTAGTCACGACCTTGGTGGAACGCATGAAGATAAAATGAAAAAGTTTTTGGACCGAGAACACAACATCTAACAACAATTTCTCTTCGTGTGAGAAGGACACTGGGTGAGCTACAAGGTTATTACTGATATAATAGATAACATGCTCGATTCCATTGTCATCTTCCTGGATAAGGACCCCAGTGACCGAGTGGGTGGAGGCTGAGATGTACAGGATGAAATCCCTGTCAAAGTTAGGAGGAATAATTAAGGGAACGAAGGTGAGAGCATGTTTCAAGGAATCAAAAGACTCTTGAGCATAGTCATCCCATACAAATGGAATGTTATATCTAAAGAGTCTAAGGAAACCATGCGCGGTGGTGGCATAGTGAGGTACGAACCGACAAAGGAAATTAGCTTTGCCTTGGATGCTTTGTAACGAGAGTAAGGTACAAGGAATAGGAAGCTCAATAATGGCTTGAAATTTTAAGGGGTCAAGCTTTATACCATATTTAGACACAATGAAGCCAAAAATACAACTAACATGAACACAAAATATGCACTTTAGTGCGTTGAGGCAGATATTATACTTGTGACATTGAAGAAAGACAATAAAAAAATCATGGAGGTGTTGCGCCTCATGTTTAGAACGTGCAGTGAGGTCATCTAAATAAGCAAGGATAATATGAGCCAGGTCATCAAAACAGTATGACATGGCCCACTGAAAAGTGGCTCTGGCATTCTAAGGCCAAACGGCATGACACTATAAGTGAAGGTTCCCCACGGACTAATGAACGCAATTGATCAACATGATGGATAACAATATGGTTGTATCCAGAGAAACCATCCATGAAGGATAGAACCTCATTCCCCACACACTTGTCGATGATTTGGTCAATGAATGGTGTGGGGAAGTTGTGTTTGGGACAAGCTTTTTTCATGTCACGAAATTCATGCAGACACAGATGGTGCCTATTTTTTTGAGAATGGGAACCGGATTGGACACCCAAGTGGTGTATTCAATGGGATAGATAAAGCCAAACTTCTTGAGCTTATTGATTTTGGCTTTGACAACCTCTCATCTAGAAGGATTAATGGGTATCAACTTTTTATGGATAGGATTGGCATCAGGCCATGTATCGATATGGTATTCAATAATGGTGGGATCAATTCTAAGCATTTCAGAATAGGACCTGGTGAAAACATCGCAAAATTCCTTGAATAGATTAGTGTAAGCCTCAATTTCTTCTGGGGTGAATTGGGCACCCAAGTTAATGTTTTATTCTACCCCTGGTTTGTTAGAAATTTTAATTTTAATGGTAGGAGAGATATTTTCCATATTTCCTTCTTCGAAGGCTTCTCATGCAGGAATGGGATTTTTAAACCAATGAACCTCATGGGGAATGAAATCTTTGTTTCCACAACATATTAGTCATGGGACTGTTGCGGGATGAAATACATATGGTGTTGCATATCATCCCATGGAAAGTCAGAGGTGGTCATAGCTTACATAATGTCTTCATTTGAATGGAAGATGGGGTGACTAGTGGAAGTATGAGCACATGACGTGGCGAAGCTACCTGACTCATCATCATGAGAAGAAAGGTTCACATGCGCATCATCACAAAGGCTGAAATAAGGGCAAGAATATGAAGAATCTACTGATGTTGAGCCCAAGGTGATGACTGAAGGGAATTTAGGTGAAAAAGAAGGGGATGCCCTAGAGTGGTCTTCCACTGTGGATCTCATAGATGATTATAGGTAGAGGATAGTGGCTGAAGGCTCCGTCATCACAACATCTGGAGGGGGAATGTCAATGGGAGTGGATGTATCCTATGGTTTTTTTGAAGCATAACACACAAGTAAGGGAGAGGAAGACTCATTGCGCTCGGTCTTGTATTGGCGAAACACTTCCAAAGAGGTGTGGTAATCTTCAAGGTGGGGACAAAGGTGAGTATAGTGGCCATGGAGATCACAAAAAGCACAAGGGTGATTTGTGTGAAAATCCTTGAGTTTCTTGGCTAAATTCGGTAAAGTAACATGGACTTCAGGGATATCCGACTTAGGAAACACTTCATTGACCATGGGTTTGATATAAGACAATTTGGGAAAATTGCGGGTGGCATGACCAAAAACATCACACAAAGCACACTGAGGTGTACACTTTGGGGGTTTAGGAAGAGTAGGTTTTTCTGGGCAGTCTTGTCCTTAGGTGGCTTTTTTTGGGATTTTCCTTTCTCACTCACGGCTTTCAAAATAGGAGTAGATTCATCTTGAGCTTGTTGAGGCACAAAATCAAAGGGAGGGGCCATAGCGACCTATTGGACAGGGGTGAGAGTAGTGTAAGGTTTGAGCTGAACAAGCGGGGTATTGGCTAGGGGATCAATGAACCAGACTGGGATCCCCAGGGTCACGTTGGGAAGGGTAAGGGTAGCCATAATAGGTACCAAAAAAACTACAGAAGGGGGAGCACGAAACGGTATCTGACTGGAGGGGTAATGGCTATGCATAATAGCTCCCAGACGGTTAAGGCTAGGGGGAACCATTCCAGGAGGAAAAAGATGATCAAGGACACCAGCTAAAGATGAAGGGCCTTAAGGAGGAGGTCCCTAAGGCTGATTTGAAGTACTAGGAGCAGGTTGAAAAAGGGCGAGGATGATGACTAGTTGAACCAGACCATTTGAGGTCCGACTGAGATGATTGCATCATGCAAGAATTTGACGAGCTAGGGTCAAAGATGAGAGGGGGGAGACCATGGAATGAACCAAGAAAAGAGGAATATTTATAGACTCCTGGTAAGACACTAGGACGGTTTGGTCATTTTTTTATTGGCCATCGAAGAAATAATGGACTATGGAGAGGTCTGGGACTTCGGTTCGTAATATGTCAACAAACCTATAGTGACGATCTTTCTGTCATGAGGAAACCACATTGTAATATCCAAAAATAGGAAAAGCAACAATACTAAACATAAAAATGGAAATATTAGTGAATATCATTACACCAATATGTGAGACAATAATAGAGCCATTTTTTATGCAAATCAGCATCAAATAAGTACAATAAACATGGGCACAACTCAAGTAATCAAGGAAAACAAGCCTCCAATGATTACATATTCCAAAACATAAATTTTTGCTGCAATGTAGAATGCCATAGAGATCAGACAGCGCAGTCCTAGTGAGTATAAATACTGTTGGAAAATAAAATAATGTATATCTCCTTATATATGTCTCAAGAAATGCGGGAGAAGAGATCTAGGTTCCCAAGCACTTTTCCAAGACATCCCAGAAAGGGTTTCTGGAAATACACAAAATACAAAATGGTGATCTTTAGCCCTAGGACTCAAGAATTACTACAAATGAATCACTAGAAGGAGGTGGTTGAAACTGATATAGAAATGTATATAACTCCTCCAATAGATCCTCCAAGTGAAAGGTTGACCCCCTCACTGAAGATCTAACCCTCCAAATGAAGCACTGAACCCTCCTCTACAACTTCTCTCTGAAATAACATAGACCTTGAAGGAAACTACACTATAGGAGGTGGTGGTAACTCGACTTGATGTCAAATGATGAAAATATTCCCAAGGAACTTCTTTGCTAGCCTGCCAATGGAAATTCTACCTCTCCACTGAAAAAAAAAACACAGAAAAAGGCCCTATCAATCCTCCACTTCTTCTGCCCTGCAACACAACACAACCCTCGAAGAAACAGTGTTGTAGATGAAGAGTGAAGTTGGCCTAATGCTAAAATTTGGATATGTAGCTCACAAACCTCTCCTAAGTGGGCACTCAAAGTCCCCTAAGGAAGAGGGTGGGATTCCTGCTCAGGAACACCCTTGTGCTAAACAACACAGCAGACTCTGCTAAGCAGCTGAAGTGTGCAAGAAGTCATAACATACCATAAACATAATAATAATCAACATGACCTCTATGGCTACCTCCCCTTCCTTATATGCATTGTGAGCCTTCTCACATTGGGCCCCACTCATTAAAGCCACTACTCTCATGGAAACTTCCTCCCATTAACATTGCGTTGTCTCTCATTAACTATCACACCCTCCATACCAGCGCTATTGATTTGGTCAAAATTGACCCCATCCACATGCTCCAACCTCTATTCACACATGACGGTGATTTATCTAGCTATTGGTATGCTCCTTATTCACATTAGGAGTGATTTTATTCCTACTTAGGAGATTTATGGGTCTGCCTACCCTCTTATTCCTCTACCTAAGTGGAAAAAACAAAAAATAATATTCCAACTAGTTGAAAGCTAATTTCGAATATTATAGTTCTCCCCTCCCAAATGTTGCTTGTCCTCAAGTAACTGTAAAGGTTAGTGCTGCAAAACTTCTCCTCCTTCCTCTTATGACACCTCCCAATGATAAGCTCCCTTCATGAACCAAGTTTCCTCCAATCAATCCATCCCTAAGATGCTCCTCCCAAGTGCTCATGATATGCTCCTCCCAGGTTCTCAAGTTAACCAAATGGTTCACCTTATAAGGAAACAAGAGATCTAGTGTAGCAACCATATATTGTCCAATGTCCTCCCTCAAGCATGAGTCATAAGAAGTGCGGGGAATCTCATTCCAAATGGGAAACTTTAGTCCATGTGGCATCCCTCCAATCATTCCAATGACAATGATAAAAACATCATCAACATATGGGATCAAAATCAAAGACGCAACAGCTTCCATATGAAATACCAGAGGAGAATAATAGTCCCTGAATTGGAACCAGTGAAGTATTATTCCTAGCTGCCTCAGAATATGATATGATGAGTGGTTTCCCAACCAATTTCTTTCTGCCACAATCCTCTCACATGCATGGAGAAGGAAAATGATGTGTGGTTTCAACTGAGCACACCCTGAGTAAGATTTAATCTCCCCAAAATCTCCTAGGGAGTGGCCATCCTTATCACCTCTTATGGCCCCAAATGGACCAAGAAGTCTATAGGAAAGAGTTACCCATTTTGGAGCAATGGAGTATACATGGATGGCAAGGAAATAAAAATACTCAATTAGTGGATCATTATTCTCAAAAATGAAATCCTTACCATGTACCTTCAGCAAGATGGTGAAGTGGCTCATAGATAGGCCTCCCCTCATTCCCATTGGGAAAGGAAATGGTTGTGACAACTCTGCAAATTAGTTGTGTCTCTCCTCAATCTCCAAAAAACCCATGCATCTCCTGATATGTTGGTGCATCTCCTCTTTGAAGCCTTCCTAAGTGAATCCCTCCATGATAGTACAATATTCTCTCATGAAATTAGTGTGGATGGAGAGGAAAACCTCATATGTTGCATGTAGATTATTCTCCTTGAGCTTAGAATCTGTAGCCATGAAGATCCTATTCTAACAATATATGACCCATGCCTCACTAAATATCTCTTGTCTAACAATTGGCCATCAAATACTCTACATGAGAAAACATCCTTGGAGTATTCCACCAATAGCTAGGATCTCTAGTAAGGATCTATACTCAATAATGACAGCGTTGCTGGTCTACAAGGAAAATCACCTGTCATGTTGTTGCCTTATTATTTGATATATCCCATGCAAAAGTCATATGTTGGGATGCTACTATCCTGCCTCTGCTGCTCCTCTTGTAGCTACTCCTGCTCAAGTAAAGGTTGAAATTTTTGGAGGTTAGCCTTCCATAGGAAGCTATCACCCATCCAAAACCTTCTGAGTTTGGCCAATATATTTATGAGTTTCCACCACCCTCTACCATATGTGGAAGATTCCTCCCTATGTGGAAGTATCTTCTGGTTCTCCAAAGCCATGGAGTGGTCTCCTTGCACCATTATGGTGCCATCATCCATCCCTGAAACATCTCCTCTTAGCACAAGATGTTTGGTGAGAGTTGGTAATACTGATATTGGGAGAATGTCTCCCTCCTCCTTGATCCTACCCAAGACTCTCTACGTTGTGCCAAGTCCTCCCAAGGTCCTCACCCCTCCTAGATCTATGAGTGGTGCAACCTATTGTGAGACATCTACCATCAACTCCTAGTCCGGTGGCCTCCCTGGTGGAATTCCTCTAAACAATAATGTGTCACGAGCCAAGGTCAACTGCATAACTAAATGGACTATTGGGTCCTTGCTTCCATTGCGCAAATCTAGCCTTTTTTCTTTGCGGAAGTTGTGTGAGAGGGATAATTGTGCATTCCCATAATCACCTAATGCTTACCACTCTCTTTATCTGTCCACTCCATCTATAAAGTCTCCCAATATATGGTGACCTTCCCCAAAGTAATCAACCACTACACACCCATTATCACATTGGTGTCAGTGACACAAAGAAGTGATCAGTCAAGGTATATGTCCCCATGGTGACATATAATGTTGTAACATACTACATGCACTGCATGGTTCTAGCTCCTAGGACCAAAATTGAAAACCCCTCAAAGTCATTAGTAGGTATTTCCTTCCTCCGCACTATATGGGCATCAATAAATTTATGGGTAGCCCCTTGTAAATCAACACTATTACCCTCTGATCCTGAATGGAACCTCTAACTCTCAAAGTCAAGTACTTGGGTACTCCCTACAGAGATGCAAGGGCCCCTCCAACTGGAGCAAATGCCCCATTCCCACCTCTTGATGGTGGTTGATCCTCTCCTGCTCTCCTAGTGTTGTGACCTCCTTCTAGTTCCTCTTCTTCCTCCTCTTCATTATCAGAGAATACCTCTATATAGTGTGCCTTCCCTACTGCACATCTATGTCTAGGTGCCCATGGTTCTTGGCATGTGAAGCAAAGCTTCCTTCTCCTGATGTCTCTTCAGACATCATCACTAAGAGGTCCTTTGTTTTGGCTCTCCTTTGAAGGAAGAGCCTTCACATATTTCCCTTTTGATGGAAAAGTGGGCTTTTGCTAAAATGGTCCATTTTCTCTTGGCAAAGCATATTATAGATCTCTAGCCCTTTCAATAGCATCTTTAAGGGTATTTGGCTTGGTTGATTTAACCAACTCCTGTAGAGGCTCTGCTAGCCCATCAATGAACATATAGACTCTCCTAGCTGCAAATAAATAAGGAACCATAACAAAAACTTTAAAAATTTAGAAATATAAGTTTCTAGATTACATTATTGTTTGAGCTTAGCTAGCTCAATAAAATATTCCTCCGGGTCTTTTCGATCAAACCTCTCCACCAACCGCCTGGTGAACTATGAATATGTAGTCACATTGGCATGCCCCAATGTAGAAAGCCATGAGACCACCAATCCTGTGCCTCACCCTCAAGGTGCAGCACTATTATTTTCATGGCTTCCATCTCTGATACTTGGTTCAACTGTAAGTATATGTATAGCTTCTCCACCCAAGACTTGGTTGTGCATTTGGATGACCCATCAAATGAGGGCAAGAAGAATCTACCGATAGTCTAGTGAAGATCGTTGTTTTCTATGAATCCTCCACCTCTATTGTGATGTCAGGGTCTCCTATTATCCTTGATCTAAAAAAACTACTGAAAGCTCAAATTATCTTTGAATCTCTGAGATTGAGACTCATACTCAAGAAATTAATCTTCAATAGTTTCTTGATATTGATATCCTCCATTTCCCACGGTTAGAAATGTAGGCATGGTAGAGCGTTGGGAAACTTGATACCTCACTGGTTGATCATGCCAGTGATGTGAAATTATGAAGCCTTCTCCATGTAGAAAACCTTTATAGGATTCCTTGTGTCTATCCATCCTCATCTCCTTGATTTCTCTTGCAATATCTTGCATGGTTTGGAGAAGAAGCTCGGGGAACTCCTTGTCATCCTCTTCTCTTGATATGGGAGTTTTCACCCTTGTCCTCTCTATTATCTGTATATTCATATATTTATTTTCTATTTAGATACCTCTTCTCTCTTTCTATGAGAGGCTCTCCCTCTTCTAATGACATATTGGCTTAAATACACAGGCTGAGCCAAGATTATGCTCTGATACCACTGTAATATCCCAAAATAGGAAAAGCAGCAATACTGAACATAAAAATGGAAATAGTAGTGAATATCATTACACAAGGATTTGAGACAATAATAGAGTCATTTTATTATGTAAATAAGCATCAAATAAGTACACTAAACATGGGCACAACTAAAGTAATCAAGGCAAACAATCCTCCAATGAATACATATGCCAAAACATAAAGTGTTGATGCAATGAAAAATGCCGGAGAGACAAGACAGCGCAATCATAGTGAGTATAAATACTGCTATAAAATAAAATAATGTAGATATCCTGATATATGTCTCAATAAATATCAGGAATAGAGATCTAAGCTGCCAAGCACCTTTCCAAGACAGAAAGGGTTTCCAGAAATATACAAAATACAAAATGGTGATCTTCATCCCTAGGACTAAGGAATCACTACAACTGAATCACTGGAAGGAGGTGGCTGAAACTGGTATATAAATGTATAGAACCCCTCCAATATATCCTCCAAGTGCAAGGTTGATCCCCTCATTGAAGATCTAACCCTCCAAATGAAGCACTAAACCCTCCTCTGCAACTACTCTCTGAAATAATGTAGTTCTTTAAGGAAACTGCACTGTAGGAGGTGGTGGTAACTGGGCTTGATGCCAAATGATGAAATAATGCCCAAGGACCTTGCTTGCTATCCTCCCAATTGAAAGGCAACCTCTCCACTGAAAAAAAAACACAGAAAATGGCCCTATCAATCCTCCACTACCTCTTCCCTGCAACACAACACAACCTTGGAAGAAACAACGTTGTAGATGAAGACTGAAGTTGTCCTGATGTTGGAATGTGGATATGCAGCTCACAAACCTCTCCTGAGTGGGCACTCAATGTACCCCAAGCATGAGGTTGGGATTCCCGCTCAGAAACACCCTTGTGCTAAACAACACATTAAACTTCGCTAAACAACTGAATTATGTAAGAAGTCATAATAGACCATAAACATAATAATAATCAACATGACCTCTATGGCTGCCTCCCCTTCCTTATATGAATTTTGAGCCTTCTCACCTTGGGCCCCACTCATTAAATCCACTACTCTCATGGAGACTTCCTCCCATTAACACTACGAAGTATCTCATTAACTATCCACTCCCTCCATACCAGCACTGTTGATTTGGTCAAACTTGACCCCATTGTAATATTCCAAAAATTTATCTTTCAACTAAATGGAATATTATATATTATTTTGTCACTAGGTAGGTGAATAACTAGGTATGGAGGCCCATATATCTCCTTAGCAGCAATAAAAACACTTCAAGTGTGAAAGGAGACCCTTTAAGCAGCTAAATAAAGCACCTTTGAGTGTGAACAGGGGATGGAACATGTTAAATAGGTCAAATTTGACCAAATCAACAATGTTGTTATGGAGGAGTGGACATTTAATGAGGAATAAGGCAGTTTTAGAGGGAGATTGATTGCATGGAGGTAGTGACCTAATTGATTGGGAACAAGGGTAAGGAAGCTCATAACTTATATATGGAAGAGGATGGCAGCCATATGGGGTTATGTTTTGGCTTATTATTTTGTATATGGTCTGCTTAGACTTCTTGCATTCTTCAGATTTTTAGTTGATTTTGCAGTGTTGTTTAGCACAGGGTGTTCCCGATCGGGAATCCCTCCTCTTTCATTGAGTAGCTCTTGAAAGAGGGTTGTTCTTCATTCCTCATCAGGCATTGGTGCCATCTTCAGGAGGTTTTTTATCGCATTCAAATAGTAAACTAGTGGAGGATTCATCCTACCACTTGGCTCTTCATATTTAGTCTTCCAGGAGCAGAAGATCTATATACGACATTTAGGCCATTGGGTTTTACCTCCATGCAGTAGTAGTCCCTTCAAGGATTGTGCAGTCTAGTCCTGTAGATCTATTGGAGGAAGAAAGTTTCCAGTATTTCAGCTAGAAATCCCATGAGGGATCATATCCTCACATTGGATCTATTGTTTCCATCATTCAGGAGCTTTATTGACACATCTAGCAGTAGGTTATTGATCCTCCCTCTCTGATAGTGCAGTTTTATGAAGCTGTTGTTCATCCAACAGTTATTTTCAGTGGAGGAGATTGGAGGAGCTAGATCTTGAGCTTTTAGCCCAAGGATCTAGTGGAGGAGTTAGCCCTCCTTTCATAAATTTGATTTTGCATCATTGCAGCCATCATATCATTAGATCTATCTTCAAATTTTCATTCCCAGAAGCATATATGTGAAGCCCTAAGAGAGTGGCTTTCTTAGATTGACATATCTGAGAAATCCTTTCTGGGTTATCTTGGGAATCCATCATTGAGCCCTGATTTAAAATTTCAGCATCATCGAAGCTCCCATTCTACCTAGTTCTGACTTTCTATATTTTAGGCAGTTGCATTTCCAACAGTTGCAGTAGGGACAGTGCAGTTCACCTTCTAGCAGTTCAGTGGTTACACAGTCCCTCTTGTGGTATCATTGTAGGGTCATTCCAGGCCATCCCTTTGGCTTGAGTATCTCATATTTTAAGCACTGTTGTACTTTATTTTTCACCTCGTATATAATAAAATGGATCACCTATTTCTATGAATTCTGATGTTTGTGTAGATTTATTGTTTACTTTGGTACAGTTCTTATATTGTGTTTCAGTATTACTATATTCTCCCTTCATCTAAATGGAATATTATAGATTATTTTTTCACTAGGTATGTGAATAAGTGGGTAGAGAGGCCCATAGATCTCCTTAGAAATAATAAAAACACTTCAAGTGTGAAAGGATTCCCTCGAAGAAGCTAAATAAAGAACCTTTGAGTGTAAACAGGGGATGGAACATGTTGAATAGGTCAACTTTGACCAAATCAACAACGTTGTTATGAAGGAGTGGACATTTAATGAGGGATAAAGAAATTTTGGAGGGAGATTGATGGCATGGAGGTAGTGACCTAATTGAGTGGGGCCAAGGGTAAGGAAGCTCATAACTTATATAAGGAAGAGGATGGTAGCCATATGGGGTTATGTTTTGGCTTATTATTTTGTATATGGTCTGTTTAGATTTCTTTCATTCTTTAGTTGTTTAGTTGAGCTTGCAGTGTTGTTTAGCATAGGGTGTTCCCGAGCGGGAATCCCATCTCTTTCCTAGAGAGGCCTCTTGGAGGAGTATTGCACTACATTTCCACACTCAGGCTGAAGGCCAAGCTACATATTTCCTCATCATCATAGTTTCTATAGAATATTGTGCTGTGTTGCAGGGTGTAGCAGTGGAGAATTATATTGGGTGTCTTCAGAGCTATTTTTGTAGTGGAGGGAGGTTTCCA